>JAKEKT010000013.1:0-524765 GCA_021495925.1 Diplodia intermedia | reverse complement strand
CCCCCCCCCCCCCCCCCCCCCCCCCCCCCCCCCCCCCCCCCCCCCCCCCCCCCCCCCCCCCCCCCCCCCCCCCCCCCCCCCCCCCCCCCCCCATCAAGGACATGATGCGGCGGCGCGGCCGAGCGGGAGACGTACGGGGTTCGACGCGGTGCGTCCGCCGCTGCCACCGCCGCCGTGGGCCGGACTGTGCCGCTCTCGAGCCGCTGGAGTGGAGCTGTTAGCTGCCGCGGGCAGGGTGGGAGGGAGCGCGGCGGGGATTGGGCGGGAGGTACTGCTAGTTCTGGTTCGAGGTGGGCTCCGCGTAGGAGTTTTGTTTAACCCTTGGCTAATGATTTGTCTGCGTATTCCTGTTTTCGCTCGTTTGCATGGGCATGCTGATTTGAGATTTCGCGTCTTATCCTGCATGGGTAGTTGACTCGATAACTATCTACTACTACAGAAACAGAGGGAATAGGTAAGACAGACGAAGATGAGGAGAGTTTGGCATTCGTGAAGAACCGGAGGTGGAAGGAGCAAAGTTCCTATTTGGTTAAGCGGGGTGAAGTGCGTTGGGTTGCGGGTGTAGGAGTAGTGGAGGGCGGGGGCGCGTTCAGCGTGTGGAGCGCGCCAACCAATCATAATCTCCGCACGCCGCATCTACCCGACGAGCACCAACCAAACCCTAAGCGCCCGCCGTCGCGCTCCATCACACCAACACCAACACCATGGCTACCACTACCTCCACCCTCCAGCTTGCGCCGCCTCCGCATGATCGCGTGGCCAAGATCAAGAAAGCCTTCGAAGCCATAGGCGACGAGCTCTGCAACGATATGCGCTCCTTCAGCACCGCGCTGTGCGGCAGGATGGATGGCTTGTCCGGCAAATTGGACCACCTGTCCGACAACATCCGCTCAAACAGCGACGAACTGCACAAAAGCACTACGGAGCTGCTCAGCAACATCGAGGCTTTCGTGAAGGAGTCGCACGCCAACCACATCGAGTTTCTAGCCGAGTACCGCCGCCTCAAGACCGCCGCCATGGAGGAGGAGCGCGCCGACGCGCAGGCCCTCCACAAGAACATCCACGAGGGCTTCATGTAAGCCTAGCCACCCCTCCATTCCCGTCCCGGACACGATCGAAACTCGCGCTGCTGATAGCTTACAGCTCGATCGCGCCGTTGTCGCGCACCGCCCGTCGCCTTGACGACGCTCACCCCGACGACGGTCACTCCGACGACGCCCACCCCAACGCCGGTCGCCCTGACCGCGCTCACCCCGGCCGCGCTCTGGACCACCGCGCTCGCTCCAACCCCGCTCCCAGCGCCCGCGCCTACGCCAGCCCCGGCCACCACAGCAACAAGCGCGCACGCTCGGCCGTCACAAAGTCGCGCAAACCTATTCCGCGGAAGCGGCGCCAGGCAGCGGCGCGCTTGTCGCTGCACTGGTAGACGGACGGTGGGGTGGGTCATGGCGATCCTCGGCTGGACAAAAGGAATGATTGGCAACGGGGAGAATGCGGGCGAGCGCGGATGGCAAGAGACAATGCACAGGAAGAGGGAGGGGATGGGGGCTGCTGCGTGTCAGAGTAGACCATGACGTTTCTTCATTTCTCTGCTCGATGGCAAGTCCACGGACGTGTCTGCTTCATTGTCAGTTTGATAATGCTTTCCATCCCCCCCGTGCACTGCTGACTGTATCTGTTGTCATGCTCGCTCGCAGTGTAAAGACGTGCTTATCTGTTTGTTTGTACCGGTACCCAACCCAGTCAGAGGAAGGCATGAGGAATCGACCTCAACTGCGCGCAGTAGCCTCACTCGCTCCCTCCCTCAGAGCTCCAGCAGTCCATGCAGCAAGGACGAACAGATAGACAGACATACGGACAGACAGACAAGACATATAGGACCTTGCCAGTCCGACCAAGCGTACCCGCCCGTCGGCCCCGACCGCCACCGCGTCTCTGAGAGCCTAGAATGCAAGACCTACCCCGCGCTTGCCCGCGCCAGACGACGGCGGGGCAGGGGAGACGACACTACGCGGCCCCCGCTCTACCCTGCGCCGCTCCGCTCCGCTTCTGCTTCTGCTCTCTCTCTCTGCCGCCACTCTCTCATCCAGTGTCCCCCTTCGGGAGACTGATCAAACGGCGAGGATGGAAATGCTCCAACCGTCGCTGATCGCCCCTCCCTGCGCCAACGCCACGCTGATGGAAACACCGCTCCTAATCTCCAAGGCTCCGATAACGGATAGGCCACCGTCCCGTCGCTGTACGTCGCGCTGGCTCTGGAGATGCGAAGCCGGACCTGCACCGCCTGCTTGCACGTCCGCGTAATCGCTCTGCAAGATATCGCCGGCACGGAACTCGTCGAAGAGTCTGGGCCGGGGCGGGGTTGGCACTGGAACCCATCGGTCACTGCGCGCTCGTTGATGTGGAATGGCGTCACCGGAGATTGGTCGTATGGAGGTCGCCGGGGAAGTAGACGCAAAGGCACTCCAGTGGGATCGAGCACGCCTGCAGCCCCGCCACCACCACGCTGCCCGAGCACCCCCGCGCCACCGGCATCGCTGCTGTCGCGTGGCAGCTGGCGACTGGCGTGCGGTAGCTGGCGGGAGTCCCGTCTCGACAGCTGGAGCGGGCTCTGGTGAGCAAAAACAGTGTTTAGATACTGTGCTTGGAAAGTCGATAGCAATTGATGATTGTGAGGAGCTAATCTACCAAGACTGTCTTCTTTCGAATGACTAAAACGCTTAAAATGGGTTTGTCTTCGTACTCGTACTCCCCATTGCATCGCGCTTTCTCACAAGCTTGTCCACACCTTTGTGGTCTCCCCGCATGTACATCTATACCGCGTGGGCATACGTAAACTTTTTCATTCCTCCAAGCATAATGGTACTCGACGTCCTCCCCGGACTCACTAGCCAGGGCGAGATCTCGCACATCATCCACCAATGAAGCTTTCCGGTCCGTCATGACGCGACCAAGGTATTTCCGCTCGCGCAGCCAGTCCACAAGTGGAGGGATCTGGAAGTATTGGGCTTGGGCAAGGAGTGCGGCGTAGAGCGAGTAGTCGTGGCCTCGATGCTTGTCGTAGAACAATGGGAACGTTCCAGACCGAAGAAATCGCAGTATGTGGACAAACAAGTCGGGATCTCCATCGACGAAGTACGATCCATCCGGCTCAGCGTCGTTCCAATTTCCGGAGAAGCGTGCAGCGAAGTAGTCGCTTCCTCCGACCAACGTGTCGCGCGTTGTGGTGAATCTACGCTCTCCGATCTGGATGTTGACTTTCGTGTCTTCCGTCAGCATCGGGCGCGGGCAGGTCGCCGTGCTCGTGACCGAGGACGATAGAGGAGAAGAGTATGCTGGGACTTCGTTGTCATCGTGGCAAGTTTCAGTCATGGTGTTGAGTTGTGTTGGGATGTTTAAAGTTGATATTCCGACCTTGACGTCCGGGAACTCGAATTGAAAAGGGATTTTGTGTCGCACAGATTTGACGAACGAGTTGGTTGAGAATGGCGTTGTGGAATGGACACGAGCTGTCAAACGTACTGAAGGCTGTCCCGCTCCTAGTGCGACCGCCAGGCTATGGTGGTGAGAAGCTGTAGTACACAGAGGAATAAGCCTTCGCTGACACGGTAGGGGACTTTATAAAGTCTTCGTTGATGTTTGCTTGCGCATTTGTATGCGGCCGCTCGTGATGTTTCCAACAAACAAAGAGAACAATGCAAGCTAAAGAGAGGAATAGCAGCTTCTTCCATTCGTTTCGTGGATGATTGATTCGTTTGAGTTCTACTTTAATGGTACACGCTAAGCCGAAAAGCTTGGAGTACTAGCGGCCTAACGCGTGCGGGCAAGACGATCGCCCGCGAGAAAGTCACTTCTACCTACCCCTAAGAACCCATAATTCCCCTTTTTGACGCATTCGCGTGTGCTCCACGGGTAATAGCTTACGGCGGCTAAACCGGGCTTCTTCAAAACCGGATAGCCAACGATGGCTAGGGTTACATAGTTTCTTCTCTTTTCTTTAGCGCGCTGCGTCTCCCCCGCCGTCACCGTACCACCATTTGCTAATCACCACAATGCCGACGACACCCTCCACCCCAAAGCCTGCTCCAGCAGCGCCTCACGTAGGCTCCGGCAAGCCCAAGACGCCTGCGCCTGCCGACCATATCGATAGCGATGACGAAGGCGACAAGCAAGCGAAAGGTAGCGGCGACTCGCGCAGCTCGGGCGTCCGGCATCGGGGGTGGATGGTGGTGGTGGGCGGAAGTACCAGTTGGTGGTCGGAAAAACGGTCGGGGAACTGCTTGCTGGCATGTGCCTGATCGTACGTGGGTGAAGAAATTCGTGCACATCATTTTGCAACCGCCCCCCACCACCCGGGCGCGCGAAATAGGCCAGGTGCAAGCGCCCGGCGATGATGGTGCTGTCGTGGAGGCCGCGGCTTCCCGTGGCGAGGCTAGGGGCCGCGCGCCGGTGAAGGGGACGATGACGATGCCGGCCGGGCCGGGCCAGATGCCGTGCTTGGTTGCGGCGGTTGTCGCGGTTGCCGCAGACGACTTGGGCTTGGTGGTCTGGGTATGTGGCTGCGTGGGCGTTCGTTTGTGAGGGAAGGGGAGGAGAAAGAGAGAAGAGGAACTCGCCGTCGGGTTTTGTTGTGTCACACTGGCAGAGAACAAACGGTTGGGCTCAGTGTAGTGAGTAAGACAAGACATGCGCAACGGCCGCCGTGAAACCAAGACACGTACCGCACGTGCGAGCCCGCCGGCCTGGATAGCTGCCACCCTCGCATGCTGGGTGGTGCTACGCAAGTGCCGGCGCTTCACCATGCGAAGAATTCTGAGACAAGTCAGATAGCCAAAGCGCCCGCTTCTTGGTCGCAATCGCCGACGTTTCCGTGGCGAAACGGGCCGGAAACACAGCATGTACACATCAGAGACTTGTTCGGTTGTACACCAGCCTCTCTCTCCTCAACCCTGTCACCTAAGGGGGATCGGAGCGGTTGATGCAGAGGAATTCACAGAAATGATACAAGGCCTGTTTACACTCCATGTGATGAATATAGTGCACTAACTCAAGCAATGGGTAGTTGTAAGAACCGTATGATAAGTACAACTGTCCGTCCCGATTTTAGCGAGTCGCACATACAACATACTGGGAATCAACATGGTGGAAAAGCGTTTATATTGAGTATTTCAGAGGGAAATCCCAGTTGTTGTACGCTATTCCCTTATTCTAAGATATGTTCCTTTTGCATTGAACGAGTGACTGAAAGCGGACAACAAAGGCATCGGTAAAGACAGTGTGTATGATACGTAAATGGGACAAGTGTAAGGAAAAGGGATGTCGGAAAAGAGCAGATTCTGGGCATGGGGAACATCGGAATCTCCACATTTCCTACGCCGAATTCGGCTGACATGAGAGCCGACCATTGAAGGCCGAGAACGGTAGAGTGCGACGCTGAGATGACTCAAAGAGATTCCAAAAGATATCCACCAGCCTTGGACTAACGGAGAACCGGCTTGAGGTCCGAGAATTGAGTAACGGGCGAAGGGGTAGCGTTGATTGGAGCGGTCGAAGCGGACAGAGCATCGTAGGTCTAGGGGAGTGTTGTAGGAAATGGATGACCCGTCTGGGGACGCGAATTGTTGACGAAATCCGCTGTGATCGAGTCGTCCGATCAGACTCGAACTACAGAAATCCTCGGGGTGGGCCAGGCACATCCTCGTATCTGACGACTGCGTCTTCATTTAGTTAGCAAAACACTCAGTAAAAAGGCAAAAGCACAAAGACACAAGACGTACTGATACTAAGATGGCCCATCTTGATCCCCCATTACCACCTTGTCTTCGCAACCGTGTGCACCGTCATACGACTTGTCTATTTCTTTTGCTTCTTTTGCTTCTTTTGCTCCTTTAGCTTCTCTTGCCTCCTCTCTCTCTTGTCCTGTAGTTCGCAAACCGAGCACTTTTCACCCGGGACGTGGTAGACATTATCATGCGTTTTACAGTATACTATATGGCGTTTCTTTGGGCAACGGTTTCGGTCCACGACGTGTTTCTCTCCACGATAATAAGGACTGCAGCTAGTATTAGTGACTTTTTCAGTGCTATAGAAGAGATAAGTAATAATTACCAGTGGTGGGTTCTCGTCCTTGGCATGGCGACAAGGTATGATGCGGATTTGTTGATTTACTGGGGAGTCTTTGGATGCGAGATCAAAGATCGGTAGTAGGGGTAGCTTAAGGCTTTAGGGACCTAACGAACTGTCGTAAGAGATGAAAAGAAAACTATTATATAGCTACCCGTAAAGCGAGACGGCTAGCTATTCCAAACGGCGAACGGCGGGCTTTAAGACATGTTGTCTATGATCACTTCTTTTTCGCTGACTCTATCTTTATTAATGATACTCTATCCGCACATGGAACCTTAATGTGTAAGCCAGTAACGGAGAGCGGTCTAAAAGGTTAAAGGCGGTAGAGCATGCAGGTATCTTCTGGCGTAGCTTCCCGTTTGGTGTGTCACCCGCGCGGCATGGAACGGTGACGCGGAGAAGAATGTAGAAGCCTTTTCCCGAGCGGCTCCTTCACAGGTAGCGCCATGCGAGTGCTACCCTAAGCCTGACTTCGTGACAGACTGTCTCAGAGTAAAGCACAGGTTAATGGCCGATGCAGGCTGACGCAGGCCGGACGGAGTGATTCCATCTACACCACCCTGATGCATCCATGGGTGGAGAGGAGGATGTACCATTATCTACAGTAGTCATCGCAGCAGCGTTCAAAATAAGGTTGGCCTTACATTTCAAAACAAAGGGCAAATGGAGTTCTAACCATCGCCGGTAGAAAGTTCCAGATCATTGCATGCGTTTTACGAGGATGTCACATGCCCACCGGCCCAAAATGTCTTGTTTTATGTAGTAGATTCCTTTGATCGACCTTCGTGTTCCTCATTTGCAACTCGTTTATCTTGGTCCACTGTGCATGGCAACCTCTGCGCCGCTTCGCTTATCTGATGGCGTTTAAATCGTCACCGCGGCGCAGCAGAAGCGCGAGAAGCGCGCTGGTTATTCTCTCGGGTATCGGCGGCAGCAGTGGTGGGGAGGGCGAGGGCGGTGGCTGTGGCGGTGGCTGTGGTGGTGAAAGTGTGCGTAGGTCAGGTGAGGTTTGGTCAGGTGGCCTGATCGAGCCCCTACAGACCCCCAGCACTTGCCGACCCAACGCACGGCTAAAACGAGCGATACGGTGACGTCGCTACCAACCCCTCAACTCTTCCTGGCTTTTGGAGCGGCCTTGACTGGAAGGAATGACATGGGCAGTGACCTCTCGCAACACACAAGCAGACGGAGGGGAGCGTGGAAGTGGTGGTGAGCGGAAGCATGGGAATGCGCCGACAGTGAGCGGTGACGGGTTGGCGCTACGGCAGAACCTACACGATAGGTCAGCATACGGCGGCCGACAAGAGTGGTTGACAGATGAGTAGACCGGCGGTGATGTCGACGAAGTGGACAAGTCGAAACGCGCGACCGCTTTCGGAGGGGTCAACCACCACAACGCAATTAACGTTTATTTCTGGCGTTGGACGTGCCCAAAGATCTGCCCTGGCTCGAATAATCAACACCACGGTCCCTATTGCATTGGTGCGGGAATGCAGCGGCAGGCGTGGCGCATAACAGTGGGCTACTGGCGGTAGTGCCGCGTTCGAGTCGATAATGTTCACAGAACGGAAAGCTTTCGAGAAGATGATCTATGGCTTCGTGAAGATGGTTTGCTTAAGAAAGGGCTTGTGTCTTCGGCCATGGCATTTCAATCATTGTGTCATATTCGGATCGTCGTGTGATATCTTAGCCACATAGTTGTCGGGCGTGGCGATAGCGCGTTAGTGCCTGGCGTAGGGTACGCCTACACATCGATCTCTCTAAAAAGGATCGTAAGACAGCAAAAAATAGATATTTGGGGTTCCAGGAGACCAGTCGTAATTAAAGTGCCTTCCTTTGCATCTCAATATAATCCGAGAATCGTGATTCAGTAAAGGAAAAAAACATGACAATGAGAGTTTAACGCTCTTGAACCTTGCAGCCTGCGATGATACTCGCATTTCCTCCCACAAATGCGGCTTCCAGAAGTTGAGTGTGGTCAACTTCAAGAGCTTGTTGGTCTGCTTTCTCCAGTAGGCAGAAAAACAAAACTTCAGCACTCTTCCTAGCAGCTTCCAGTAGCGCACAAGGACGAACAACAAGCCTCCAAAGCGGACCGATGATCGCGTCCCTCACCTTCCCATTCTCTAGTGCCAAACAAACCACTTCACAGCCAACCTCGATGACAAGGTCGAAGGCAGTAGGCCCACGACCCACGAGAAGTTTCTTCACATCCTCTGCGTTAAGCAATGGCTCCGGGTACTCATCCATCCAACTTTCGTATACTGCGCTGCTGCTCACCAGATCTTCCATTTTGGAGGAACTCGTGGATTCTCTCGTGTCGGAGTTCAATGTTGCTTCCAGGCCTTCCCTTTGAATTATGGCAATGTTGCAAGCCGGATGCACTGTCAAGAAATTCAAGACGTGCTTCAGAAACGCGGATCTCCGAGATTCTGAGACCACTCGATCACTCAAAACCCACTCCGGATGTTGCAACTCAAGTATTGCGTCGGAGATATGGCTAGCGACTGCTATGGTTGAGTCAGGGTCGTAGACATGAAATGCTAACAGTATAGCTTGCACAACCTCGGTGGAACTCGAAAGTCCGATCAGCAGACGAAAACTGAGGACCTTGATTATCTGAACATCCGCAAGGCCATCTCGTAGAGCCGCGTAGTTGATCTGTTTTCGTGCGTCGCTACAGTCGAGAAGGAGCTCCAGCATCCCGTCGCTCTGGGATTCATTTTTCAGCGCCGCCAAAATCATTTTCTCGGTGATGACGCGAGGCGGACACCTGAGAATAAGGCTTTCGACAACTTTCGGACTGAGCCGTGTCAGCGCTACCAAGATTATGGATTCATCAACTGGAGCGTTGGGATCATTGTGGAGAAGGAATTCGGTCATGGCGCTCTTGTCAGAAAAATGCTCGCTGTGCACGGCCGCCTCCATCATCGCTCGACAAATTTGGATCTTTTTCACCGACGCCGAGAACGCTTGCATGACTGTTGCAACGCTACACGTGCGTACCATGCCAACAAGTACATCCGGCGTCCAGTGTATCTTCGTCGGAAGACTGAAGAGCCTGTCCCACTCGTTACTGAAGAGCCGCGTCCACTCGTCAACAGGAAAGTGCAGAAGCCCCTCGCAAAACTTGCTCGAAAGTGGCCCTGGCTTGCTCCTCTCGAGCAGCAGCGGGAGAATGTTCACGTCGGAAAGCCACCACTCACCCATCGATCGGCCAAGGACATTGTGGCTGACAACGAGGTCGGGGTGCTTGTCCAAAAAGTAGACGACCGCGTCTACATTCTTCAGTCTGAGAATGGCTATGAGAGCGCGCTCACTGCACTCCACGATGAAGTATGGATCCAGAAGAAGTTCCAAGACAAGGTTGCTTTTCGGGGTTTCTGATGGATCCACGGTGGCGCTTTCGATGAGCTCGCCGGTAAGACATTTGATCGAATACAGTCTCAAAAGGAATGGAAGCATATGCGTTGATCGTCCACGCATAGCCTGTTTCAGAATCCGGTCCGTAATCGCCGGCCTTGGACTACCGTCGAGCAGCTGGTCCATTGTGCTTCTGGAAGTGTAACGAGCGAGGACTTCCATAGTTGCTTCCGTCAGCTCCAGACGCCAGCCATGTTGAAGCCATACGGCCGGGGCGTTTAGACATCTATACGTATCTCGAGAAAGGACGTATCTGTCTTGGAATTGGGGCCATGGTCGCTTTACTGCCGTCAGAAATGCGTCCTCGCTAATGATATGCTGTTCTGTTCCAGAATGTGTGGCTTTGAATAGGGCTTGCGCGCACGCTGCGTTGGGGAATGTCTGCGCCACCAATTCCTGGGTGAGACCCTTTTCTCTTCGTTTGCTGAGGAGCATTCTCAACACCGCCGTTGCGTTGTTTGATCCTCCGAAAGCATCGGTGAGGAAGGAAAGAAGTACGCTGTCGCCAACAAGGTAGGATGGGTCGGCATCGAAGAGCAACCCCAAAACTTCCGGTGCATTACTGGTCTTCAGTGCTGTGAGAATAAAGCAGTCGTTGATTTTCGGCTTAAAGTGGCCTAGTAGCATTGGCAGACAGCTCAAACTCAAGGGCTTCCAAGGTGAAAAGTCTTGGGAAATCAACAGAATGCAAAGCCAAAAGCTCAGACTTGGCCGCACAAAGGAAGTTCGATCAAGTAAGATCTCGACCACCTCAATAGCTGGCGATTCTCTCCGTAGAAATTTTCTTGACCTTCTTAGGCGGAGGGTTGGATCAGGATTGCCCGTCTTTTGCACGGCGTTTGTGTTCGATCCCTTGTCACTAGGTTGTGGATTGTTGTCTTCGTAAACCTCCAAGCCATCCAGGGCCGAGTATCCGCCGCGGAGTATAGTAAGAAGAACACGTTCATTGACCGTATATTCCTCGTCTGTCTCCAAGAGTCTCCGTAGACGTTCTGACGAAGTGTGGGACGCAGCGACCATGATCAGCCTTTCCATGGCATCTTTACGTGTAGCACGCAGATCGATAAGGTCTAGAGATCTCGCTCCCAAGGTAGGAGATGGTCCAGATCGGTAGCAGGGCTCTTCGGCTTCGCCAAGTCTGTCAATCATCCTCCAATCAGATGTTGGGGGTGGCGAGACCTGGTGCATCAAATCTGATAGCAACGTGGGCCCGCTATCAAGAGGCGTGACAAATCCCAGCTCTTTAAAAGACGTTCGCCAGTACGGCGTGCATGCCGCATTGGGGTGGACCAGATTGCACTGAATGTCGAAGTCCGTCAGTGCTTCCCAGATATGTCGTTCTTTCCGTGCATATACGAGTATCTCCAGTGTTGCTTGATCATCCAAGACAATGTTGGGGTTCCTGTACAGGATGACCGCCAATACATTGCTAAGACAATCTTGCTCCTGGCTGTAGCCTTTCCGGAGGGCCAGTACTAGTGTCCTTCGAGTGATACACCCTGCAGGTGCTTGGCGCAAGATTGGATCCCAGCCAAAAAGACTGAGGTGACGAAGTGTAATGTTGATAACATCGTGAGATGCCAGTAGTGACACATTCGTCTCGGCCAACAGATGGAAAATTTCCCGTAATTGCTTCTTTTTGGTGGCTACACGTTCTGTGAGCTCGTCCACCACATCGTTTGCAATTTTCAGAGCCGATTTGATTGTCGATTGGCGTTTGGATTGCGACAGCCAGCCAAGGTAAAGTTTCGTCATGCTGAGATGATCGCATTCGTTGATGAATGTTTGTGCCAGCATACCAGCTGTGATTTCTTCAAAGCAGTTCCTTTCCCATAACTCTTTCATAACATCACAAGATGCTATGTTGGAGAGGACTCGAGAGGCTCCGCCCGTGACCGAGATAGAATGCTTCGAAGCGCAAAGAAGGCTTAGAATTCGAGATTCTCTGTGCCTCCAAAGGATAGAGATGTGTGACAGTAGACTTAGAGATATTTCGAGATTCGGTGACCCTCTTTCTAGCTTCAGCGCCTCAAAAATCTCTTCAGTTTCGCTGTTATGGACATGAGCTCCTGCGAGGCTCGCAATCTGGACATGCGTTGTGTTGCCCTTGACATGTGCGGGAGGCCCCAGAAGAGCGTGACTTCCGAGCCGAAGCAGCCTCCTTTGACGTCTGCCTTCCCGTCCCGGTAGCTGTTTTTGGCCCTGGGGCGATCGATCGGCGCCCAATAACACACTTGTTGCTGAGCCGGTATCATTGATGACCTGACATCGTCTTGCTTGCCGTCTCTTCCTCCCCCGCAGGGAAGAATGAAGGAAACCTTCGACAGACATGAATTTGATCCACGAGAGAATGTGATAAGTTGGGACCGAATGCTAAGTTTGTCGGAAGGACGGTCGGCCTTATGTTTGACCCATAGACTTAAAATGCCTTGCTCACTAACTCTGGAATGACGTATGTGCGTGAGGGGCATCGGGTCATAGGGCAAGGTGAAGCCGAGCAAACGCAGGTGGCTGCACTGATGGCCAATCATGGTTGCGGTCGAGGCATCACCTCGCGGATTGACGCCAAATGTAGGCAAGTGTGCGCATCCACGGTTGCGCAAGTCTTACGTGGCTCGCGTCCTCCCCTTCGCGACCCGGCTCTCCGCAAATGCAACCCCGCCTATCAGACATCCCCCTGCAATGTTACAGCTCTAAGAATGCATTGGCCATATCAGGCTTTAGAAGGGCGCCGGTCGCATCTTTTATTCACGTAGCCTGTCCCTACCAAACATTTTCGCCGCCCACTCCCCTGCCTACAATGGAGCCCGTCAGCCTCGCAATCGGTATCCCTACTCTTGTCAAGTCGTGCATCGAGGCTTACCGAGCAGTTTCTGTGATGCTCGCTTTGAATGAGGATGCAGTCGGGTTAAAGTTACAAGTCTGCATCGAAGAAACGAGGCTTCGTCTGTGGGGCCGCTTCTGGGGCATTCTGGACGAGAATCTCCATGTCACACAGAAACAAGAGGTGGCTTCGAGCAGAATCGACATCGATGAGTACCTTGAGCTCCCAGGAGTCGAGAGTCTGGTCAGGGAAATTCTCTTGAAGATTGATGGGTTGCTCAAGAAGTGCAAGAAATATGCAACACGGTACCAACAGCCCGAGAAGGCATCTACTAGCGATCAAGGAGCACAGTCCCTCGCAGTGCCTCACGAAATCCTTCGGCCTTCATCTCCAGGAAAGAACAGATCACTCGGAGCTCGGTTGCGCTGGGCCATCGCAGACAAATCGTCCTTTACGCAAACACTGACTTCTCTCGTCGAGCTCAATGACGGCCTAGAGAAAATGCTCCCACGGCACGGCCGGCTGTCACTGAAGCATGCTCTGGTGGGGGAGTTACTTTCAGAAACGCTTGACCCATTGGGCCAGATGCGTAACAGGAAGGGTGCTGTCGTGAATGCTGCAGCAGAGGGATCAGCAGAGCTGGACGCCGGATTGCACTCTTCCGAGCAGTCACAATCCGATTTCGACTTACACTCCATCATGGCTAAGTATGAGGCATTCCTCCTACCAATGGAATGGTTCAAAAACTTAAGCATTGCTTCGAGTGGCCAGACACTGGAACACTTTACACCACCATCGAGCTTCGTCGCGGGCCAAGGAGCTGTGGTAGACGGTCAGTCTGTCGGGGACAATGATACCGCAGACCCGGTAGCTGGCCCTCAAAAGCCGCCCACCGAAGTTGTCCTGGTTGAATGGAAAATGCTAGACACATCACTCGCCAAATTCCTCCAAACCCGCACCTTCGAGATAGCCAAATTATTCCACCAGCACGGCGACAACCACGACAAAAACGAATCATACACGCTGTCATGCATCGGCTACGTCCGGGTCCCTAAGCAATCTCCGGGAGCTCAGGTGTCTGGCCTCGTGTTCCGGCTGCCAGAAGACTATAGAGCAGCGCCAGCGCCCACCGTCGTCTCTCTCGCCGATATGCTCGACGCTGATTTCCGTTCCGGTGCGGCACGGGCCCCCGATCTCAACGTACGACTTGCTCTCGCACGCAATCTGTGCGACGCACTTTATCAAGTGCAGTGTACGGGATGGGTACATCGGATGCTCTCTTCTCGCAGCGTCATCTTCTTTGCTCGTTCAGGCGTGCAGGAAGCATCATCCAGTGCCAATCTGGACAAACCGTACTTGGCCGGCTGGCAGTCGTCGAGGCAAGACGATCAGGTCATTGAAAAGGGAAGCGAGGGCTTTGACGTGGGGAAGTACGACGGGACCGACATCCTATTTGTGCATCCGAAACGCTCGATGACGCGGTTTCGCCGCTCTCATGACATTTACTCGCTCGGAATCATTCTGATCGAGATCGCCTTCTGGGAGCCCATATCCGCCTGGCATAACGCTGCCGACGGCTCCGTACAGCCCTCAGTACAGTCTCTTACGCGCTGGAGCGACAAGGTGTACACGACGGTAAGGCAGGAGTTGGGGGCAGAAGTGGGAACAGCGTACCGTGATGCGGTGTTGTGGTGTTTGAGAGGTCCAGAGCAAGCTCGCCTGAAGGAATCCGTTTCTGTTGCAATGGAATTGAACACTGAAGAGAGGGAAATTGGAATTGAGAAGGATTTTTTCTGGCAAGTCCTCAGGCGACTAGACTCGACAAGATACATTACCTAGCCCCAGCAACCCTATATTGAAAGTTACACACCACATTTACGCTTTCAATATTTCTTCCGAGACAGTATACAACGTTGATCTCTTTTTGGCTTTTAGACTCTCCTTAATTGTCAACCTACTTAGGAAGCAGAAGTCTACACGATCGACATATTTAGTCAAACAAGCACATTACTACGCAATTTAATGCCACTTTTCTATTTCGACCATATTACTCTGCAAAAGGTACGTGGCGGCTACTGTTTAGAGCTTCCAAGACGTGGGATAAGATTTAGGCATGAAGTCACTATTCTCTAAGGTCGAAGGGAACGGCTGATACATTAGGCCTGCTAAGGGAATCAACTGGAATGGCGACATTGTAAGCTCATTACCTCCCCGAATAGGGTTCGAAATTAAGCTCTTGGGTTTATTCCAGCCACTCCGAGAGATACCGTCTATGTTATGACTTTTTGATTTGTCTCCGAACAGTGGTATGCGTGCTCATAGCAGTACCTTACAAACTATACCGTAACCTAACCCAAAACCCGCTCGATGCAAAACTTTGCAAGCCGCTACTTCGACTCCGGAGGCAAACCCACCGCAGACCAGACGCCCGCTGTCTAGCAGCCGATCGGACATCATGCATCAAACCACATCGCGCCGTCGATCGTGGCAGATGAGATGCCGAGTAAACCGGGCAGGCTTGCTGCGGCGCACTCACTACGGGTCCCGTACATCATGGTCTGTGATTTCCGGCGCCTCTTGCTACGAGATCAATGCTGTAGTCCTAGCAGACAGCGCTCGGAAAGGTGAGCGGCGAAGGCTTTGGGGATGGCGCCTATGTAAAGGCGCAACGGCGCAACGGTGCAACGGCCCATCACGGCTAGCAAGTCAATAGGTCGTACGGCATAAATGAATTCCAATTAGTCCGGCTGTGCTGACGAAGGGAAAAACCGGGGGTGGCTTGTCCACGAGATTGCGGAGGCCGCCGCCTGGCTGAAACAAAGAAGAGGAGGGGGGACGGGTATGATGACGGCTGGAGTCTTGAGGAGCGAGAGCGGCGCTGGTGTGGGCGGCGGGGAGGTGGCGAGCGGGGCCTGTAGAGGCACGGATGTCGAGTACCTCCTCATTCGACGCCGAGGTCAACAAACTGGACCCCGCTCCTGTACGCCGCCAGCTCCAACGCCTCTTCCTCCACCGCCTTTCCTCTCCTCAGCCTGATCTCTCTCCTCCTCCGCCACGGGCCCCTCTCCCCCCTCCTCCGCCGCAGCAGCGCCAACGCGGACGAAGCTGCCACCACGGCCGTGGTTCAGCTGCTATTCCGATGTGCGAGGTGGTCTAAATGCGGGTGGGACAGATAGACACTTTCACAGCCTCGCGGCTGACGTCTACCAGCCTATCAGACGGAATGGTGGCGTAAAGCCTTGTGGCCCCGACACGTCACACCCTCCACCAGCAGAGCTATCGGGAAAACAAGGCAGCTGCGCATCCGCCTTGTAGCCTGAACCTATCAGTCATGTTGTTGGTGGCGTTTTGATGTGCGGGAAACAAGCACATACGCTAGATAAGGCGTTGTGCAACTGTAGCCGCCTCCAGACCAAGCTCTGCTATCGCCCTCGTTCCTGCGCGTAATCTAGACACACCGGGAACAATCCTCCCAATTCCCTCCTCCCCCCTGCTTCTATCTCGGCCGCAGCAGATCCGTGCCACACTCCACCAAACCACCACTTCGTCCTCGCCCGGCAGTCGTCCCTGTCCAGCTGCTTGCCCGAGCCACCTACTTTAAGGTCGCAGCCGCCGCCGCCCGCGTGACGGAAGCAAGCAAATGCACGAGGGGCAAACGATGGGAAGTAGCGGCTCTTGGGCAGGCGACTGCAGCGGTTACGCGCCGCGATGTTTTAGAAGGACGACGACACTTGTGCTGGCTGCCACTGGCGCTGCTCTGGCGATATCAGCACGAAGCCGTATCACAGACCTGCATGCATGCATTCAAAATTTTCATCGCACTCGACCGGCCAAGGGTCGTTGATAGTAAGCGAGTTGCCCTTTCAAGTACATACGTCGGCAATGATCATAAAATTTCCCATGCTAGTTACAGATTCCAACGCCAGATCTCATGAAGCACCTGTCTGGCCGGTTAAAGCGTCAACAGGCCATATACGGAGTACAAGAACTCCAACAAGATGGAACAGGCCAAGCCCACGGCTATCGCGAAGAAGCATGCCAAAGGCCAGTTCACGTCGGCCTCAGCCGCCGCCAGGATCGCCCGATGCCGCGCCTTGACCTCCCCCAATGCCAGATCCAGATCTGCAAGGACCGCGTCCCTCTGCATGTCGCGCTCCCACAACGCCGGCTGCGATGATCCGTCGTTCCCATCGCCGCTGCGTTGCGCCCGCATGATCTCAATGGCCTCCACCACATCGTTCATTGATGCCCCGGCAGGTAGCTGCCGAACTGGAGACTTCCCTCCCGGCGTTTGACGCACGGTGGCGGTGGTTGAGTTGGCTGGAATTTGCGTCAGCTTGGTGTACTCTCCCTCCATCACGGTGCTCGCCGTGAACGTCGTCGCTCTGCTGTGGGCTTACCGTCTTCACTGGCGCTGGCTGGTCGGTGCCCGTGGCAAAAACCCGAGGTGTGCTTGGTCATCCACGCGCATCGCGCGCCGCGGGCAATCGTTGCGCGGCAGCGGACTATGCGGTGAAGGTCGGCTGGCATTCCGCTGGTAGTCGTGGTGATGGCCATTATGTTGCCTTCCGGAGTTGACGAAGACATTTAGTGAAGGGTTAATGGGAAGGTAGGGTCTATGTGAACGGTAAGAGATGAGGGAGAAAACGAAGACGGCCAGAAGGAAGAAATGCGCGGTTAAAAGGGCCGTCGCGAGAGTAGTTGCATATCCAGGCTTAGTGTTTGCCTGGGCATCTGCTTGAGTTTGACCACTTGAAACACATGCCGTGACATAGCGAACAAACATCTGGCTTTGTACTAAGAAAATTCCTGAAAGACAAAGCTAACAGTTTACCACAACGGTACGTGCCGCGTACATTCGTGGAACCTACATGAAACTGGACCTGCTATGCAAGACATAGGGTCTTAGAAGATAAAAAAAGCCTGCACAGCAAGCTTTACGATGAAAGCGTCCAATGCTCTCCAACACCCAGACTGGACACGCACTGACGACCCCCCTCGCGGTGGCGGTGCCGGGTCCAACGACAACCAGCCGCCGGCCCACTTGGAGCGTCCGCACCACCACCGCCACGCGGGTAGCGATACCGAGCTACCGCCCTACGTCGAGTGCGAGGATCCGGGGTGCTTGCTACATGCGAGCAACGTACGGACAGGGACGTACGGCGGCGGACATGCACCAGGTCCTGCGCCGATCCAGCCGCCGTGGCCGCCCGAAATGAGCGACCTACGACGCCGGGATGGACCGTTGTCGTCGTCGCTACCTGCGGTGGTGGCGCCGTCGGCGTCTTTGCCAGGCCCAGGGGGGGTGGGGGGTCGACGACTGCGGTGGAGGAGAAGGATGCGGCGGCGTGGTGGTGGTGGTTATGCCCCGTACTGTGGACCGTCTCGGGCTCGAGCTGCTGTTGCTCCTGGTCCGTCGTCGACGGCCGGTGGTGGTGTTGGCGCTGCTGCTGCTGCTGCTACCGTGCGGCTCGTTTTTCCCCTTCTCCTTCTCCTTCTTCTTTCGTGTTCTGAGTCGTTTCCTTCCTCTCTCCCCCCCAATCCTCCTCCTCCTCCTACTCGTCCTCCTAGTCGTCGTCGATCCAGTTCGAGTACTCAGAAGAACCAGAAGACGAATATGGAGACGACGGGGACAGCGCGCCGGGCATAGGTTGCTGCGGCTGCGACTGCTGGCGGTACTGGCGGTATCGTTGCTGGGGAGGGGGGCTTGGTGGTGGTGGCGGTGATGATGGGACGTGGGGGTTTGGATTTGGGCTTGTTGCGGCCACGGCGGCGCATCGTCGCCTCGTGTTGGGTGGTAGACCGGAGCTGGAACTGGGTCCGGCGGGTGGCCGGCTGGGTTCGACGGCCGCAAGCAGACCCGTGATCCTCACAGGACTCCCAAGTGCAGCATCTCCTCTAGTCGGGCTATTTCCGGGGTTGCGGGCGACCCTTGCAAGTCGATTGAGCAGCTCGGGGATGCTAGACGGTGGGCTATCTTTAGCCTTGCTAGGGGCGGCGGTTGTGCTATTTGCTGCTTCTACAAGGTCCGTACGTGTGGCATCGTGGATGTGTGGATACATACGTGTCGGCGTGGGCTGGTAGTACAGCCGACTTGGGAACGGGAGAGGCGAGGACCGTTGGTTCGCCATAGGGGTTGTGGAAAGGCTGATGTGCTGGGTACGGGTGGGAGTAGAGTGGGTACTGCGGATGGGGGTGGAACTGGTACTGAAGCGGGGGTGGGAACGGGTACTGAAGAGAGGGTTGAGCAATGCAGGCACCTTAGTGTCTGCACAGCGCCGCGCAGCATCTGCTACTTTTCATTTTCTTCCCTTCATTTTTTTCCTTGCAAAGCGGCGGCCGGATGGGTTTATCGATATCCTCCACGCGACGAAAGCCGTGAAGAGTAACGGGACGAGTGGGAGCTAGGAAGGGGCGCAGGAGGTAGAGCGTGGCTGGATCAACGCTGTGGGGAGGCGGGGCGAGGCGAGCGGTGCGTCAGGTGTCAGGCGTCAGGGGCGGCGTGCGTGGTGAACACTCGTTCCAGCGCCTGTGCACGCCCTGCTGTGTGTCCGGAGAGCCAGTTTAGCCAGAGGAGGCCGCGCCACGTGCGTTGATGGCGTAAGGCTGCTGCCATGCTGTCCGCGGTGCAGAATTCCTGGGCTCCCACGATGCTGCTGGCGAGTGGCACAAATGGACGAGAAGTAAGCCTTTCCGTTGCGTCCCATAGCCATGCAGCGGTCTCCGCGCTGCGACAGTGAAGACATTATCCCTCACGCTTGCGGGATCCCGCATCACCCTTCGCCGATCCATCCGAGACACCTACCCGCGAGCGGAGCGATCATCTTGTCTCAACTGAAATGGCCATGCAGCTGCTCAACCATACCGAGACAGCTGGTCAGGGCCGTGGCTGTCATGGAGCAGACATCCTCCAACGCTCAAACCCTACCCCCGGTTACTTTGGCTACGAACAGATATATGAATCCAAGCTCTTTCTTCCCACCCTCTTCCCGTCAGAAATCGGCTCTGTCATCTGATTTTTGCTCCAAGCTTTCCTACCATCTCCCCAGTACTTCTCGTCCAGGATCCTTCTAATGGCTTCCCCTTCCATCCGCAAGAACAAACGGTGGACGCGTCGCAAGCCCTTGTGCACGCAACCCCGCGTCCAGCGTGGCGAGCCGTGCAGGCAAGCCATGTCGATGGAACAGCCTCATCCCCACTTGTGCAATTGGCACAAGGCGAGACTTCTGAGTCCCCTCAAGGTGAGTTACTGCTTTTCCTTCTCTCTTTACCCCCCGTTGCTGCCATATGCACCGTAGAGGATAGTTCTTTTTTTCCTTATTCTTCTTCTCCGTCTTGTTCTCTCCCTACCTCCAGCTACTCACATTTCATCACCAGGACAAGTGCGCCGCGGACACCAGCACCATCAGCGGCATGTCCGAACTGGAGCTTCTCTCTCTCTCGGTCTCCAGCCATTCGAATTGTAAGTTCTTGTCTTGTCCCCCACCCGCCTTTTCCTCCACCTTCTCAGTTGTGTGGAAAGCGCTCTCTCCCCAGCCGATACGATTCGTCCATCCCCCTGCTGACAGCAATTACGCGCGAAACACAGCACAAGCCGTCGCTACCACTACCACCACCGGCTCTTCCACTGCCCTCGATTTCGACGACTTCATCAACGTCGGGGCCTACTACTTGCCGTCGTCTGACGACGGCGACGCGGACGACGAAAAGGACGAGCTGGACGACAAGAAGGGCGGTGGCAGCGGCAGCCGTGACGATGCCGAACGCAAGGGAGAAGAGCCGGCTCGCACGGGTTAACCGGTCCCTTACCCCGGTGCTGGCTGCGTGTGATGGATGGCTCGGAGGGCGAGGGGGCGGCGGCGGCGGTGCGAAGGGCGGGCGGGTGCAGAAGATAATTGCGGGTGGGTGCCGCAGCGCAGCTGGAATGCTGCCGTCGACTTGTTGTCGCTTTTTGCGAATGGATACAAGTCCTCACCCATCACACGGCTTCGGGATACGTACGGCCAGGACCGACCGACCCCCGGTTCGTAATATGACGTCGGCATCTTGGCGCTAGCTGTCGGCTGCAAGAGAGTGAGTGGATGCTGTCCAATGGCTCGCTGTCGATGATGTATGTCTTGTCGGCGGAGCGGCTGGCTGGGCGCCCGTGTGTTAGAGTGGCTTGATGGAGGTTTCCATCTTTTTTTCTCTACGTGGTCTTGTTGAGTGGAACAGACGCGCTGCTTGACCGGGGGTTTTTGACACGGCTTAGGGCTGGCTAGTGTGCGCCATGGGTCGGGTAGTGACTGACGGGGTCGTCGGTGCGAGGAGCCGTCAGTCTAGGGGGAGCGATACATATCGGAGGGCCCTGGCGGCCAATGGCTCAGTCGGGGGTGGGCTGATTTCTGAATTTCGATTCGGGTATCACGGGGTGTGCGCGCAGCGGAAGGCGAGGACGTCGCTGTTGCACTCGTCAGCGTGTGTGGCGGGATTGACAGGCCGGGGAGAAAGGCATATGTTTGCGACCGCGAGTTGCCAGGCCGGGAAATCCGCGGGACCACCATTGGAAGCGTGACAGGCCGGCAGAAACGCACTAAGCCGAGTCACCACCACCGAACATACACAACTCCGCTCCGCCTTCACTGCCCTCCCCTCACGCTCAACGCTCCACCATGTATTGCCGAGGTGAAACCCGTCCCTCAAAAGCTACTTTCCGCCCTGTCACTTCGAATATGGCGCGTTTGCACTGCTGCTGGCTCCCGACATTAATTAATTAACCGCCATCACATCGCCACGGGAGGCGCGTTTGACCACCCTTGACCACAGGGTAAATGGGATTCCCCGACTCTCTCGATGTCTCTCTCTTTCTCCTCGACATCTCTCCCCTCTCCGTCTCTCATCGCCCGCCAACATGCCTCCCAAACGCGCCTGCCTCATCCCAGCCGGTCCCCCGACCAGCAATAAGAGGCGCTCCAGTCGCAACGACCGCACCGCTCCTTCTCGCCCGCTCGAAAGCCGCTGTCCGCGTATGCGCGCCCCCTCCGACAGGAACCTGCCGACCAGCGAGGATGAACTGGCAGTCAACACTGAGGACGATTCGGCTGTCAAGGCCGAGGATGAGCCCGTTGTCAAGGTCGAGGACGAGCTGGCGGTCAAGACCGAGAACGAGCCCAGTAAGCCAGCGGTCAATGGTTGTCGTTTTCTCCCCGCCTCCCAAGACGCCGGTGACTTACGCTAACTTCTTCTCCCTCGACCAGACCGCAACGCCGCCGCCGTAAACGCCAACAGCAACACCGCCGCTGCTCTTGCTCCAGCCAGCCCTCCCATCGCCACCGTGGCCGCCGAGCCTTGCCCCGGCCGCACGTCCGCTGAGGTTAAGGGGCTCCTAAAGGCCATACTCGACCGATACGACAACTTCCTGCGTGAGGAGGCTCAGATGATGGCGGAACTGGCGAAACTTCTGGACACGGTGGAGGAGTAGGAGTGGTAGAATGGAACTGTAAAGCCTGGCTGTCTGCCGCGCGGATTCTTAGCTTATATAATGTATTGCCGTGTTTACTTCCTCGTCAGCGCGGTGAAAGTGTGGAGGGATGAATAATTGCGTGTACTACTTCTCCTCTAGGCCTATTTCTACCATAGGCCCTAGCTCCCTTTGACTCGGCTAAACCGTGCTCCGGCGTGCGGTCCTAATCTTCTGCCGCAAGATTTGAACCATCGCCAAGTTAGGCCCAAGAGTGATCATCGCAGAATGGGCGCAGATGGTCACAATGGTCCCAAGAGAGGTCTTCGGGAGCCGGAGGGCAATCCTCAACTTTGACCCAAGAGAAATCTTGCTCTGGCGTGTGGCCGTGGTCCTCGGCCGCAAACCTCGGATAATTGCAAAGTAGAAGACCTACGTTCGAACTTACAGTGTACATGATTGCCCACGCTTTGATGTTTACTGGTTTGCGAGGTCTGGGAGATCATCCTCTCTCTCTGTATTTTAGGCTCGACGGGGTGGTCGGGCGTAGAGCTTGATGCGTAGTTCTGGCACAGGACTTGGGGGTCATTTATCGTCTGGACGCAGGAAGAGGCCCGCTTCCGAGGATGGAGCATCAATCTCGTGTGACTCGTGATTACATGACGGGGGCTAGAGAACTGATCTCGGTATCGCAGAGCGAGTGACCTGCACGCTGAACGAGGATGGCACACTGCTCTCCCGATAGCACTCTAACTGGCTGTAGATTAAGAAAAGGACTGCAGGAAGCAGACGGCAAGGGTTAGCGACACTCAGAGATGACCAGCTGTAGATACCCAACACTAACCACTGCGTTGATCAGACACGGGTAAACGTTGCCATTATTCATTGCTTTACTAGATAAATAGCGAAGTGAGAGTGACCAAGCTGTGATACCCTCCGATAGCCGTGAAAAGAGCCACTCCGCGAATGCCCTTTGGAGAAGGTCAGTATGCTCAATGGCGGAGGAACCGCCTGCGTGACACGACTCTGCTCCTTCAAGTACCCAATGGGAGCATTATCTGCCGAAAACGCATCTTATCTCACTGAGCGGGTAGCTTCGGCGCTTTCTACAGCCCTCACGCTACGCTACGCTACGGCGGGCCTGCCGTGGCATGCACAAAGCGAGTATCAGTGTATAGGAGGCAGCAACCCGCAGACAGGGATGTATCAGCGGATGCTGCTCCACCGTGCTCCAAGCTATTCTACATGTCGACATAGCCTCCGTTGAATCTCTTGTGGATCGCGTCTTCCACGGCGGCCTCGGCTCTAGTGAGCGAGTTTGTTGGACCATATTAGCTTGGCTATAGGACCCACCGATGGCGCCGAGGCCTTCGAATTTCGGAAACGGAGCTGCCTCCGAGACACCTTAACCTATACTGTAGACCCACCCGCCACGATAGAGATGGGGCGAAACTATCTCTCGGTCTCTCTGTCTCTCCGATTGTAGGACGCTAACGGAGGTTAAACCCACCTCTCTACAGTTAACGTGAAGGTGCCATTGTATATGTAATGATCCCCCTAGCAACCTATTATATGATTTATAAGCCCCGTGACGGCCTGCCATCGTGCTCGTGCTGTAGCCGAAGAACAACAGCGCCTTAGAATAGGGGGTGGCTGCTCCTACGAATTAAACTGCTTTTTTTGGTACACGAGTGACGGCGTCTCTCGGTTCCTCGGTTTCCCGACTATAATGCTAATCCGTTAGTAGGTGGAGGACCTGGTTGGCCGTGTAGCCCTGTCGCATCGCGGGTCGCCCGGCTATGTACTAAAATCGCGCAGCTACCTCACTCTCTCGGTTTGTCTCGACGCTTAACACGTCGATAATCACTGCCGTATTAAAACATGATGAGCAATAGCGATCGCATCACACGATGGCCGAGGCCCGGCAAGGATTCGATGAAACCCCCACCGCCATTCTCTTGTCCTTCCATGTGGAGTTCTGGAGTTCGAAGCTTGGCGAATGGAAACTTTTGCTGGGGGTCCTCGCTCTCCGCGCTCGGCATGAGCGGATCTCCCCGATGGCTCTATCAAGTCAGAAGTATTTGCCAAGTGACCGTTTTGCTGGCCGGCGGGTGACGGTATAAATCGTCTGCGGTATTAGCCTAATCCGTGCCCTGCCAGACTGCGATCTCTAGACAGCAGCAATGGCAGTCGGCATTTATCCCGGAGTCACGGGTGTCGTTTCTCACCAGCCTATCCCGTTCGAGGACAGCAAGCCCGACGTCGCTACCATGGCGCCAGCCCCGGTGGCGGTTGTGGAGGACATTTCTCTCATTCGTCTGCAAATGGCTGATCCCATGGAGGAGGCGAAGCTGCTTCAGGCAGGAACCGGCTGCGGAGTCTTCCACCTCAACCTTCTGGATGCCGAAGGGCGTCCTGGACGTCTTCTCGCGGCATCCGAGGCCATCTACGACCTCGCTGAGGAGCTCTTTAGCCTTGAAGAAGAACAGAAGCTCGCGTACGACGTTGACCATATTGGCGGAGCCAGGAAGTTGAACGGGTACGTCAATGGAGCAAGCGTGATATTTATTGCCGAGACCCAGGCTGACAACAATTCCCCTTCTCAGATACAAGCCTGTCGGACGCAACCACGGAGGCAAGTCAGTCGGCATAATGGGCTCTTTGCACTGTTAGTTGACGACAACGACGCAGGCATCAGCGGCAACAGAGACGGCTTCGAGAGCTATGCTGTAATAACTTGCCCTCTCCCTCTCCTCCAACCTTTCTTCTCACTGATGCTCCAACCCCAGATAAGTAAAGATACCATGCTGGGCTTGAATGGGCCCGGCGCGGCGACAGCGCAGCACCCGGCGGTCGTGGCGCGGCACGCGGAGGCACTGCGCGAGTTCACCTCGGCGGTCAACGAAGCCACGACAGCGATCCTGCACAGCTTCTCGCGCACGTTGGGACTCGCTGGCGGGGCAGAGACGCTGGCGCAGCGGCACCGGGCCGAGGTGCCATCATCGGACATGCTGCGGCTGCTCAAGTACCACGCGCAGCAAGCGGGCGAGCGCGGGGCGCCGCAGAGCCCGCACACGGACCTGGGCTCGCTGACGGTGCTGTTCAGCAAGCAGCCGGGGCTGCAGATCAAGCGGGAGGAGGAGGATGAGGGGGAGGAGGATGAGGGGGGCGACGGGTGGCGCTTCGTCAACCCGTCGCCCGGGCGCGCCGTCGTCAACCTTGGCGACGCCATGGCGCTGCTGTCCAATGGCCGGCTGCGCTCTTGCCTGCATCGCGTCGTGCCGCTGCCCGGCCGCCCCATGGCCACCCGCTACTCGTTCGCGTACATGCGCCGTCCCGAGGACGACACGCCCATGGTCGGCCTGAAGGGCGAGCTCGTGCCCGAGTCTGCTTCCTTTGGTCCGCGGGCCGACGTCATGACGGCCGGCCAGTGGCTGCTCCGCAAGTTCGGCGCGCTGCGCTTCGATTCCCACGAGCCGGACGAGGGTTGGGTCTTGACGAGCCACACGGCGCAGTAGGGACTGGTCGGGCGCTTGTGGCCCGATCAGCGGCATACGAGGTGCGTGTGTCTTCATGCTCTCTTGTTTCTTTCTTTTTCCTTTTTTCTTCTTCTTTGCTTGTTGGAAGAGCGTGGGGGGGATGGGGGTGGGATTATCTCGTCCCAAGAGATAGGGCAAGAAACAAAGCAGAAAAAACAAAAGAAATGTTTGCGCCCTTTATTGCCAATCTTTGTCGGATACCCAAAACAGGGGCGCCCTCATAAAGTATGGCGATGCGATAGGGTGGAACGGTCTCGTTACATAGAAGGGAAGAAGAAGGAACTCACTTCTGTGCATGATCACGAATCACTTGATAGGGCATGATCTCGTCAAAAGAAGTTTATGGATAACGGACTTATTACCTTGTTCTTAGTAGGGAGTGGACGGAGAGAGCCGGAAGAGCGCGGACACGTGGGAAAGCGCTCGGCACGGGCCGCGCCAGCCAGCGGGTCGCCGGGGCGGGGCGAACCGCGGGCAGGCCCTCCACCAATCTTACCAGATTACGTTATCGTTATTACCCGCCCTTCACGACGTCCTCATATAACCAAGTCTTAAGAAGTGCCACAGTCGCCCGCACTCGGCTCTGTTCGTCTATACAAACCACCCGTCTCTCCCCGTCCTTCAAGCTAATCCGCATTACATCACTTCCAGCTAACATGAGTTTACAACAGCTCACCATCGTCCACTACAAAGGCCGATACCATATCGCGCAATATAGCAAATACGCCGACGACTCCAATCCAGCCGGCCTCGCCGTGCTACGCTTTATCTCCCACCCCGACAACATCGCCGCGACCAGGCCACTCACCTCACCGCCATATGGCACGTGCAGGAACCCCTGCTTCTTAAACCTAACCAATGAATACCCTCTTTATCGGGCTCTGAGCTCCCGCTCTTCCTGAGTTCGCACGCACCGAAGCCCGTGCTCTCCGCACCTGCCAATTTCAATCCGTCCGTCGTACTCCGGTTTCCCGCGGTATTCCGGGTCGGCGCATTGTTCAAACAATAACCCCACTTCATACAGCGCTAGCCTGGAGCAGGCTCTCCTTTTTATCGAAGTAGCCGTACCTTTTGTCAGATAGCATCCGACAGCCCATTCCCGTCGACATGGATACCCCTAATTTCGCGCCGCACGCCATGGGTACTGGAAGTCATCCTACGTCTGGCGGTGCACCGGCCGCGACCTCGGCATTGTTTCATGCGGGTGGAGATACCAAGAGCTTGCACAGGGACGGACGGAGCCGACCGACACGCTGCGTGACTACATTGACGAAATTTCCCTCGCACGCCAAGGGCCAGCTGCGGGCACAGAGTGCTCTGTTGAGGAAGCCTACGGCAACCCATGCCCCCATACGTACCGACCTCCGCCGTTTCCAACCTGGCCAGCAACGTGTAACCTTTCTCGTTTCTCCAAAGTCCCTCCTACCTACGAACAACAACAGGTAGAACGTCCTACGGGCAAACGTGGTCGAAAAAGGTTCCCCGCCGGTGCTCCCCCGAAACGATTAGCTGGCGAGGCAAAGACCGGCGGCACCCGCCCGTACGTTGTTTGTAACAGCGATTCTGAGACCGGAATGTCCCACCTCACCCTCTCGCCGGCGGTCTTTCGCTTTACACAACAGCCCACCGGCGGCGTCGCCGCCAACAGTCTCATAAATCCGCGGGGGAAGGAGGTGCAGGAGGCGCGCGCGGAGCTGGCGACGTCGACGCCGCCGGCCGTGCTGCGCGAGATGCCGCCGGAGATCGTACATCCACCGGCGCTACTACGCGACCTACCTCTCCCCAATATATAGCAGCAACCCGAATGCTATACAGAATACCACGACCGCCCGTTGCCCCCCCATCATCCATGCGCTTTTCACGTCCTCTTCCTTATCGCCCGCATCGCCGAGCCACTCACTCGTTGCCACACGCCTCGCCCAAGCCGTTGCAAAAGTACGTCGAACTGCTGAAATGGCGGGCCTGTTTGAAACGGAGTTGCGCATGGTCGCCTGATGGATGTCCGGATCCTGGGAATGATCATTGGGGACGACCTGTGGTGTATTTCCGTCTATTGACGAACCCGCGAAATCGGAGAGTCGAGCGTGGCCCTTGTCCAGAAGAACGTTGTGCAGACCAATGTCGACTTGCCATACATTGAACGAATGGACGTGTTGGAGAGCCTGAGCCACATGGTAAGCCCAGCGGAAGACATGTTGAGATGGTGGGATCTGGCCCCTTTCCCGGAGGAGTTCCTATAGATGCTGACGGATCGTGCACTCTTACCGTTCAAGGATGAGGAGGTCGCCATCTATGGCGTGGAGCCGGGCGATATATGGGTATGGGTCGTGTTTGGCTAGGCGCTGGTAGATGTAGCGTTCGACGTTAAGGGCGCGCAGGCTACGGTCGCGGTGGAAGTATGCCTTCACAACCGTTGTTTCCGAGTGCTCGTAGACCATGCTCGAGAGTCTTGGGGGGCTGTCGGAATTCTTTGTCAACAAACAGAGGGAGAGTCTTTTAAACAGCTTGCATGGCGCAAGTTCTAAAATGGCCAAACAGACCGACAGCGGGAATCCAGCCATGGAAAAATTGAGTTTGTTGTACTAGGCACTGCCTTTACGTTCTCGAATTTCCATGTTAAGCGGCGTCAACAGGTGGCAACTTGCCTTGGATCCTTACCTCTTTATACTGGTACCTCATAAGGACAGTCCATGCCAAGGCGACCGACTGTATGGCAACCACAATCATAGCTACAGAGACGAACCAAACACTATCATGTGGTTCAATACGAATGTTGAGCGAAAGGTATTTGTTTGGCGCAAATGCTGGCCACGGTTCAACTTGGCCGCGTGTTCCTTCGATTCAGTGATAGTTGCGAAAGCGCCGCCATCCACCGTCTACAATCGCCATGAGCGACGGCGATGAGCCTATGAATATTCTGAACAGATCCTTATGTCTATGTCTTTGGTTTCCCTGAGCGGCTCTGCTGTACAGTTAATTCCTTTCGCCCTCATCTGTCTTGATGTAGTCCTTAAACGAGTGGAGCCCAGCCATTACTTCACCTCCTGGCGGCGGGGAAATTGCCTTCCAATCTCAAACAGCTTCAGACGGCCGAAGACGCGAGCGATACCGCTATTAGTGTAGACTGCGCAAATGCCGCGGTTGATAGATGGACACGGATCCTCCCACTCCTCGAGAATGGGCTAAATTGCTTGCTGAGTGCGGCGTGGCAAGTCTGGAAAAATCGTCGGAGCACAGGGCCGGATCGAGACGAAGAGCAGCAGGCCGAGCTGACGTCACAAAACTTTATCAGCGCCATCAAAGGCATTTTTTGCTTCCTTGTTTGCATTGTTTTAAAGCAGCTGTTCTGGTGGTTCCGCTCCCGTTGCTGTCGGAGCTGCTCAAGATTGTGATGTTTATTATCGTATTCTGTTTCGCTGTGACCTCGTGCCCCGGTCTTCGCCGTTGGCTACGATGAGTGTCACGGCTGCCGTGTTGGTGGTGTTCGTATCCAACAATCCTTGACTACCCGCGGGCGAATGCGATGCAGGATGACGGGTTCAGGCAGACAACAGAGGACGAAGCTTCGAGGCTGTAGAAAACAGTAAGTTGCGGAACGCACAAAAACCTCCATACTTTCGATGGTATCCGATCTTCAACAAAATGAGAACCAGCTGTATGACCGCGTAGGTGATCCCGTGTTCGATTTAGCTCCCGATCGTGCTCAAGCTCTGGCTGTTGGAGCCGGCGGCCGGGCGCTATTACCTTGTGATTGCATTGACTAGCAACCGTATTCTGTAGTCCCAGTTATACCACGCAGTTGTCCTGGCACGGACTGGACGGCCTGCCTGACCTGGAACCCTAAGAATGATTAGAGGTAGCTTACCACGTGAAGGTAGCTTCTCGCTAGTGGGTGTTTGTGCTGAAGGGAGAGAGAAGACTCTGACTCGGACCTTTTGTAGTTGCGAAGTAGGACCCGGCGACGACGCTGTTGGGGAGGTCACTGGAGGAGGAGGAGGCGACGGTGCTGCGGTGGTGGGCGAGCTTTGCGAATGGCGAGTTGCTGCCGCCGATCATGGGTTGGATCGACCCGGTTATTGGGAAGGCGCCGTCGAGTCCCGAGGTGTTGGCGAAGGCCGAGGAAGGGTGCGAAGCGATGCTGGAGGTGGTGGTCAGGGAGGTGAGGGGTGGGAAGAAGTTTCTTGTTGGGGAGGGGCTGACGGCGACTGATTTGTTTGTTGTGGACGCGTTGGCGAGGGGGTATCAATTTGTGAGTTCTTTCTTCCCGTTTCTGTCTTCTTGGGCGGTGGTGGATGCCTGTTTGTTGGGTTGTTTGCTGATGCGGAGTGACAAGTATTTGCGAAGAAGTAGACGGAAAAGCATCCGGGGATTCACGAGTATTACTGGCGGATCAAGCCGGAACCAATTTATGTAAACGTGGATGGCGAGCCGTACGTTCTGGCGAATGTGGGAGACAAGGCGCCGGCGTGAGTCGAATGTCTACCGGCACTGAAACGAGTGGCTGCTGGTGTAAAAGCGTGGCTACTGGCATGAACCAAATGCCTTCTGGCCTCAGGAAGATAAAAAACATGAGTATATGACGTATACCTTGGCTCGAATAGACTCTTTAGACACGCATCCGGTCCAACGTGCCTCCATACCTACCACAGACCGAAACCATCCTCACACCCCGCCCGACCCACTCTCCCTCACCACGGCGGCATACTCCACCGCCCCCGCCAGCGCCTCATCCACAATCGCCGCCTCCCACCCGCCCACGGGCCAAACACTCCTCCTCCCCAGCGCCTCCCTCACCCACCTCAAATACCTGACCTCGGCCTCCAACCCGGCCCCCTCCCCAATCGCCCCCATAACACTCCCCAACACAAACCCCTTCGGGCCCCCCTCCCCCCCCATCGTCAACCGCACAATCCGCCACCCCACGAGACAAACCTTCAACGCCAACAACGTGACGAACGGATGCTCACCCTCCACCTCCTCCTCCGCCACCCCAGCGATCTCCCCCAACGCCCCCTCCAGGTCCCGCAGGATGCGGAAGACATCGCGGTCCTCGTATACATCGCGGTTGGCGCGGCGCGCGCGCGGGCGCGCGAGGTGGGCGGCCGTCGCGATGGCGGCGGGCAGGGTCGTCGTCTCGACGACGCCGGTGACGAGAAGCGCGTCCGGGTGCGAGAGGGTGATGGAGGTGTAGTGGTGGGTGAGCCAGAAGGCGTGCCAGAGGGGGGCGAAGGTGTTGCTGTTGTTGCTGCTGCTGCCGGCGGTGGTGGGGGTGGGGGTTCCGCTGCTGTTGTTGGTGGTGGTGGTAGTGGTGGTGGGCCGACGGCGCGGCGGGATCAGCTCGGCGATGTTGCGCAATGCCTGCGATATCTGGCCGTGCTGGGCTTCGGTGAGGATGGAGAGGCTGCGTTGGGTGGTGGCGGCGGCGCGCGGCCGCTCGAGGAGGCAGCTGGCGTGGGTGAGTTCGCGCGCGGTCATTTGGAGCTGTGTGACTAGCACGAGGGCGGCGAAGGGCGAGTACCAGAGCAGGCGGAGGGTGGGGGATGGTGGTGGTGGGGGCGGGTGGCGGGAGCCGGAGGAGTGGGCGTGCAGAAGGTCCTGCGTGCTGCCGTAGAGTGAGCCTTCGGATGGCTTGGCTTCGTCCGAGGCGAAATGGTCGTCGGGCTCGTTGAAGGAGCGGAAGTGTTGGGTGCGGGTGGACTCCCACGCTGCGGCTGTGCGTGCGCTCCACAGGTCGTCGGCGCAGGGGAGGTCGTATTTTATCTCCAGCGCGGAGATTTGCGGGCGCAGGTTGCAGGCGATGGAGAGTTGGGAGTCGAGGAGGTAGATGGAGTAGATGCATCTGATGTCGGTGAGTACATGAGTGAGTTCGTAGGAGTGTGGGGCGAGCGAACCTCTTTCGTGACTCTTCCTGGATGAAGTCGAGCCACCGTTTCTGAAGCGTCCCGGCGTCGTTTTCGGCCATGGCTGGCATGACTTCGGGCGAGTTTGGAGTTTCCAGTCGGGATGCATGGCCGTCGTGGGTCATCTGCAAGTCTCTGATGGCGCCGACCAGGGCATGGTGGATGTTCTGGGCCTTTGACAACAGGGAGTCATCGCACATGTAGATTCCATAGGCTTCGAGCAAGATGTATGCCTGGAGTACCCATGTTTCTTGAAACCTGCTGCGGTGCTCCCTTGTCTGGAATGTGTCAATCAAAATTTGCTGTCATAATATGATGAAAGCTCACGTAGTCTTCCAGGGCGTGGTAGCCATCCTCAAAGAACTTTCTACTAGCCGAGAACCTGGATTCCGCTGACCCGTACAGAGAGCCGATGCATCTGACAGCAGTGAGCAATGCCTTTGGTGCCGTGTCAACCTCGAAAGTAGGCTCATGCAGTGTTGGCATAGTTGGGTGGAACTTTCGGAAAAACGCTTGACAAAGTTTACATTCACTGCGTCATAGTGAGATGACACGCATGCAAGTAGCAGAGACTGACATACGGTGCTGCTCGCTTTACCGGTAGAGCATTGAGCCCCAGATACAGATCCTGCAAACTCATTAGACAGCGCCTTTTCCAACTGAGACGTCGTTCGCACATACTGCATCATCGTGGTCCAGGCCTTGAGTCGACGGCAGACAGAACTCGTCCTCGATTGACTGCCATGGCACGGCAGGCGGGATCATCTCAATCGAAGGGTGGCAATTCCTGATGTGTCGCTTCCTGAGATCGCTGACTTTATCATCAGCCCGATAGCTATATACGCCTCTTGCAAATGAAGATACCTTCTCGAGAATCGAGCGTCGCATTGCGGACATGGGTAGGACCGCGAGACCGCGCTGGGGTGGTCTGAAATAGACAATCAAAACTGATCCAGGCTACTTAGATGACAGACTGACGTGTTTGTACATGTCGCTTCAAGTTCTCCTGTCGCGCGTTCAGAAGGTCAGTCTTGTCTCCGGGTTTGGGGAGGGCGCATTACTTGTCGAGTAAAGGGCCGTGAACAGACGGAGCATTTGAAGGGCCGCACGCAGGATTTGGACATTTTGGAGGCAGAAAGAGCACGGATGAAAGAGGGAGAGGAGTATTCCGGGTTGAGGTGATGTTCAGTTTGTGGTGTTGTGTTTTTAGCCCCCAAGAGGGTGCGGGGAAGGCCTCGATTGCAGCTTATCTGCCCGCTCCCCCACCTTTCGGGCCTGCAACCCATCTCCCGTCATCACCACAACCAGAGTGGCGATCGTCGCCGCCGGATTATTATCCGTCGTCATGACGGGTCCAGCATGGAGTGCGGGGAACCGGGTGGCCAGCCTGAGAATTGAAATAGACTGTGCATGGGGTTAAGAATTGGAACATAGGAAGGCGGGCGAACAGGCGGGCGGGCGCGCAGGCGGGTGGGAAGGCGAGTGGGAAGGTATGCGGGTGCGGGCGTGGGCTGGTTCCCGAACAAAGAGGTGGAATACGGGACCGCAGCTTGTTTGCGCCCGCAGAGTTTGGAGCTGTGCAGATCAGCGAAGAGGATGCTCGATGTTGATGAGTACTTGGTTGTTGTGTGGCAGGCAGCCGCCCGCTCAGCCACACGCCAGGCCGGCATAGCGTGGGGGCTGTGCATCAGCTCTCCGCCTGCCAGCGCACCGTGGCTGGCACTACTTCCACGACGTGATAGGCCCTGTTCTCATCAGTTCCAACGTGCGAACGATGCGCCTCCGTTACACACAAATCCAGGCACTTCGTATGGCTGCCGTGAGCTGCAAGCCATGTTTCAGCATTTTCCCCTGCAGCCAGAGGCCATGCAAACTGGTGGATGAACCTGGTCGCTGCTGCTGCTGCCTGCAAGCGGTGCATGGCGAGACGAGTCGAGGCTGTGACGCACTCAAAGCTGGGCCAGACAGAGACACCGACTTTTGCGGAGTACCGATTCGGACGCGGCCCGAGCTTAAATCTCACCAGCACGCTTCTGCCTGCTGCCGCACGGCCCGCCCACTCCATCCTTCTGCGCCTGAACCCACAATTTCGCGGGGACGGTAAGCAGGTGGTGGCTGAGGCTTCCTCTGCCGCCTAGCTCCTCTCCTTGCTTATAACCTCCAGCTCCTGCCTTTCAACGCCTCACCATCCAAACACTTTCTTCCTCACTCGGTCTTTCTTGATACCCCATCTTCCACCACCAAGCTTATCCGGACAACAAGCACAATGGCGGACACAAAGACCGTGGAAGTCCCGGCCGCCACCGTGGCCGCGGCCAACGAGGCGCCCAAGCCGACTCCCCGCATCCGGTACAGGGTCGAGTGCGAGGACCAGTACGGCCCCAACTTCGACTGCAAGCAGGATGACGCGCCCTTCGACCTGCAGATAACGACGGGCCCCACCGACTTGGACGAGACGATGCCCGTTTTCGAGATCATCACATCGCTGAAGGTCGCCTCGAAACGGCCCAAGTACTCGGACTACATGAAAATGTTCAAGGCCGACGGTCCACTGAATCTAGAGACCGACGACGAGGACGACTATGAGGATGACGACGAGAAGAAGCCGAAGCCGGAGGGCACGCTGGAGGGTAAGCGGATTGTCGATGTCGGTCAGACCAGAATGGTCATCCATTCGCCGCTACTCCTGGACGCCATCAGGGAAGTTGTCGAGTACTACCCGAGGTAAGCATTTAGCCAGCCATCTGGATCCCGAACAGCAATTGACGCCTGCCAAAGCCAGAACGTGACTGGTGACACCATCACGGTCCACGAGCCGTACTGCGCCCTCGTGCACTACATCACCGAGCTCCGGAACCTGAGCAACAGCCTCGCCCTCGAGCGGACGCCGGCCGGCTCGGACGAGGCGGAGAAGACCGACGCCGACGTCAAGTACGAGCACCTGCAGACCCTGCTCGAGTTCCTCGACCCGCACGTGGAGAAGACGGTGCTCCCCGCGCGTCGGCGGCTGAAGAAGGACGCCGCGACGGTGACGTGGGACGACATGTGGTACCTGCTGCGGCCGGGCTCGCTGTCGTACGCCCTGCACGACGACACGTGGCTGGGCGTCGTCATCTGGGACGCCGAGATCACGGCCGACAGCGACAACCCGGACATCAACAAGTGGAAGGTGACGGCGTGGCTGCTCGACCACACGTGGGACTACTCGTCGATCCGCACCGCCGAGATCACCGTCGACGTGCCCTACTTCGAGGGCGAGAAGACGGTGACCAGCCTGCCCATCTACCCGCGCGAGTACCTGGACAAGACGGAGGGGTCCGGCGACGGCGGCCGCCGGGCCAAGTTCGTCCAGCGCGGCGCGCGCATGCGCGACATCATCTGGGACGGCGGCCACGCGTACCTCACGCACGACGGCGAGTTCGCCGACGAGAAGAAGCGGCAGTACAAGGGGCCGCTCATCATCGAGACCGCGCTGCCGTCGGGCGCCGACATGCCGGAGCACAAGTGGGGCCTGCAGCGCCAGTACAGCGTCGAGGAGAAGGACACGCCGCCCAAGACGGGCACGGCGGTGACGCCGGCCATCGCGCTCAGCGCCGAGAGGCACCCGCGCGAGTGGCTGTCGGACGACCACCTCTTCCTGCTGTGCCCCATCATGACCGGCTTCGCGCTCGACGAGAAGACGTGGGCGCCGGTGCACATCGACCGCACCGCGCCCGTCGCCGCGCCCAAGTACCTGCCGCCCGACGCCAACATCGGCGACGAGAACGGCGAGATCATCAAGGCGCTGTCGCACCGCCAGCTCAAGTCGAAGGTCAAGTGGTCCGCCGACTTCGTCAAGGGCAAGGGCGCCGGCGTCGCCGTGCTGCTGTACGGCCCGCCCGGCGTCGGCAAGACGTACACGGTCGAGGCCACGGCGGCGCACACGCGGCGCCCGATGGTCAGCCTGACCATCGGCGACCTCGGCACCAACGAGGAGAGCATCGAGTCGGAGATCACCAAGTGGTTCGACCTCGCGCACCGCTGGCGCGCCGTGCTGCTGATCGACGAGGCCGACATCTTCCTCGAGCGCCGCAGCACCGACCTCGCCCGCAACGGCATCGTCACCGCCTTCCTCAGGAAGATGGAGTACTTTGGCGGCCTGCTGTTCCTGACGACGAACCGCGTCGAGCACATCGATGACGCCTTCATGTCGCGCGTCCACGTCGCCATCGGCTTCGAGAAGCTCGACGTCGACAAGCGTCGCGGCATCTGGGAGACGTTCTTGCAGAAGCTGGTGCGCGAGTGCGAGGGCCAGATCAGGGTGTGCGAGGAGGCGCAGGCGTTTGTGCTGGATGGCGAGATGGCTGAGCAGGAGTGGAATGGTCGCGAGATCCGCAATGCGTTCCAGTCTGCTATCGCCATTGCCGAGTATGAGGCTTCCAAGAACCCCGAGTGGAAGGAGGACGATGAGATTGTCGTCAAGGAGGAGCATTTCCGCAGGGTGATGCTGATGAGCAAGAAGTTCCATGACCATGTCGAGAAGGCGAGGAAGGATAACGAGAGCGAGTGGTCAGACTTGTAAGGGATTGTATCTCGGATGTTTGGAGTTTTGGGATGGTTAGATATGAGTCATGACTATAAGGATTGGTAGATACGGGTCTGTTGAATTATAAAAAAAAATCCATTTTCCACCATGTATCATGATCATGCAGTGTCAGGGCTGCTACGGTGACAGGAGAATCCCCTCTATGAAGAACTCGCCCAATTGTCCGTCCGCACAGCTGTGACAGTCAACTGACTACGGAGATTCTCCGCATGGAGCTGTTTCAACAAAAATATGCTGTACAGAGTTTTTGTCGGACTAATACTGGAAGACACGAGATACTTAGAGAAGTAGCGATAATGGCCCTCAACCCCAACGAAACGCATACAAACACAGACATGATGCCAGTACGCGGGAATTACTCGGCTCAATAGAACTCTCGATAGACTATCCCCGCACCCCCGGATGGCAAAACTATGGACAAGTGTGTGGACTGACAGTTAGCAGGTCACCGTGATAGATTTAAGGTTTTTTGTGAGCGGGAGTCAAGGCACTCAACAGCTGTCAATAAGATCCCCCCGCCCGAATTGGTGGCTAACGTTGACAGACGTGTGAACTGACAGTAACCATGCTAGTATATCATTTTCGCGCGGGGGGAGACTGCTCTCAATAGCTTACTAACCGCCTTTCCCCCGCGCACTTTTGCTGGCCACCCACCCAAGCGTACACTACGGCGGACGGGAATGATACGCGGGCGGGGGAAATAGCCCTGAATAGCTTAGTAACGACCTCGTCCCCGCGCGCCGCTCATGGTCACCCACCAACAAGCACACTGACTCCATTCTGCTCACCTCACCCCAGCGTAGCAAGGAAAGGGTTTACAACGCCACCACTCGCCTGGGTGGAACTACCAACTAAACGATCGATCAGCTTCGTTGTTTTTCGGGCCGTCAGAACGACGAGATACTCACTGCTCAACCCCGATATGGCCGTCACCACATCATCCTCATCATCACATCCCTCGCCCCGGCTACGGGCAGCCAACCTTTGACACAGCGTCCTGAACACTCCAGCCTCCTGAGGCATATACGGTCTGAGCGGCCCACCCAAGCCGCCGAAGTCCTCCTCGCCGCCCAAGCCGTCCGGGATCTCCAAACCCGCCATCTCGTCCAGAATCTGATCAAGCAGCTCCGTCTCGCCGGGGCGGTCCGCCGTTCCGAACAGCCCGCCCCACCACCGCAGCGACAAGAACGCCACAGCGACGGGAAAAGCGAAGACACCACCACCATCACGCTCCCCCGCCGCGAAACACTCGCCCAACCGCCTCGCCAGCACCACCTCGCGCCGCGTCAGCGCCCTCGAGGCGTTTGCGCACAGCACACGCCTGTTATCCCTGATCGCGCGCGCCAGGTCCTCGCGCCCGCGCTCGGTCTCGTCCGCGAAGAGTTCGGGCAGCAACTCGCACATGCCGCCGCCGACGTCCTCGCTCAGCAGGCGCTGCAACGACGCGACGCGGCAATCCGCCTGAACGGTCGGCAGGTCGGAGGAGGCGCCGCCGCCGCCGCCGCTGCATACGAGCACGTACTCGCCGAAGCAGTAGTGGCGCTCGAGCTCGCGCCAGGGGCGGGTGCGGGTGCGCGACGCGCGCGGCGCGAGGCCGTATGCGTCGTATAGCGCCGTGGCCGGCCACACGGGCAGCGCGTAGTTGGACGTCGTGTCGAGCACCGCGATGCAGACGTCGCTCGCTGGCTGCGTCGGCCAGACGTATGTCTTGCGCATGGCGTGGCGCAGGGCGCAGAGGAGCGAGCTGGTCCATGAGCGGAACTCGGATGGCTGCTTGGTGTCCCATGTCAGGTGCGCTGAGAGCATTTCTTGTGTGTGCGAGTGCCGCTCGGCTGCCGTGCTGGGTGCGTTGCTGGGGGCTTCTGGGTCGCCGCCGCTGCTGCTGCCGCCGCTGCTGTGTGGGCTGGCTGTGAAGGCGCGGAAGAGGTAGCGGGGGACGCGCTTGCGGGCATCTGGTTGGGGGGTTAGTCGCAGTAGGAGCCTGTCTGGGAATAGTGGCGGCTCTCTGACGTACCGTGGAGGAGGTCGTACTGCTCTGATGTCATGTACATGATGGTTATCTTGATGGGAATGTCGGCGCTTGGTGGACTCTGGATGTTCCTGTCAAATGATTCTCGCTGAAGGCACTAGATGAATAAATGCGCGGGCTGTGAGGCACGGCCAGGCAGCAAGGCACATATAGGCAGCAGCATCTGATGGTGAAGCAGGATGATCGATAGGTGAAGGCTGCTGGTGGTGCTTTATAGCACCACCTGGTAGCAAACTACGCTAGTCCTAATCGATCTACATGAAGCAAACAACCCGCTGCAGTCTCATGAAGGAGGCCCTGCCGATCAGCATCATCTACTACGAACAAATCATGTCGACATGAAGATGGCGTTTTGGTTCTGGCGTTGATGTAGAACAGGCACCAGCCACGCACGGGCGCAGCCACATCCGCACCCCAGGCAGCAGTCTATGAAGACCCTTTTCTATTTCTTGTCGCCACACACAACATACTCATCGATTCAGTATTGTCGCTCGAACCTCGGCCTTCTCGAATTTCGTTATCCGGTTATTCTGTCGAAAACACACCGCCCGCACGCCCGCTCGGATCTACTCTTCACATTCTCTGATTTGCTCGCCTCGTTGCTCTCCCACCTGCCCGTTCTTTTGCCTGGGCCGACGGAAATTAGTTCCTCATAGACAGAAACAGTTGTACGCATAAAACATCATGCGCAGCCCTTAGGTCCGCCAAGGTCTGCAGACTGCCTGACTATTCAAATTGAACAAACAAAACCATTACCATGTAAGAGCGAATAGAAATTTCGTCCCGCACCGATTAAAGCACATAGCAGTCAGCTGGTAAGAGAAGGCCGATTTGAACATACCGAATACGGTAATCCAGACATCAGAACGGGTTCTTCCCGGGAGTTCAAGCTCTGTAGAGTGTGTCGCCGTGCAAAAAAAGGGTACCAGTCTATGATCCAGACTCGTGCTGCTCTACTCATAGATGTGTCCTGCATATCTTGGAGCATCTCTGTATACCCCTCGGATAATAGTCTACGGAGTTCAACGAGAAATTTGTCAAGTGAGGCATGTTTAGGCAGCAGAATTAAGCTTTGCGAAGAGGGCGATTACGACGTCGAGCTTGATTCGTCGCCACGCCCTCTCCGCCTCGCCACCCGGTGCACCTGCTGAAAGCGGGAGGGTGCCGAATCCTCCCATCGTTTCTTCCGCCAACCAACGCCACGTAGCGCCAACTCCGGTGGCACGATATGAACGCCGCAGGTAAGCCGGAGTTCGCCAAAACCATTTACTGCTGCCTGATCGCATTTGTGCACGTCGGAAACGCCACGACGCAACACCGACTCTGGCCCACCGTCGAGCAACCGCACATAAATACGACCAACATCTCCCGATGCAAAAGCAGGACCCACCAAAGCCAACTCCGCGCACTCCATCAACGCAAGCAAACCAAACCACACACCACCACCACCACCACCACCACAATGCCATCCCCCCCAACCCCCTACACCCTCCACCCCGTCACCCTCGCCGACATGGACGCCATGCTCGCCACCGGCTCCGCCGCCTTCCAGCACGATCCCCTGCGCCTCGCCACCTTCCCGCCCGAGCTCGTCGACCCGGCCGACCCCACCGCCGAAGACGACTGGCGCCGGCGCCGCTTCACGAAGCGTCTCGAGACGCCCGGCGTCGTGACGCACAAGGTCACTGTCGACGACGAAAGCGTCGCGGGGTTCGCGGCGTGGGTGAGTCCGTCGTCGGGGGAGGGGGTGGGCAACGCGGCGAATCCGACGGGCGAGGTGCCGCGGTGCGTGCGCAGGGAGTTTTTTGAATTGCAGCCGAAGTTGATGGAGGAGGCGAAGAAGAGGGTGTTGGGGGACTCGAGGGATTTTTGGTGTGAGTGGGTTTGATTTATTGTGTTTGGGTTTGGGTCCCGCGGGTGGGGTGGGGGTTGCGTGGCTCTCTCTCTCTCTCTCTCTCTGTGTGTGTGTGTGTGCTGATTTTCGTGACTGGAACTGCAGATTTGGCTTCCCTGGCTACGCATCCGGATCATCAGGGCAAGGGGATTGGTGCCGCGCTGGTGCGGTGGGGGATCGAGCAGGGTGAGAAGGATGGCGTGCCCGTGTATCTGGAGGCGACGCCCCGTGGCTACTTCTTGTATAAGAAGATGGGGTTTGAGGCCGCGGATGAGATTGATGTCTCCCACTGGACCCCGAATGGTGAGAGCTACAAGGTTATATGCATGATCAAGAGACCGAGTTCGAAGGTGCAGTAATGGGGGAACAAGGGTTGATGGGAACGGCAGGAAGCTACTTCTTTGGACTGTCTCTGTTTTCTTTCTTTTTTTTTGGCATTTCTAAAAAAAAATGATTGACGTAGGCGAGGGAGACCAGACTCGACACAGGAGGAAGTGAAGGGATAATGGCCTACAGCAAATGAGATGACTTTACCCAATGGCTACGCACATCGGGTAAGATCTGCGCGAAGGGTCCTATGCAAATCGTTTGATCTCTCCGTTCCTCCCCGATTATGAGCACCTTCATCGCTCACCGGACAAAATCCCTCTCTTGACTCTATTTTAATGACAAGGAACAATGCCTATCTTGTCCTCCGCCATGTGTCAGCGTTGGTTGGAATAAGTTCGGGAATAGATCTACTCCTGCCCAGTATGACTATACTATTAGTGGGAAAAGGTGACACGCATCCTTTCTAATAACGCTTCCAGCAGCCATAGCTGTTACGATATAGTTCGACTGTCATATCATACAAAGTTAATCATAGAATAAACGTTCTATCACGGCTTTCATGGCTACTCAAGCTTAGCAGTTGATTTTCAAAGTTCTCTATTCAACTAGCGGTGTCTCTCGACCTTCGAAGTTATCTGTCTAAATAACGTTTTCCCACTCTGGAGACGGACTGCCTTGAAATTCTTCCTCATCGCGTATTTGCTCAACCGCGTCAGACATGAAGATTTCCGGCGACTTGTCCTCCTCATCTGGGTCGGACATTTCTTGGTCGTCGGAATGTTCTTGGGAGTCATACTCCTCCGAGTCATACTCCTCCATCTGCGAGTCCTGATCCTCCATCTGAGAGTCTTGCTCCTCCATCTGAGAGTCACGCTCCGGGGACGGAGGCTTTTCAGGATCAGTATCTTGCGTTTCCTGTAGAAGAGTCATCTCACCATCCGTGTCGTCCGTGTCACCCTGTCCATCTTCCGACCCATCGACAAGAGTCTCACCTTTAGAAGGCTCCTCCTCATCTCCGTCATCATCTTCGCCCTCTTCTCCCTCATCTTCTTTGAGCTCTTCCCCTTCTTCCTGCGTCGCATATTCATCCTCTACTCCAGACATATGCTGCGCTTCCATTTGATGCGTCGCAGAGACTGGTTGAGGGGCAGCTTGAGGGGTGGTTTGAGGGGCGGCTTGAAGTGCGGTTTGAGGGGGTGCTTGGGAGGCTTGAGGGGTAGCTTGAGGGGTAGCTCGAGGGGTGACTTCAGGATTCCTTACGGGTGGATCCACGGCTTCAAAAGAAAACCGGAGCTCGTCGACAAAGTTCAACAGGCCGTTCAGCTGGTCCGGGTTGTCCGTCATGTACGCCGCGCTGCGCATGACCTCGATCTGCAAAGGATCCGCCAGCGCCATCAGGGCAACAGCGAGATCTCTGGAACTGCCTTGCTCGCCCATCATCGCGTACCTGATGGGCAGCGCGCGATCCACGGTGTTGTCGTCGAGCGGAGGCAGCACGTAGCCGCCGTCCGAACTCGACACCATGGTGCTGCGAGCGGCCAGCACGATGTCCCAGCCCGCCGCGAGCAGTTGCCGCTGCCTGACCACTCGCTCGTCGGGCTCGGGGAGGGGGTGGTGGCGGCTGTACTCGGCCTCGTTGACGGTTAGCATCTCGGCCCGGCAGGTGGGGCAGCCGCGGTTGTGCTCCTCGGCCTCGTCGTTCCACGTGTTGACCCACTGGATCATGCAGAGCCAGTGGTAGATGTGCTTCGGGGATTGCGGGCAGACTTGGGCCACGGTGCTGTTGTCGTGGATGTCTTCGTGGCAGATGCAGCATCTGCGCTCGTCGGGGGGGAAGTCGCGGCCGTGGGGGCAGGTGGCATGGTTGAGCTTCTTCAGGACGAATTGGCGGTGGTCTGCATAGCTCCTGCACCTAGTTGGGTTGGTGTTGGTGTTGCCGGCCGACATCTTTGGAGTGGGCGGTGGGAGTTTTTGATGTAGTTTGGAGGAATGGTTAGCTGAAAGTAAGAGTTTATATAGACACCAAAGGTGACAGACGTTGTTGGGGGACTGTGATTGTAATACACCATGTTGGTTCTTGGTGTTAGACAGCAACTCGTAGTTCTGACCTTGTATCTGAACAAGTGCTCAGATTGGACAAGTGCTCCCACATGGTGTTCACTGATTGGACGATGAATATAAACACAGCCGAGCAAGGCAGCAATTAGTCGCATCCGAGCGAGCCTACCGAGTGAAACATGCCAGAGCCATTGTACTGGCTGAGTGGTAAGGCTGGAGTTTTCAGAATCCACTCTCTAGGTTGAGAAGCAACTCCACCCGTGAGACGGGATCTTACATTCACAACTCCGACCCTTCCATATACTATATAGACGTAACCCTGAGTAGGAGTTATGACGACCTTCTAAAATTAGCACATTGACATTATATAGCATGTCCAGCTGGGCGTGGTTATTTATTGACAAGTGGCACCGTTGTTTGCCTTGCCAAACATGTATCCGTTCCATCACAAAATTGGCTTGGAGGATGAAAAAAGAATTTCAACTTTACTGATTGACCATCGATGAATTCAATTTCATCGTGTCTAGTACTTCCTGCGAGTGTTGTACCGTCTTCACTCGATTGTGCGTCCCACAAGGCCTTGGAAAGCGTGGCCAATTCATTCCCGAACAAGCCTAAAATCTGAGGAAACATTGTCAAGACTGATAGATTGGACACATTGCTGGGGTCGCCGTCTATACCGCATTCAATCCGGAGGTGGCAATAGGTGAACGAAGACTACTTCGAGAGTGGTTTCTGCGTCACAGCTCTTGACGTGGCCCACCAAGTTTATCACTGGTGCCTTCACTAGATGATTGCTGCAGACGACCATATCATCTACGAGAACTGGACCAAGCCAACACGGAATGTTCTACGCACTTTTCTGCACTAGCGCTGGTGATAGAAAAAATTCCTCTGCGGCACATCCAGAATCCATGATTCCAAGCATTCCACCGACCCAAAACGATCCTCCGCCTTCCCGATTTGTGTGCTGACAGCTGCAGCTCAGAACCACCAGTGAATCGAGACCAAGAGAGCTACGCCACACTTCAAATTAAACAAATCCTCCGGCAAGATTCCCCACGTACACAGGCTTAATGCTATCAGACTCTCTTAATATACCCAAATCTCGGGTCATCCACGTCCTTGACAATAAACGGCATCCCCTTCCCCTCAAGAATAGCGCCCCACTCCTTCGGGTCGACGAAGCGGAGACTCCACACTCCGCTGCGCGGCGACTGACCCTCGAACGGCGCCAACCGCTTTAGAAACGACACTACCGCCTTTTCGTCCGGCGCGAACGGCGGTAATACCACTGAGTACAGATCGAAGTCAACTGTTCTCAGATTGGGCAGACGCATGAGCGTGGTGCACGCCGCGGCCCACTCGTGGGGGTTCTTGGCGGAGTAGCTCTTGAGGGCGACGAAGATGTGGCGCATGTGGTGGGCGTAGCGGGGAGAGATGTGCTCCAGGAACCCGAACAGTTGCTGGTCGTCGCTGATGCCGAAGACCGAGCCGCCGTAAAGCATGGGTATGACTTCTGCGTGGCTTTTTTTTTTTTTAATCCCGCTCCCGTCAGCTACAAGTGTCGTTTTTCGTCATGGTGGGACGGGCTGGACATACATTGTGCGGCACACTAATGCCAAGGTCGCCAGCGTTGAGGGATCGCCGTGTGGAAACGTCCCTCCCACGGGTCGCATCGCTACGACTCGGTGGCCGTAGCGCAGGAGGGGCCCGGATTGTTTGATCCATTGGCTATTAGCTGTTGGTGGACTGTTACTTCTGTTGTTGTGCGAGAATAGAGGCGGCGGACTCCCGTGTTTGGAACACCGTAGAATGGACCATTCCCCCGTTTTGATGTCGATCGCCATGGGGAAGTATCCACCGCTCGGGAAAACGTGCTCCCAAATCAGCAGGCGAAGCTCGGTGGGTAGCCTGAGCAGCGCACTGCCGCTTTGATCTAAGAACAAGGGTTGAGGAGACTGGTTGGCCTGAGCCATAACGTATGTATGGGATCTTTGCAAAAGTTGAGTGATGTCGAGCCAGGTCCGGCTGGAAGTGGGAATCAGAAGCTTAAGTGGCATGAATTGTGGCGCAGTCACGCACGGACGTCTGTTGCCTGCTGCTGCCTGGCGTAGCCAAGTAACAGCTCATCAATAGTTGCGAAGAGCGATGCGACTGCCCAGGTAGTGGCAGTATGTATCTTTTCAACTGGCTGGACGGGTAGAGTTCGACCATACCACTATAAAAACCATCCGCCGCCTTTTCGTAACCGTGACTTCTCCAGCTCTCCCCGCCATACCCCAGCGCGATCATCGCTATCCCCAAGCATGCGGAAATCCTACAGCCCCACATCTCCAGGCTACTACTCCGATTGCAACTTCAAAACCGTCCAACCCCCCACCGGACCACCACCATATCGCCACAGCGCCCACCCAGTCACGCGCCTCAGCAACCCCCCTTCTAGTGACATTACCAGGTAAGGATGGCACGGCAACTCATACTTATAAGAAATCCGCGCTATTACGATGGAAACAGCTACCATCGACGAGCCATCTCAACCTCCTCAGCGTTGTGTAAGTCAATTACACCACGGCACGATCAAATATGCCAGAATTTGAAGACTCATACGATATAAGTAGTGAACTCGCAGAAGATGAGTGACCGAGGAGCCAAGTCCCGCGCTTCAACAAGCACGTCAAAAACATCCAAAATACAGCGACTTTCGCGAGCAGTAAGCTTTGGAAACAAGGTCATCCAGACTGCCACTCTATTAGAGCCGTTCGTGAAATCTTGGCTTCGCAGACACTCTTTCCGGCCGAACGATCAAGTCTGTCTTCTTCCGAAAACTGGTGGCATCAATGGTGTCTTGGGACCTTTTCGCATCCGAACGGCTAAACTGGACAACTTATATGATATAGAGAATATGGATGGGAGCCTCGCTCGGGAGAACGTTAGTGGGGGCGACTTGAAAAAGGCTTGATTCCGACCATAGAAAACCACAGGACTCACTGCGTGGTGTTCAAGCGGGATAGATATTGAAAGTATGTTTCTTGGGGCCCCCCCATCCATTCATAATTTTCCTATGGTAGACAATCGACCATGTTCTATGACTATCCGAGTGCCTAAAGTCGCTGCAATCTTCATTCAGATGCCCGCCCGAACTGTTCGACCTTGCGTGGCTGGGGACTGCTGCTGGCGCAACTTCGAGGTTAACACCGTGCAAGATACAGGTTAAGAGGGGCCGTATGTCGATCTATCATCTCCGATGACATCCCAAAACTCTTCAATAATCTCCCTCTGGCCACTGGGTGCCGGCCTGACAGCCAGATACCTCCTGTTGTTGATTGGTGGATACCACTCGCCAGGATGTCCGTCAACGATCATCCCGCCCGCTTCGTTCAGGATGCACCATGCGGCAGCAACATCCCAGGCCCAGTTCCCACACTCCCAGAACATGTCTTGCTGTCCCGCTGCAACGCGGCAAATTGTGATGGCGGATGATCCTGTACACCGAAGTGAATTGACAAAGCGCCCGCCGGTTGCTCGCGTCCTCGCTAGAGTGGTGAAAACTTTGAGGTTGAGCTCGAAGTTCACGCCCTCCCGGTCGCTTCCCCACTCAATCCCAATACATGCCGGACCCAGGCCTCGCAAGGGACTCGAGTGGAGCGGCAACGCCTGGCGTTCGTTGCCGGCGCGCTGATAGAATGCTCCGCGTCCCTTGACTGCGGTGTAGAGCTCGTCGAGGAATGGGTTGTAGACAACGCCAACGGTGGGTTCCTTGTCAACAACGAAGCCAAGAGAGATACAGACGGCCGGAAATCCATGAACGAAGTTGGAGGTCCCGTCGATTGGGTCTACGATGAATGTAGGTGCATCGGTGATTCGTTGGTCGGCTTTGAACGTCTCTTCCCCAACAAAGTCGAATGTCGGATATCTAGACTTCAGTTTCGTTTGGACTATCCGCTCGACAGCAGTGTCTGTTTCCGTGACGATGTCGGCAGCTGACTCTAAGCATCAGCACAAGCTTCTGACGGTCGTACGTACAGCTTACAGTTCTTTTTGGCCGCGAAGTCGGACACTGAAGGGTTTGCGGAAACAATGATTTGGCCGCCTTCTTTTCCCACACATACAAGGAAGTCACATAGCTCTTGAAGCTCCAGGGTGGACAAAGCCATGGTTGATGGTGATGTCAAGTGTACCGAGGCGGGGTAGATACTGCTTGCGAATTCAGTAACTTAAATTGACGTCGTGTAATCTGCCAGTGAGCTCATACCAGCGGAGAATCTTTACACTGAAGTAAGGGTCCGAACGATACAACTTCTGCCTTTCTCGGGTTCAACTCTTATGAAGAGTTGGCACGACTTATAGATAGAGGCCCAGGACGCTTCAACAGTCAATATCTGAGATTGATGAAATCGACTTTAGCCGAATACCAGGCGACCCCGCACAGAACAGTTGAATCTCATTAGCCGCGCAATCAACGCAAGGTTCTGTAGCGAGAGATCATTGTCGGTGATTTTATTCGCTCGCACTCGGGTCCATCACGCCGATCTCACCCAGTTCCGAACTTTGCTGCATATGTATGTCAGCATGTCAAACCGGAAAGGTAGCTGTGATGCTCATCATCGCAATCGCAGCTGAAGTGATCTCATACAACCAATCATATAAATCTTACTGATGACAAGTCTGACACAGTGGCTTTGGCAGAGCCAGTACAGTATCTGAGTGGCTTTGCCAGCTAAAGAATAAATGGTCGATTAGAAGCGTGGCGTACAGCCCATTTTCAGAACCAGCGACCGGTGAGCAAGGCTGGAACATCGTTGTTATTGATTTACACCAAGCACAGCATATGGAAAGGCACAGACAATTGCCACGTAGGTGGCATATTGCGCCGGTCGTACAAACATCAGTCCACATATAAGGATCGCGACTGTCTTGACCAGACGAGAGGTCAACGCTAGCTGCCTATCTGCGGACATACGTCACTCCCGAATCGAGAGCATGAAACACACTTGACCATGGAAATTTACCAATCGGTTCCACTCTCTGTCTGCGGATCGTCAATCCGGCTATTAGAACTCCATTTCAATTGTGAGAAAGAAGAAAGCGATGCGAGCATCATCCAAGCAACAATGAACACTCATCTCCTAAACACTGCCCCGGAGTATGAAGCCCTCTCGTACGTCTGGGGAAGTTCAGAGAGGACTCACGCCGTCATGCTAAACCAGCACTCTTTCGCCATCCAAAGCAACCTGCACGACGCACTGGAACACCTGCGGCATGAACTGACAAGGAGTGGGAAGTCAACCAGGAAAATTTGGATCGACGCCATCTGCATCAATCAGCAAGACAAAATGGAGAAGTCATCTCAAGTGATGATCATGGGCGATATCTACGCCAATGCCAGCCGAGTCCTCGTTTGGCTGGGCAAAGCGGACAACTTCAGCAAGATTGCCTTCGACACATTGGCAAAGTTCGCCGTCAACGATGGAACCAAAAACGCCAGGATCACCTCCCGCAATCTACAAAGCACCATGACAGAAAGGACAAAAGCAGTTGAATGCACAATCATTCGCCCATACTTCGAACGTGCGTGGGTGGTTCAAGAAGTGGTTTCCGCCAAAGAGGCAATGGTTTGTTGCGGCGAGTTACTCCTACCGTTTGACACAGTTTTCCAGGGCGTTTCTCGAATGACTGGTTCCGGGTACTTTCCATTCACCAGGACTACTGCTCAAATAACCAGCCTCGGAATGTGGAGAGACTGCTTCCTTGCTGAAAATTCTCGAAATCGCGACGAGGCTCTGGATTTGCGGATTCTGTTTCTGGATTCTCGAAACAAGAAGTGCCAGGACGCCCGGGACAAGGTCTACGCTCTGAAGGCTATTGGTAGCAAATCTTTTACCGATGGTATCAATGTCGACTACAACAAGGATGTTGAAGATGTCTATGTCGATTGCGCAATACACCTTCTAGAGAGCCGGAAAGACTTGCGCGTGCTATCGTCCGTCATTCTATACCATCGACAGACCACTGGCCTTGATCTTCCTTCGTGGGTGCCGGACTGGACTCAGCCAAAAAGTATGGGAGGTGTTCTGCAAAGATACTACCGATTTGCACCTGAGAAGTTCTTTCGTGCCGCCGGTAACACGGTATCGGATGTCGCAGTGCTCAAAGGGTCCGAAGAAACAACGGCCATTTCCATTCGGGGCAAACGCATCGACACAATCGACCGAGTCATTCACATCAAAGATTTCCTTGGACAAGAAGACAACAGCCCTATGCTACTAACAGAGTCTCGACTGACTGAGCTGGCCGACATGATAGCTTCCAACAGTACATACCCTTTTACCGGAGAGGCTCACTGGAAGGCTTTGTTCAGAACCCTCACAGCAGATCGGTCGGGAGTCTCGAGCAGGGTCAACGATGAATTCAAGCAGAAGTACCTGTCTTCTTGTGGAAACTACGTCTTGAAGGACGACGATCTGACGAGCGGTCTGCCTGATGCGATATGGAAAGAGATCTCAAAATCCATGTGCCACATAGTTGACGAAATGGACATGTTTCTTACAGGATGTGGTTATTTCGGTCTCGGCCACAAGGGCATCCACGCAGGAGATGTCGTCTGCGTCTTGCTTGGCGGCGAGGTCCCTTTTCTTCTTCGACAAGTTGAGTCATGTATGACTGTTCGGTTCGAATTCCTTTGTGAGACTTATCTTCACGGTGTTATGGATGGAGAAGCGATGATGGAAGGGGACGAGAATGTGATGTTGGAGTCATTCCATATTACGTAGAAGGCTCAAGCACTTTCCAGAATTGGACCCTCAGATCTCTCATGCACACTCTTGTTCATTGCACTTGAAATTGCTGATGTCACTCCCTCCAATCCTGTCATTTTTTCATCAGCTAGATAATTGCTATTTCAATCATCATTATCCGTGAAATCAACGTAGGCGAAAGTACAGGTTGTCGGCCCTCTACCGACATGAGCATATGTGCCACTCTCGCTTCTTCAAGATACAAGATTTCGAAGAGAAGAAGGGCTATCTTACATCGTTGCTGACGTCATTGGGTGTGGTGTTGACGGGACTGGCCTGGCCGAGCGTAGCGGCCAGAACGAGGCAAACACCGACAATGGAGAAACGCATGGTGATATAAACGTGTCGTTGGCTCGGTCGAGGACTCGGTCAAGGATGAGATGAGTAGACCGCAGCTTGATCGACGGTAGTCACATGATAAGTTCTGGCGTCATCGGAGACGACGTGGATAAAAAACTACAGGGTGCGGCCGATGACGGAGCATGAAAGGGCAGCGGCAGAGGTACGAGGGTGCTTTCTGTGATAAGAAGAGGCGCAATGGCTTCGAGCGAGAAGAGAAGACCATGACTGTTGCGGTGCACGAGGTGCTCGAGGTGGGCGGAGGTCGAAAACACGCGGAGCCCTCTACCGAGAGCGCGGGCATGGACTTCCTTCCTCGGGCTGGTCCTGCACGCGCGTTATCGCGTGACACCACCCGGCAAGCCACTCAGCGGGCACCGGCTCCCTCAGTATCAAGTATGCGACGCACGTCGGCCAACACGTCCGCAGGGATGAGGTGGGTGTCGTTCGGGATGACGACGCCGTTCGGGTGCAGGAGGCTGGGACGGAAGCGGTGGCTGGCAGGGTAGGTCTGTCTGGAGCGAGGCGTGACAGAGCTGGCGGAAGAGCGCAGGCGCTTGCGCGGTGGAGCGTCGAGGAGCGAGGGCAGAGGCATGGAACCCCGAGCGAGGAGAGTCAGAGTCCGGGGCGGCGTGGCGGGGTCATGGGCAGGCAATCTCGGGCGCAGCCGCGACGGCGATTGAACGAAGCTGGCTGCAGGTCCAGCGCGGGCGGCCAGTACTTACCGAGCCAGTCGTGGATTCGAGCGCGATCCATGGGAGGATGGAGGGGCGAACGATGGCATGAGGCGTGGATTCGATGGTGGGGGGCGGCGGAGGGCGGGAGAGAAAGCGGAAGAGAAGCGACCGGCAAAAACCAGGAGCAAGCTTGAAAGCAACCAATCACGCGCCACGCCGTCCCCGCCAACAATGAGCCTCCACCCACGTCTGGTCTCCTACTTATGTGTGCAGTTGAAGCCAATGACCGGCCGTCGATGGCAGTTCAAGATAAGGATGAATTCGCCCAGTTCTGGATTCAATTGCCTACGTGGGCAAGATTGGCGGGGTGGGGCCCAATTCTTCCGTTACACGCCTGCTGTGCCCAGAGTCGCCGTTCCACAAACAAACAAATCGCGTTTCCCTCTCACCCCGCGCCGGACACGCGGTCAGTCGCCCAACTTCGATGACGCCACGCCCCCGCGGAAGCGCAGGCGCTCCGATTGTCCCTACGAACAGCCTGAAGATGTCCACCCCGTGCGGTCGCCCACTGCCAGCGGCGCCGCCGTCCGTTCCATCGCCGCCTGATCACCGACACTGCCGCCGCCGCCATTCCACCTGCATCTGCACCCGCACCCGAGCCCATCTCCCTCCTCTCTGAAGATGCCGCTTCCGAGCCCGGGCCGATCAGCACGCATGCAACGTCGCCATTGCGCACCACACAGGCAAAGGAATACCGGGGGTTGATCGGGAAGGCGGGGATAGTGACCGAGATCTGGGATTTGCTGCCTGCGCCCGTCCCGGAGGCCGTCGATGCCGTCTTCTCGGACCCAAAGCTCGCCGCAGCCTGAGAGCTGAGCCGGTCGGCCTCGCGCTTCTGCGCTTGCGCCCGCGAGCTGGCCTGAGACGATGCCAACGACGCCACCTGGCGCCTCGATGACGTTCGCTTCGAAATCGGGTTACAAAAATGCATCAAGCTGTCTTGAGGCCAGGCTTGGGACGCTGACCTGCCACGCAACGCCGCTCCCCAAGTCTCGCGGTCAAGTGCACAGCTAATGCCGCCTCGTCCCGATCTCCAGCTCTGTCTCTCCGGGTGGAACGCTGCCGCAAACGTGCTGTCTGACTGGCGCAACGCGCACGATTCGCTCTGTGAGACAGGCGAGCTGGTTTCTAACCCTTTAAAGCAGCCGAAGGCGGCCTTTCCCTTTCCTCGTTTGTGAAGTCTACTCCGGGGCCGCTGGTGGAATCTGTCCGGTGCGCAGAACCAGGCCTCGTTCGCTGCCGCCGCCTCCCTCCGCATCCTCAACCGCCTGCACGCCCTCTGTGCCGAAGGTTCCCTTTTCGAGCTATATGTCTTCTACTCCGCCCCAAGGAAAGCCAAATACACGGGTGAAAGAATTCGTCTTTGGGACTCAACCAGTGAAGCAGATGCATTTGCTTTCGTCACGTGCATTGCCAAGGTTCAAATGCGGGCAGCGGACAGGCTTACCACGCTGCTTGTGATGGACATGGCTTCAATCGCCCAGCAGCCGGAGGTTGTCAAGCAAGAGATGGGCGCATCGAGCAGAGATATCTACTACCTGAATCCAGGATGACGCCCACGGTCACAGACTACTGATGTGCCAATTAAGTGCTGACGCGCGAGTTTTAGGCTCGGCTTTCATTTCCGTGATATCCGCGCCAGAACCTTAACCGGAGCATCGTATATATCGTATTCCATCCAACCCCGCCCAGTCCGCATCCCATCGCCTCCCGTCAACAACCAGACCTGCGCCCACCCACCGCAACCCCACCCATCATGGCGCCCACCACCAACCCCCCGAAGCAGATCCCGCTCATCTACCGGGCCTTCTTCACCTTCCTGGAGCCCATCTTCGCGCTCAACGGCGCCTACATCTACGTCGCGTCGCCGACCAAAACGCTGCAAATCATCACGCCGCCCGCCCTGCACGCGCAGACGCTCCACCAAACCCCCATCGAGACGATGCTACTGTGGCAGGTGGCCTCGCTCTACGTGCTCTTCGCCTTCGTCGAACTGGGCGTGCTGCGCTACGTCGGCACGCAGCGCCGCGACATCTGGCGCCTCGTCCTCGCCAGCATCATCGTCTCGTCCGACATCGGTCACCTGTGGGCGCTCAAGTTGATTGCGGATGCGGCGGGGCAGCCCGAGGTGTTCTACGACCCCCGCGCGTGGACGCGGTGGCAGGATTGGGGCAATCAGGGCTTGACGTGGTTTGGGTTCGGGCTGCGGATTGCGTTTGTTGCTGGTGTGGGGCTCTGAGGACATGGAGTGTGGGGCTTTGAGCGCACACTGCATGGGCGAAGGCGTTCCTCATGGCAAGGATTTTGTGCGCGGGTGTGGGGCTTCGAGGTCGCTGATGTGGGGCTTCCGGGGTGCTGGTGATGGACGGGTGCCGGTACATGGGCGGACGCGCCATCTTGGCGAGGCTTACCGGCGCGTGGATGTCCTTAGTGACCCAGCCCAACTGAGCTGTGCCGCAGCCAAAATTATGACCTCGCGTACGCCGACTGCTCTGGGAAATGCTTGCCCATGCTTCAGCATAGTACTACATATAAAAACCTCTTCAAGTCCATTAGAGCTATGTGAACTTCCAAGCCCTCTACCATCTCAACCTTCCCATTGCCCCCACACATCTTCTCCGTACGCAAAAACAGTGGTATCCCTGCCAGATTGCCCCAATGAGATACTCATCGAGATCTGTACGACTCGGTTCGCCTGGAAATCATCAAGCACGTCATAGTAAGTTGTCAGCGGGACATCTGAATGCTTCTACTAATCTGTCCAGCTCCATTCCGAAGCTCATAGAAATGACGTCAGACTCTGTCACTTCAACGACTCTTTCCGTGCCGTCTCCTCGTCGCAGCTTCAGACTGGTCAGAGAATCGCTCATGACGCACACCCTCTACACGTCCGCTTCGACGAATGCCTCAATGCCGACGACTTCAGCCGCGGCCAGGTATGGGACATCCTCGCTCGCTGGCAGGGTCCCAAAGCCATCCGCGACCTCTACACCAACTGCGCCGTCCGTCCGTCCGTCCTACCAGGCGCGCATCGGCAGAACCCTGCTTCAAAAATCTGTCGAAGAGCCGATCATCGACATCCCGCAGCTTCCCCACCACCCTCTCGGAACAAGGGCTTTTGCACCAGGTGCGCCTCGCTCGCGCTCAGCCTGGCCGAGAGCGCGCGCACTTCTACACGGCCCCGACGAAGTACTGGCTCGACATGGGACATGCTGCGGTACACCGACACGTGCCACTTCGAGCGGACGACGACGCAGCAGCTCGCTCGCGACCTTCGAGCGCGTCTGGATCGAGCGGTACGCGTCTGCCAGCTTCGGGGCGGTGCTCGAAGGTGTACGACTTGCACGTACGACCACCTCCTGCACAACACGCAGCCGGCGAGAGCATGGCCGCCTCGCTCGCTCCACTCTCGACAACGACGACGGACCCCCACGACACCGACACCGACGCCGACACCGACGGCAACTGGCACGCGTTCATGTCGGAGCTAGGTGCGCCTCACGCCTCGCCCCGCGCCCGACGTGCTGCATGCATCTCTTGCTCCTGACGTCGAGCGCTGGCATTCGCAGGAGACGACGACGGGTGGAGAGGAGTGAGGGGCCGTAGCGCAAGACGTGCTGGGTGCGCGAGTCGGGCACGCGTTCCAAGCCGGTAGCAGATCACCGGACGTCGTCGACTCTGGCTCCGAGCCTGACCCCTGGTTCGGGATGGAGCATCTGGTCGAGGCTTGTGGGGAACGGCTGATGGCTTTGTGTCGCAGCGACGCCGATGACGACAGTGACGGCGACGATGACAACGACGACAACGATGGCGATGAGAGCGGCGGCAGCAGCGATGAGAAAGGCAGCAGCGATGGCAACGGCGGCGGAACAGTCACCACTACCACCACCAACCGTGATGAAGGCGAACGCAACGACGCTGCTCCTACGGTCGACGTGATGGAGCTTCTTTGGAGTTGCTTCCGTGCCAAGCAATGGCAGGGCGAGGCGCGTGGGAACTTCCGGGGACTGTTGGATGCGTTTGAGCGGTTCGAGGGTGGTGAGCGCAGGCGGGTGGCGGACTTGCGGAAAAATGCATCGGGTGTTGAGTGAGTGAAGGACGTGTTGGCGCAGATTCGACGGGCGGCTGACGCTGAGTCGTGGTGACCATGTGAGGGGCTTGAGATAGGGTTCGTTCCGTATTCGGTCTGCGGGATGGCGTTTTTGGCTTGACCTTTGTTAAATGGTAGACGTCAGAGGGAAGGAAGGCTGAAACCTGTATGCAATGCCAAGTAGTGTTCATCCCCGCTCAAGTCGTTGCTGGATGACTCCACCAATGACCATGTCCCACCATCGACATCCAAGAGGGCGACGACAAGCCAACCCGTTATCTCAAAAGCCGGCAAAGCTGGGCCGGGGGGAGCCCACCCTCAAATACCTGCTTGACCTTGGTTTGAAGGGGCTTGGCCGGAGCTTCGCGGGTATCTGTCCGGCTGCCACATCTAAGAAAATCTTAGACACCACGAGATGCAGATCTGCGGCGCGACAAAGCGAAGGTGGTGCCGAGAAAGCGAACTTTCCACGGTGTTTGCGGTGGCCCGCTTTCAACGATATTTAAAAATAGGCAACCCGAAGTCCCTCATGTCTCTCGTCACAGGGTGTGATTCGGCCATCAGGATGCAGGGTCGAAGGGGGTCCGAGATCGCCCATCCGCAACTCGGGATCTCGGGTTTCGTTGAGGCTGACTGACTCGGCGAGATGGTGCGTTTTTATTTTTAAGCTTCACTAGCCGGACTCAAGATGCCAACGGTGCAAAACACTTGGGCAGATGCGGGGCGGGCGGAGCAGATCCGAAGACGAGTGACAGGAGGGCAGGATGAATAAAGGGTCTTGGGCTCGGGCCTGGGCCGCTTGGGTGTCATGTCTGCGGGGGATCTGGGCTGAGACGTTGCGAAGACGAGCCGTCGATGCGAAGTCCCCACCTGCAGCGCCCTAGGGCTGAAGCTACTGCCGCAGGCTACGCTGTGACTGGGTGTTTCATTGTGGTTTCTGGGGGGAGGCTATACTTAGTTCGTCTGGAAAGCGAGTGGGCTCGGATTCGTCCGTGGGGGGCGCCTTGCCCAATCCGATGCGAGATACGAACGACGAAGTACTCCGCCGGATTGATGCGCTCCGCCTCCTCTGCTCGATAAGCCAGGACCCAGGCTGGGCAAAGGCATGCTGAATAGAAAACCAGCGTGTTTTCAGGCCATCATTGTCGAAACCATCAGCTTCAACTCCTCTCATCCTCCACCACCAACATCTACATCCAACACTCAGTCTCACTTCCAAATCCAAAATCCGACAAGATGGGCCTCAAGAACTTCTTCAATGACTCTCCCCTCTTCAACCCCCGATTCAGCCTCGGGATTCACATCACCCAGTTTATACTGGTCACGGCCGCCGTCATTCTCTCTTTTGTCCGGATGAGGATGAATGTGCCAACCACACGAGCAAACACCATGGCTCTCTCTATGGTCAGTAGCCCGCTTTCACCCTCAACGTTCCCGCTCGCTAACTGCATTTAGGGCGCGAAATCTTTGATCATCATCAGCTACGAGATCTTGACCGAGCACGTCGCCAAGCTTCGGAGGTGGCGCAGCTTCAAGGCCAACGCAATCCTCAACTGCATTGAGGTTGTTCTCTGGGCTGCCGTCGTCTTCATGGTCTTCAGGGCAAACTTGAACTCTTGCACCGGAACCAGCTGCATCATCAGCTGGGTCGTTTGTGGCCTTGCCGGCGTCCTGCAGTAAGTTCCTCTCTTTCCCCTTTTAACTCGCTGTTCTGTGGCTGATTGAATTGTAGCATGCTCGCTCTCCAGACTGCCATCGCCTCCATCCTCGATTTCCGCTACTTCAAGAAGTGCGGTGTGCCTCGCTCGGAGAGGAAGAAGGAGTCCGACTCGGAATCGGATCCGGAGATGCAATACATGTAGAGGGTTAGAGTGTGGGAGCATGGCAAGGCAGAGATTGAATGTGGTGTATAGAGGCGCTGGGAAGAGCTGGACGGGAGGTTACAAGTTACGAACTTCTTTAAAATTGTTATAGAACTGATTATTTGCTTCAACTTCATTCCAGCCTCTCCACGTTCGGTGACTGATCAAGAGGAGCAAAACCACTCCAATCCAGATGCTAATCAAGACGTTCGGCCGGCTCTCCTCTTAACAGATATCCTAGATTCGCTTGTACTGGAAACCAAGAGAAGTCTTCCGATCGCAGAACCCTAGACGGCCACACGCAACGGCTCAGCTAGCGACAAAAGAGCTTGCTTGACTGATTATACGACCCCCTAGGAACAATGTCTAGACATAGATGCGGTTGTTCAACAGGAAGATTGCTCCACTTCAAGTATCAGCCCACGTTAGAAAGGTGAGCTTCATCTGGGGAGCTTCTATTGCTCCAGTCTTCTGAAGCCGGTCAGTGGGCCTTCTGGAATGTTTTTAGCAGCCAGCTAATGTTCGTTCAGGCATAGCTCATCTGAAAGACCATGCAGGGTGCAGTTGCAGCCAGCCTCGGAGGTTTGGGCCCATACTACTCGAAAGCTGCAGAGCAACGCTTGTAGGAAATCAGATGCCTATTTGCTACAGTACAGTCGCGCATAGTGTAAGGGAGCATTTGATTCGTTAATTCGTAGTGTCAGTTCGTAAAGTGGGGCCGAAGTTGGTGTGGCGCCACCCTCGGATACGCTAATGCGTAAATCCCCCTTATCGCGGCCGACACTTCACCACGACTCACCACACTCACCGTTCCAGCAAGTGATCATCTATCTGGAACAAGGAATGGTGACCATATCGTCGTTCCGTTCTCGCAATGCGTTGATTGGGGCGTGCGGCCTGGTCTTGTTGGTGCTCTTCCTGTGCACCGGCACGCCCCTGAACGGAGCATATGGCTCGGACTTGCTCGACGATGCCTCAAACCGAACCCTTGGGGTCAGTCTTGTGACCTCTTGCATTGATACACCGCTGACCACAAGCAGTTCCAAAAGATCTTCGTCATCAACCTCCCTTCTCGGACTGACCTCCGCGATTCCATGTCACTGGCCGCTGCCCTGACCGGCCTAGACATCGAATACGTAGACGGAGTCACCGAAGTCGACGAGAAGGCCCTCCCTCCCGGCGCCAAGGAAACCAACCTTGCCAAAGGCAGCTTGTACGCTTGGCGCGCGCACATGAACGTTCTGCGAATGTGAGTCGCCGCCACGCCTTGCTTGGCCTCCCAAACTCGGACCACACCACACCTCTTACTCAGCACCCACCCACCCCGCAGGATCGTCGAACAAGACCTCACCTCGGCCCTAATCCTCGAAAACGACGCCGACTGGGACATCCGGCTGAAAACGCAAACACGTCTCTTCGCGCAAGCCTCGCAACTCCTCCTCCAACCCCTCCGCGGCACATCGTCACAATACCTCGACCCATCCTACCCCCCGCCCATCCTGCCCATCGAGCGCCCCACCAACATCGACGTGCGCCGCCTCGCCGGCGCCACCGCCCCCGCCACCACCTCGCCCTACGGCGACACCGCGCGGTGGGACGTGCTCTGGCTGGGGCACTGCGGCACGCGCTTCCCCAAAGCCAGCGACGGCAACACGCTGCTCGCGCGCGCCGTCATCGCCGACGACGCCACGGTCCCCGAGCAGCAGCACATCGACGTCGAGAACGGCGGCTGGAACCTGCTCACCGAGTACCCCGCCCACACGCGCGTCGCGCACCGCGCCCGCGGCAACACGTGCACGCTCGCGTACGGCGTGTCGCGGGGCGGCGCGCGCCGCGTGTTGTGGGAGATGGCCGTGCGGAATTTGACGGGGACGATGGATATGATGTTGCGTGGGTTGTGCGATGGGAGCGAGGAGGGGAGGGGGGAGGGCGTTATGTTGGAGTGTTTGTCGGTGCAGCCGCAGGTTTTTGGGCATCATAGGCGCGCGGGGGATAGGAAGGGTGAGAGCGATATTAATGAGAGGGTGGGCTGGAATGATAGGGCGTATACGAAGAATGTGAGGTGGAGCACGCGGTTGAATTTTGAGAGGCTGTTGGAGGGGAGGACGGATTATGTGGATTTGTTTCGAGATGGGGAGGCGCGGGTGGAGTTTAGGGAGGAGTAAGGGGGTGGTTCGGGTGCGCTGGGATCGTTGCGGGTCTGAGTATTCGCCTTTTTACGTGGTGCATCTACCTGCGTATACGTTTTCGTCCTCTACTGCCGTTGAAATCGTCAAAGTAGTTTTCTTTCCGTGAGCAGGAACTACAGAAGATCGGGCTTCCGGTTTGAAACGGGTCAGCCAGTCGTATGAAGAACCAGTTTTCCGCATAGGACGTCGATGGCGCAATATACTCGGTACGCTCAATTTTCCTTACAACCAGCGTCTTCACTGGAAGCTCCGCCACCGATGTCAGCTTTCTGGCCGAACTTGGATACAAAGAGGTTGGCGTCTGCAGCATCACAAAAGGGACACAAGTGGGGTCAGCTTTGAATATGGTAAATGCCATTCCAACCATGCAAATAGGGACAGGGCCTGGTGGGCGTGTAGGCAGGTGATGACCAGCCTTTTCGTCATGATGCAGCGCCAGCTCGAATGGCAGTGCACCGATCCGGGTCTCGACGCCATGACAGGAATGCAACTTGATTGAGCTCTACCCCGCACCAGACTAGTTCAGCTTCTCGCTGCCAAGTAGATGTCAGCTATGGTGACTAGGATACCTGTTCCACCGTTGTCGCAAGAGGAAGTGGAACTGATGGTATGTGCTACACGACTCAATTATTTAGTTCGTCGCAAAGTGTATGTAGAGCTCTTGCTCTACCTAGACCAGGTATGTAGTCGCATTCGGGCATGCGGGGTTGAGCAAGCTCTCATAGGCAGCGTAGGAGGGACTATTGGTCCTAAATTTCCAAAGTGCTGGTGTGGCTTTTGGAGCTGGAATTGTCGAGGCCAATGAGAATGCGATCACTCAAAAGCCGGATATGACAATCAGTCTCATGGCCGTAATTGGTCGCCCACATGGTAAGCTGACGTTTTCATTCCAGTTGGCCCAGAAATGAAATACCACAACGCTGCTGATTTGCCTCATGGCCCCGAGACAAACCACAGTCACATCCCCACTGTACGCCAAACGACAAGACTCCAATTGAGATGCCGGTTCCTCCAAAAGCACAGCAAGGCGGGCACTCCGGATTACACGGCGGGCCTACGGCAGGAAAATTGGGCGAAGCGTCTCGACACCCACCAGCATCCCAGCCATCGCACGGACAGAATCATCCCCATGGGGGAATTGCTCAAAAATACCTACAAGCGCGCACTCCAGGGTCACTGCTGGGAGCATCCGGAGGAGCAAGCTTGGAAGAGCAGCATCAGATGCTTCTTAATGAAAGAAAGCGCCAGAATCCACTCGACCACCCGTCTACCACAGCAGCACAACGCCAGGCTGAATCGCGACATGGGCTTCAGAATCTGTCGTCGGATGCTCGTGCTCTTGCAAGCCGAGCAGAGGAGCCGAGACGGCATGAGAATCAACAAGGAGACAAGAGCGCTTTCTCGTTCGTGCGAAGAAATTCGACAATTGAGAAGTTGGCGCGATCAAAACTACTGTCCCCACTCTTGTCCCGCAAACTTCCTCTCGAGAGCGGCGATAAGGTCCAGTTTGTCCGAACAACCAGCGGCATCAACGGTAAAAGGGGACCCTTTAAGATACGAACAGTCAAAGGGGCCAATCTCTACGACCTTAACGAAATGGACGGCAGGACCCTTGCTCGCGAGAACGTCAGTGGTTCGGAACTGGAAAGAACATGGTGGTAATGGCTTGGGGAGATTCGTGCGAAGCTTTCATAGCTACTTCCTTTTGTTCTGTGCATTTATGAGACCGGATCAATTTGTATAATTTCTTCAGGCAGAGCTGATACTAAATTTGTAAGACCCATACGTTTCGTCATCTGCTCTGCATTGTTCATCAATCGTAGCCGCTGCACGCACAGCCGAATTGCCCGCGAAGATGTGCTGAATATGATGCTACGCAAACGAGGAGTAGGTAGAAGACATCGGTAAACCGACGGCAGCCTGGCTCGCTGAGACTCCCACCCCTGTGATACTACGCGAATCGACTGTTGGCTATTGATGCAGAACGACACCACAAACTTAGACAGCTCTGTGCATGAACTCCTAAATTTGAGAGTAGTCCGGGCTCTTCAACTCCAAAACGGTTAATTTGATAGTTTTGAATTCTCTGACGCAATTGACATTTTACGCACTATCTATTCTATAACGCTCCTAGTAGATACCCACAAATTTTATAGCCCACAGCTTTACATTACCCCCACGGCTCGTATGATACACATGCTCCCCAACCCGTGTTTTAGTTCAACCAGCCCTTAGGACCGCCCCAAGTGCCCTTGACCATAGACTTGTAGTAGACCCAGGGGAAGAAGTCCTTCTTCAGATGGTAGAAAGCACGACGCGGCTCGGCCTGATCGATACCAAGAGCCTTGCCAAATGTCTCCTTAGGCACACCGCCGTACTTGAACTCAGCGAGCAGCACCTTGCCGTACTCGGTCAGCAGCGGGCACGACGTGTAGCCGTCGTACTCAGCGTCGAGGGCCTTGCCCTCGAGCGTCTGCAGCAGGTTGCGCACCAGGACGGGCGCCTCGGACGTGATGGCGGCGGCCGTCTTGGAGGTCGGCAAGCTCGACGCGTCGCCGGCGGACCACACGTTGGCGAACTTCTTGTGGCGGGTGGTGGCGTTGTCGACGTCGACGAAGCCGGCGGCGTCGGCGAGCGGGCTCTCCTTGACGAAGGCGTGCGGGCCCATCTTGGGGACGACGTGCAGCAGGTCGAAGTGCTTCTTGACCGGCTCCTGGCCGTTGGGCAGGGCGAAGGTGGCCGTGTTGCCGTCGATGGAGACGAGGTCGTGCTGGAAGAGGCCCTCGACGCCGCGCTCCTTGCGCAGCTCCTCCAGCTTGGCGCTGTACTTGGGCACGCCGAACATGACGGGCAGGCCGGTGGCGAAGCTGACGTTGATGGCGGAGGCAGAGGGGTTGCCGGGGTTGTACAGGCCGGCGCGCTTCCAGTGGTCGAGGCCGAGCCACATGATCTTCTGCGGGGCGCCCGCGCACTTGAGCACGCCGGCGGGCTGCGAGAAGATGGCGGTGCCCTTCTTCAGCTTCTCAATGGTGCCGAAGACCTTGTCGCAGTGGTCGTAGCCGTAGATGGACGACACCAGCGAGTCCGGGTTGGCGAGGGCGTCGGGCAGACCCTTGATGCTGTTGAAGTTGACGTGGATGCCGGGCGCCACGACGAGCTGGTCGTAGTTGACCTTGTCGCCGTTGGCAAGGGTGACGAGGTTCTCCTCGGGCGCGAAGGTGCCGACGCCGTGGTTGTAGAACTTGAGCTTGGGGTCGATCAAGCTCTCCATGGGTCGGCGCAGCTCCTCCTTGGTCTTCAGGCCTCCGCCAACCAGGGTCCAGCCGGGCTGGTAGTGGTGCCACGCGGCCGGGTCGACGACGGCAATGTCATCCTGAGCGAACTTACCGGAGCGCAGCAGCTGGTGGCTGATGGTCAGGCCTGCAGAACCGCCGCCGATGACGACGACCTTGTGGTTCCGCGCAGCCGCGGTCACAGGCGACACGGTCGCGAAGCCGCGGTGGGCAGCGGCGGCGGAGCGCGCGGCGGTCCAAGCTGCCGAGGTTGGGCGGGTGAAGAACATGGTGGTGCGATAGGGCTGGCGAAGAGTGAGACAGAGTCGAGAAAAACTAGAAGAAAAAGGGACGGGCTCTGCTTATGTAATTGCCCGTTGCCGTTAGCAGCCGCGGCCAGCTCGCCGGCGGCGTCTTGGCGCTCGGCGACTGTCTCGCTACGTCACTGCGGTGGCAGCCCTCCCCGCCCTTGGGCGCTCATGTGTCAGCAAGTAAGCCTGGGAAAGTGCGACGGTTCGTCCACACAAGCCCATCTCGCTTTGTTTGTAATCGGGACACGCTGCCATTGGTGGCGTTACAACCCGGCGAGTTCCGGGCACTGGTCGGCGATCAGCTACCCGAGCCAATCGCCGACTCTCCGGTTCCCGAAACGGATGAGTCGAAGCTTCGCCCCAACTCTGCATCTTAAATCAACCTCTCACTTCGCTCCTTGTCATCACTTTGCATTCGAAAAGATGAATTCCATCCGGCCGCACATCAACCGGATCCAATCGACAGCACGCCTGGTTGGCGCCCCCACCGCGGCAATCCAATCACCTGCTTCCCATAGCCGTCCGCTTCACTATTCGACCAGGACTGGATCCCGCCCCCTTGAACTGCCTAGAAAAAAGAGGGCATTCCACCATACGCTTCCCCGTGAAACATCTATGCAGTTGGCATCGAGGTCTTCCCGGCATCCGAGCAAGAGTCGGCTTTCGTACAGCACCGAGGCCGCCAATATGGGCGGCGAACCCACCATTCACCACGTATTCGAGCAAGTAACTGGGACATTCCAATACATGGTGGCCGACCCATCCACCTTGACCGCCGCCATCATCGATCCGGTCCTGGACTATGATCCAGTCACACAGGAACTCACCACAAGCACTGCCGATGCCCTGCTTTCCCTGATCAAGGAAAAAGGCTACAAGGTCGACTGGATCCTCGAAACACATGCCCATGCGGATCACTTGACCGCAGCATTCTATCTTCAGACCCGGCTCGCCAAGACCCAAGGCCACAGGCCGCCCGTCGGCATCGGCAAGCGCATCGGGCAGGTGCAGAAGATGTTCGGCCAACGGTACCAAGTCGCAGCAGACGAGTACTCGGGAGTCTTCAACAAGCTCTTCGACGACGACGAGACATTCGCCATCGGCAACCTGACCGCCACAGCCGTCCACCTCCCGGGCCACACCCCCGACCACCTCGGCTACAGAATCGGCGGTACGTCCACCACACACATCCCTTCCCCCAGCATCCCGCAACACTAACGCAGACTCCTCAGACAACGTCTTCTGCGGCGACTCCCTCTTCCACACCGACATCGGCACCGCGCGCTGCGACTTCCCCGGCGGCAGCGCCGCCGACCTCTTCCGCTCCGGCCGCAAGCTGCTCGCGCTGCCCGCCCACGTCAGGATCTGGACCGGCCACGACTACCCTCCGGAAGGCCGCACCACGCCCGTGCCGTGGGTGAGCGTCGGCGAGCACAGGAGCCGGAACTCGCACCTGCGCGACGGCGTCACCTGTGAGGCGTTTGTGGCGAGGCGCGGCGAACGCGATGGCCAGTTGAAGGCGCCGAGGCTGCTGCATCAGGCGCTGCAGGTGAATATTCGCGCGGGGCGCATGCCGAGGCCGACGGCGGATGGGCTCAGGCTTTTGAGACTGCCGTTGAAGGGGGGTGCGTGGGAGTAGTGGAGTGTATACTATGAGCTTGATCGGTTTTGTGGAATGATACTCCCTCGATGGTACATTGTGACCCCGTGGCTTTTTGAGAGTCGTGAACTGATGACTGGAAGATCGAAACGGCGTGCCGTGTTCCCTCCCCGTTTCATCCGGCGCTGCCGCCTCAACGAACGTGGTCTTATCTCTCAAACACTGAACTCGTGTCGAGCGAACGATGCAACGTCGGCGTGAAGAATGAGGTATCGTCTGACCGTGGCCGTAACGTCGTACCAGCGCCGCCGGCCGAGGGTGTCTGGATCAGGCTCGCCACAATCGCATTCCAACAGCGCACTCTACGGTACGAACAATGCTTTTTATTTTTTCTTGCACTCGGGACCACCTCCGACCTGGCCTACGCGGGTAACGGCAAGGCCCGTTAAGCCACCCGGGAATGCCGGGAGTGGTTGATCAATGAGAGCCAAGCTTCAGCGAAGCGAGTTGGCTAGCTTGGGGGCCGAGATCCAACACCGCTCGTAACGCAGCATGATTGGCTCAGATGGATTTACACCAAGTGGATTCCTGGCATGACCGGCCAATCCATCGCGTGGTACGCGAGCCTCGTATACCGGAGTTAAATGGTGTCCAGGAACGCCGCGAATATATAAACAGCTTTTCGCGGTTGCAATTCTATCGAGTGTCTCCTTTGGGTCAGTGATCTTTTTTCACTGCTCTTTGTCTCGAACACGAAAAGCGTTTGATCTCCTCTACCGCTAGGCTTGCACTCAAGGATACAGAGACCAGCATCACTAAATTTCCCACTCCGCGAGAACTTCGATATCCCCATCCAAAATGGTGAACACAACTGCAAAATCTGTGCTGCTGCTCTCTCTTGCCGCTTCCAGCGTAGCAAAAGTTCAGTTGGGTGCGCAAAATCCCTTCCACATTCCAAAGCCGGTGCTAACACATCTCAGCCGGCGTAAACATTGGTGAATACCCCAGACGATGCTCTTAAAGCAACAGCTTCAGAACTTCGCCTCTCCCCCAACACACTCCCTCCTTGTCCCACCAAGTCTTACTCACCCACCATGCCCCCTCCACAGCCGGCTTCGACTTCACCTGCACCACCGACGGCAGCTGCGACCTCAGCAAGCTCTACCCTCCCCTGACGCAATACGGCGGGCCCGACGGCGCGGGGCAAATGCAGCACCTCGCGGCCGACCGCGGCCTCAACGTCTTCCGCCTGCCCGTGTCGTGGCAGTACCTCGCCGGCAACCAGCTCGGCGTCGACTTCAACGCGGCCAACTTCGCCAAATACGACGCCCTCGTGCAAGCCTGCCTCGGCATCGCCGGCGCCAAGTGCATCATCGACTTGCACAACTACGCGCGCTGGAACGGGGACATCGTCGGCCAGTCGGGCGGCGCCGTCACGAACGAGCATCTGACGAATGCGTGGTGGCAGCTGTAAGAAGAAGACGCGGTCGGAGAACGCGGAAGAGACGGGGGTTTGGCTGACATCCGGGATGTGTAGGGCGACGAAGTACAAGAGCGAGGCCAACGTCATCTTCGGCATCATGAACGAGGTAAGCAGATCCAGCCAGCCAGCCAGCACGCCACCCAAAACAGCCAAAGACAACATCAAGCTGAAACAACCACGCAGCCCCACCACCTCGACGTCCCCACCTGGGCCACCACCCTGCAGTGGGTCGTCAACACCATCCGCAGCGTCGGCGCGACATCCCAAACCATCCTCCTCGCCGGCACCGAGTGAGTACCAACCCCCCTCCCACCTTACCGCCGAATACCAGAGAGACCCCGTTAACCACGGCAACATATGCGCAGCTTCGCCGCCGCCGGCTCCTTCGCCAGCACCTCGGCGGCCTCGCTCGCGGCCATCACCGACGCCGACGGCTCGACGTCGAAGCTGGTGTTCGACGTGCACCAGTACCTCGACCTGAACCGCACGGGCACGGATACCGAGTGCGTCCGCGACGGGCTGGATGACGGGTTGAAGCCGCTGGCGGAGTGGTTGAGGGCGAATGGGCGGAAAGCGTGAGTGGTTCGCAGTGGACGGGTGGGGAGACGGGAAAGCTGACGCCGGTTGTTAGGTTTTTGACGGAGACGGGGGGCGGGAATACGGGGTCGTGCAGTCAGCATGTTTGCGCGGAGTTGGATTGGATGAAGTGAGTTTTTCTTTCCGTTTTTTTTTTGGTGTGTTTGCGAGCCGTTGTGCGCGTGTGCAAGAGAGATGAGGCTGATCATTTGTGCGATTAGCTATAACGCGGATGTGTTCCTTGGTTGGGTCGGCTGGTCTGCTGGGTCCTTTGACCGGTCGTATGAGCTCAGCCTGACGCCGGTCAAGAACGGGAACACGTGGGAAGATACCAGCTTGATGACGGACTGTGTGGCTGGGAAGTTTGAATGATGCTCATGAGTAGGTATCGATTCTGTCACGATCGAAAAAGACCAATGGACATTCCACTTCAATGTGCCGAGCAATGGATATGATTATTGTCTCAATTCTGGGTTCGTTCGCTGCTACCGCTTGAGCCTACCATATTTGCCATTACACTACTGCGCTACGTTGCATCTCCCCTCAAGCTTCGAGAACTGTGCGCGAATAGAACCTCGTCATGTCCGATACCACTCACTCCAGACGTGGTGCTGCAGCCCGGCATCCGGTTGCACAGACTTCTAGCTACAGGCTCAAACAAGGTGACCAAAAAATCAAGTGTAAGAAAAAACGAGCTGTACAGTTTCTTAATCGCATCTCTTTACTTACTACGATCATGTAGATGAACATGTGCACAGATCTTTAGTAGTTGGCCACTTTAGGCTAGAATCGTTGTTTTATTTTCCCTGGTATACGTAGTAGCTTAGTTATGCTTCTGCTTTGGATGACTGTGAATGCCAGTAGCATGCATCGTGACAGCCAATCCGGCTGTTGTTGCGAGAAGTTAAGGATCAAGATCGGTTTCGGAAACATCGGCTAGTACTCTGGTTGGCTGTTTTCTCGTGTTTCGCAACGCGCCCTTCTCGGATGACTCGACTAGTTAACAACACCAACCTAGAGAAGCACACGATCTTACTCGCGCTGCGTTACACGGACCGCCAACCGTCCACCGTCTTCAACTACAGCCTCTTGGGCCTGGGCGGATGACTCGCCTTAGATATGGGTAGTGAACATATAAAGTGGACCAGGCATCCCTTTCTCATTCCTCCATCACGACCTCCGCACACCCCCTCATCTCCCACAAGCCGCCGATTCAGACCAACGATCAACTCCAAAGATCCAAAGACACGCCAGAAAACATGAAGTTCCTCACCTTTGCTGCAAGCCTGTTCGTGGCGACATTGGTGCCCGCTGCTGTGTTCGCGCAGGGCGCCTGCCCGGATGCGGACCTTAGCGAATGCTTCACCTACTGCGACAGGCGGAACCCTTCAAACGAAGCTTTCGTGGCCTGCACAACCGAGCGGTGCACTTACTGCAAGCCGTAAAGTGTTGATGTTACTCGATGGGTGGGTACACATATCACTCTACAGACACGTTTGAAACTGACCGTCTTGCGCAGATGTACATGAGTAGAGAATGAAAGTGTGGGAGGCCCCTGATGGACTGTACTAGCATTTCATACCGTTAGCAAATATATTGTTATTCCTCTCTACAGTTCAGAAGCTGACGTGTTTTTTGCCCTCACTGGTCGGAAACATGGCGGAAATGAGTTTCCGCGTCTCGAAAGGTTTTCACTAACTCTGCTTCTCAGCAGCTCCCGCAACCTCCTTCGGAATCAATGGTTCTCGTCGCTGCAGGCTGTCCAGAAATTCATTGCCCATCGTAACGGCCTCTGCCTTGCCCGTGACGGACACTCAATAATAAGAGCCTACGGAGCCGACGCCGCCTGAGGCGGATTTAGTACACCGCGCTGGTAGCCCAGAGCCAATAAATCATTTAAGCGTTCCACTACTACTACATTGTCGAGGGGAGAACGCCACAAGGTAGCTGCGCAGGTAGCCGGTCGCACGAAACAGGGCTGTAGCGTAGCCCTAAGCGCAAAGGTTAGTCTAATTTCCCAAGCTTTCGCGTATCTTGCCCGACGATCAAGTCTTTATAAGCGGAAATAGACTTCTGACCAAGATCTTGGTTCGGGCTGTCAGCATGGCCTTGCCTCTTCCGGGTTCGTGAAGCAGTAAAGCGGCACCGTCGGGTATGCAGCCGTCTTACACAATCCCCGAGCGGACTTACTCAGAACCAGACTAGACTGCATTCTGGTTTAGAGAAAACCATAGCTACGCTATCGCAGTGACGTCTGGTGCGACAACCGTGCGCATAAATATGTAGCTAATTTCTGAAGTGGTCGGCTTGATTACAACATCAAACTCTCGCAACATGTCGTTAGAACCGATTCCCCAGCCGCCGACGTACCTGTATGGTATGTTGGCGAACTTGCCAGAAATCGATCCGTCGTTTCCTCTCAGTTCCTTGTGGAGGCTCCAGGCTCTCTATGGACCAATCTTCCAACTCGACCTGATCTCCAACAAACTCATTGTGCTATCCAGCTATGAGCTGGCGCACGAGATCATGGACGATGAGAAATTCGAGAAGGTCATAACAGCCGGGCTGAAGGAGTTGCGACCGTTGATCAAGGACGGGCTCTTCTCAGCATACCCTCATGAGCTTGCACGTTCCGCCAACCCCCGCCCAACATGACATGTTGTTGACGCAAACATAGAACTGGTGGAAGGCCCACCGGACGCTCATGCCCGTGTTCGGCCCAATGGGTGTCCGCAAGATGTTCCCCGAACAGCTCGATATCGCGTCGCAATTGGTTCTGCGATGGGACAGATTGGGGTCCAGCCACGCCATTGACGCCGGGGATGAGTTCACGATACGTACTGACTGTGCCGTGCCGCGGTGATGACAACTGACCATCAACGCACAGGCTGGCATTCGACACGATCGGCATCTGCGCCTTCAACTACCGCTTCAACAACTTCTACGCCGAGCACATGCACCCGTTCGCCACGCAGATGGCGGCGTCGCTGGTGCAAGCCGGCAAACGCGCGTTCCGGACGCAGATGGAGAACCGGCTGCGCATGTGGTCCAACAAGGAGATGCAAGACAACATCCAGGCGATGCACAAGCTGTGCGACGACATCGTGGCGGAGCGCAAGGCGCACCCGCAGCCCGGCGTCAACGACCTGCTGAACACGATGCTGACGGTGGCGGACCCGGTGACGGGCGAGAAGCTCGACGACGAGAACATCCGGTACCAGATGGTGACCTTCCTGATCGCCGGGCACGAGACGACGAGCGGCACGCTGTCCTACCTCTTCTACAACCTGCTCAAGAACCCCGAGGCGCTGCACCGGGCGCAGCAAGAGGTCGACGCCGTGCTGGGCGACGCGCCCATCACGGCGCGGCACCTGGAGAAGCTCAAGTACGTCGACGCGTGCATCAAGGAGACGCTGCGGCTCAACGGGCCCATCGGCCAGACGGTGCGGCGGGCCAAGCACGACACCGTCATCGGCGGCGGCCGCTACAAGATCGCCTCCGACGTCGCCGTCTCGCTGAACCTGCGCGGCATCCACAGCGATCCCGCCGTGTGGGGCGCCGACGCCGCCGAGTTCAAGCCCGAGCGCATGCTGCACATGGACCGCTACCCGCCCGACGCGTGGAAGCCGTTCGGCGTGGGCATGCGCAGCTGCATCGGCCGCGCCTTCGCCGAGCAGGAGATGCTGATCAACGTCGCCCTCCTCCTGCAGCGCTTCCAGGTCGAGATGGCCGATCCCAGCTACGTCCTCGGTGCGTTGGTCCTCCTCCTCCCCTCCGTCCTTCGTTCGTTTCGCCGCCGCATCCGCTAACTTCTCTTCCCCGCACAGTCAACAAAAGCACCCTCACCATCAAACCGGACGGCTTCTTCATCAAAGTCCGCCGCCGGCCGGGCAAGGGGCCCATGGTCGGCCTCGCCGGCGACCCGGGCAGCAGCACCACCGCCCACAAACCACCGACGACGACGACAACCGCGGACGGCGCCTCGCCCTCGGTCCCCAAGAAGCCGATGACGATCCTCTACGGCTCCAACGCGGGGACGTGCAAAGCCTTCGCCGAAGACCTGCAGTCGGCGGCGCCGGGCTTCGGCTTCGACGCGTCGGTTTCGACGCTCGACCAGGGCACGGAAAACGTGTCGGCGGCGCACCCCGTCGTCGTCGTCACGTCGAGCTACGAGGGCAAGCCGCCCGACAACGCGGCCAAGTTCGCGGCGTGGGTCGAGAGGGGCGAGCCGCGGTTCGACGGCGTGCGGTATGCCGTGTTTGGCGTCGGGAATAGCGAGTGGGCGGCCACGTATCAGCGCGTGCCGAAGCTGGTCGATGGCTGCTTGGAGAGGGGCGGCGGGAAGAGGATTGTTGAGTCGTGCTGGGCGGATGTTAAGAGTGACTGCACGAATGAGTGGGAGAAGTGGACTGAGGGGCTGTGGGAGAGGCTGGCGGAGGAGGGTGGTGGTGGTGGGAAGGGTGCGCAGGCGCATGCGTCGTCGTTGAGGGCGGAGGTTATTAAGCATGACATCCCCGTCATCTTGGGCGGGAAGGATATGTCCTGGGCGGTAGTGAAGAGTGCGCGGTCGCTCGGGGGTGAGGAGGTGGGCCTCGAGAAGCGGGAGGTGGAGATCGAGCTGCCGCGCGACATGCAGTACCAGGCTGGTGGGTTGCCTTCTTTGTTCAGGATGGACGGTGTTGCTGACGGTCTGCAGGTGACTACTTCGTGGTTCTGCCGTCCAACCCGCCGCAGACAGTCGCGCGGGTGCTGCACAGGTTTGGCCTGCACCCCGACGATCTGATATCCATCTCCGACACCCGGAAAACATACCTGGTACGCTCGTCCCAGCCGCGCCGCCAACCTTCCCAATGCTCACAAACGCACAGCAATCCAAACAGCCCATCAGCGCGCAAATGTTCTTCTCGCAGCGCGTCGAACTCAACGCCCCGCCCACCCAACGGCAACTCGCCACCATCCTCGCCGCCACCGAGTCTCCAGCCGAGCGCGACTCGCTCTCCACCCTCGCCTCCCCTTCCACCTACCAAGCCAAGATCATCCAACAAAACGTTTCCATCCTCACCCTCCTCGAAACGCACCCAACCGCGCACCTCCCACTACCCACCTACATCGACATGCTCAAGCCGCTCTCCCCCCGCCAATACAGCATCGCGTCATCCCCCCTCGCCGCGCACCGCTTCGCCGCCGCCACCAACACGTACACGCTATCCCTCATCTACGACGTGCACGTCGCGCCGGCGTGGGGCGACGACGCGGCGGCATCCACCACCTTCCGCGGCGTCGCGTCGTCGTACCTGGCCGCCCTCGTCCCCGGCGACAAGATCCACGGCCACGTGCGCAAGACGAACAACCCGAACTTCCGCCTGCCCCCGCCCGACACCCCCGTCATCATGGTCGCCGCGGGCTCGGGCATCGCGCCCATGCGGGGTTTCGTCGAGGAGAGGGTCGCGCGCGCGGCTGCGGCGCCGGGGGGCGCGATGGCGCCGGCGTTGCTGTATTTTGGGTGTCGCGATCATGAGAGGGATTTTATCTGTGGCGAGGAGTTGGCGGAGGCGGAGAGGAAGGGGGTGGTGGGGTTGCGTGCGACGTTTTCGAAGCGCGGCCCGGAGGGGGAGGGGGAGGGGGGCAACCGCGCGAGGTATGCGTATGAGCGCATGTGGGAGGAGAGGGATGAGTGTGCGAAGCTGTTTCGGGATGGCGCGAGGATCTTGCTGTGTGGGAGTGCTGCGAAGTTGGGGAAGAGTACGGCGGAGACGTTGAAGCGGATTTGGCTCGAGAGGGATGAGGGCAGGTCGGATGAGGATGCGGAGGAGTGGCTGCAGAGGGTTAAGGAGGATCGGTATGTTACGGACGTTTTTGATTAATGGTAGGGATGGTGCTGGGAGGATGAGATTGTAAACTTCGCGACGTGGATTGCTATTCGGGGTCGCATGGTTGAGCCGGCGGCGTCGTGGCGGTTGACTCGTCAACAGACGCAGCCGTAGAGTTCTTCCGCTAATGAACATGTATATTTCTACAGTTGTTGTTTGTCTTGTGGCTTGCCAATGAGGATGTGTTGAACGGCATCGAGCTAGACACCAAGCGTGAAATGTAGTTATTGCTAAGTAAGAAAGTAAAGATCTGACGATTGTGCAGGTCCCTCTTCTCACGCCAAACCTTCGCTTGCCTCATAGAGTATTTGCATCAATCTAAACATGTTGGTGTAGTAGTGGCTTAGAAATTCCCACGTCTGGCTCCAAGAGCGAACTCTGTGACTCTGCAAGCCGCGTCAAAGCAAGGCTATACTACATGCTAGTTTTCTGGACGCTCTGTATCCTCACATTTGAACACTGTATGTTGGCCTACACGAACAAAGGTTTACAATTTGCAAGCCTTGCGGGATAAAACCTGTAGCGGCAATTGTTCAGAAGCGGTACCACCAACGAAACGGCGACAGAGTGCTCGTTAAAAATCATAAAGAAGTTTCGTCCGCACGAATTGTACGTCTCATTGTTGAAACAGCCCATATGTGCGAACTGTTGTTGAGAACCGCTGATGACAGATGAATGCTGTCTTAGGAAACAGGAACGGTGGCAGACTCAGCGTCACGGCAAATATTGAGGGATATCCGCGTTCGTAGTATCGTCTTAATCTGGAGCAGCGGCTGACACGCAGCTGCCAGAAAGCCGTTAGCCATGCCGTTACCACGATGGCTTAGTCGAGGAACGCAGCAGTCTGGCCAAATTGCTGGTAAATATCTCGGTTGCGCACTGATTTCATCGTGAACTGCGTCAGTCTAGGCAGCCTCATTAGCAGAGAAGCACGACGCACATGGTGGCGGCACCGTAATTATGCTCGGGGTAACTATAAACAGTCTTGGCGTAGGTCTCGGTTGGAGAAGTTAAGCTTTACCTTACTCGTTACTTGTTACCTTTGGAACACTGAGCGAAGGCGGTGATCCGAGCTCGAGTCATTAAATACGGTGTTATTACCTATAGTTCAGCCACCACTAAAACGATGAATCGTGTCTCTTGGAACCCTATCGCGTCTTCGGCTTGGCGCGGAACTCGACGGATACTACTGCTCATGATGAAGTAATAGTCTGGCACTCATAAAATCATGATGTTTCCTACACGATTGGGCTCACAAACCCATCTCCTACGTTCGTTAACACATCCTCGTCGCCCATGATGAAGCTCAGCCTGACCTTGGCTGTCGGCCTGACCTCGTCGGTCTTGGCTTCGCCTACCGGATTCAAACATTTCAAGCCCGAAGATGTCATCGAACGAGACGTCGTTATCCTCGGTGGAGGTGCAGCTGGTGCATATGCTGCCGTCCGCCTCCGCGATGCTGGAAAGAGTGTTGTCGTGATCGAGAAGGATGACCATCTCGTAAGTTTCCTCAAAGCGTTTAACACGCCTTCCTCTAACGCATTGGACAAATAGGGCGGCCACGTCAATACATACTCAGCACCAGACTCCCCATTCGCCCTGGACTATGGCGTCATTGCCTACCTCGAGCTTCCCGGCGTCGCCGACTTCTTCAAGCGCTTCGACATCGACCTCTTCCCCGCCCCGGACCCCGGCTTCGCGAAGAAGTACATCGACTTCTCCACCGGCCAAGCCATCACCTCCGGCGTCCCCATCTCGGCCGCCGCAAATCCGCAAGCCGTGCAGCAGGCCCTCGGCACGTACGGCCAGCTCGCCGCCCAGTACCTCAACTACACCTTCCCGTCGCTGGCCCAGCTCCCCACGGGCGCCGCGCTGCCCGCCGACCTCGCGCTCCCGTTCGGCGACTTCGTCGCCAAGTACAACCTGCAAGCGGCGCTGCCCACCCTCTGGGGCTTCATCAGCTTCACGGGCGACGTGCTGCGCGAATCGACGGCCTACATCCTCAACCAGTTCAGCGCGGTGCACCTCAACGCGACGGCCAACTCCGGCCTGATGATGACGGGCACGCTGAACAACAGCGTGCTGTACGAGCGCATCGCCGCGCACCTGGGGACCGACGACGTGCTGTACCGCACGACCGCCATCCGCGCCATCGACCGCACCGCCGATTCCGTGAGCCTCATCGTCGCCGCCGACGATGGCAACGGCACCCGCTGCCCCAAGCTCATCAAGGCCAAGAAGCTCCTCGTCACCATCCCCCCGCTCGCGTCCACGCTGGCGCCCATCTTCGGGGGGCGCGACGACGACGCCGCGTGGGAGGCGGAGGAGCTCGACGTCTTCTCGCGGTGGACGTACCGGTCGGGCTTCGTCGGCGTGCTCGGCGACACGGGGCTGCCCGACGAGGTCGAGGTCATCAACGCGTCGCCGTCGAATGCGTCGAGCGCGCTCAACCTGCCCGGCGGCGACGGCGAGTCGTTTGTGTGGAACTTCATCAGCTCCGGCCTGCTGCCGGGCGTGTTCCGCACCAGCATCGTCGGCGACGAGGCGCTGACGGCCGAGGGCGCAAAGGGGCTCGTCGCGGATGCGGTGCGCAGGATTGGCGGTGCGGGGACGCTCAATGTGACGCAGCCGACGTGGTTGGCGTTTGCTGATCACAAGCCGCTGCAGATGAGGGCGGGGTTGGAGGATTTGCTGGGCGGTTTCTATCAGAGGGCGTTTGGGTTGAATGGGAAGCGGAGCACGTATTATGCGGGCGCGGCTTGGGTGAGTGATTATACGAGTGTGCATTGGACGTACCTGGAGAGTACGATTTTGCCGATGATACTGCAGGCGTTGGGGTAGATTGTTGTTTTGGAGTAGGAAAGGGTGTAATTAGGCTATAGTAGAAGAAATAGTTCCCAACTTCCGCTTTTCCAATTTATGTCAAGGCATAGGCCCTTACATCGTGCATCAGTAGAGACATCGTGTGCGGGGAGGAGGTCGGCTGGCGATGGAGACGCCGTGGAGACATCAAACGGCGGTCCGGCATTGGCGGCGGGGCCGGTGGGGTTGGTGGAGGTGGTTCTGGCGTAGGTGGACGCGGGATCAGATGACAAAAGACACGACACAATGCGACATCATCGCATTCATGTGACCTGAAAACACATGTAATCCGCCATGAAGATGCTTATTACGGCACGAACTCGATCTACTAGCGTCATTAGCCCTAGGACATGTTCGTTTGTTGAATGGAGCTGTCGCTAATGGAACAGCGGAAGTACCGTGTAAACATAAACACTGCTACAGCTCCACCGAGACATCAACATGGTGAAGTTGCTTACCAACCAGACGATTCCCGGTGTTAAGAATGCGCGATGCTTCGAAATGCATAACCCTGTCTGTGCTCCTTTTTCTCCGATCCATGGCCCGCCTCCCCTTGGCTAACGTTGTTCGTATTCTCATCGTTTTCAAAAGGGTCATCGCCCGTATCCTCCATTTCCCTAGGAAAACCTCTCAAGAGGTGCCACAGCACAAGATTCCCCTCGTCGGTAGAGCGATCACGGCCGGCAAACCGCCACGGAAAACTCTTCGCATTTTGCGTCGAATATTCCAACAACTCCTCGCGACTCTCAAACACCCTCACGGGCTCCAACTCCACCCCGCCGCCGCCTTTCTCGCCGCCGGTGCTGGCGTCTCTCTCATGCCTGGCCCAGTGCAGCAGATCGATGAGATTGACGCGCTTGTTCCGGAAATTCCTGCGGAACGCGTTGACGCTGTACGGCACGTTTTTGCGGGCGCCCACGGCGCGGGAGAAGCGGTGCAACGCGTGGACCTCGTCGCCGCCGAACCACAGCACCAGCTCCGCGCGCAGCGCGGCGCCGAAGGCCCTGCGTTCCCTCACCAGCTCGGCGCCCTCCCACAGCAAGTACTTCCTCAGCCGGTTGAACGAGTGCGACGGCACGGTGCGGCGGTCGTACGAGAAGTCGTTGCGGACGCGGTGGGCGTCGAAGTACGCGTCCAGCGGCGTCTTCTCGCCGGGGGCCAACGGCGACGCGTCGGGCGGATGCGCCGCGGCGACGTGCCGCGCGAGCCGGATGGATGTCGAGAAGACGGCCGGGCAGTGCCCGCAGGCGAACTTCTTGACCAGCCCCCGCGGCAGCTTGCGGCCCGGGTGATCGACCCGCACGTGCTTGCCGAGCTCGTGGACCCATTTGAACGAGTGCTTGGGGCAGAAGGGACACCCGTAGCGGATGGCCGGCATCGCCGGGTGCGAGTCGCTGACGTGCTGTGCCAGCGCGCCGCCCGTGTCGAAGCTGCGCTGGCAGTGCGGACACGGCGAGCTGGTTGGCGTCCCGTGCTCGTGCTGGACGTGCTGCGCTAGCGCGTCGACGTTTCTGCACGACTGCTCGCAGTGCGGGCACGTGGCAGCTCCCGGTGGTGGTGATGGGGAGTGGTAGGCGCGCACGTGGTGGCGGAGCGCGTCGGCGGCCTTTTTGCGTCTACGTGCGCTGTGTTCGGCTGGCGCGGAGATGGTGGAGATGTCCGTCGTTTGGAAATGGCAGGCCTGTGGCTGCTGCAGCAGCGCCGTCCTTGCGGGGCTGCATGTTGGCCTGTACCGTGTGTAGAGCCAGGTGATGTGACGCGGATACCGGAGCTGGGATATGCCAAGTGCCATTGAAACAGGTACCAAGGTAGGAGGGAAGGATGTCGAGTTGTTGTGGGGAAAAGATTTGTCGCGGCGTCGGGGCGAAAATCAGTCAGTGCCGATCCGTCCCGCCTCGTTGGTATCGGCGTCACGTGACCTTTGAACCACATGCGGTTGCAGAGCTCCCACCGTGAGAAGAAAATAAGAGCGGATCTGAGACGTCACGTCCTGCAGTCGCGTTCTTTTTCCTGCACGTTTGCGAGACAAGATTCTACCCTTACAAAATAATGCGCCCCATGTGAAAACGCGCACCTCGTCACTAGCCGGCCGGAGCATGACATAGAACCGTCTATTCGTGTATGGGCACAGGACGATGCTACGATCTCCATTCGGAGTAGTTGTGCGGTACGCAAAGGGTCCTTTGTTGGTATATAAACTGCCAAAACTTCCTCCCCTTCCATCATCGCTAGCTCAGTGGTAGAGCGGCTTCTGACGTATCAAATAAGGCCTGGGCATAGCCTGTAACGGGTTGGTAGCGGTTGGAGGACGACCTTGGGTTCGATTCCCGGGCGGTGACATAGCATATCTTTTTGCCTTTTACTCCTTCTTTTTGCGCCGCACGATTCCCGGACGATGACATATCATCTTTTTTTTTTGGCCTTCACTTGCTTAATGATGTACGACATATCTGCCTACGTAAATGGCCGTGTGAGACAGCACGAGGGCCTCAGACAGTGGCGCTCACAGCCTTTTAGTTTCTTGCTAGAGGGTGGAAGCATTCTTAACCTGCGTTGTATGTGTCACAAAATAAACGAGAACTAAGCGGATCCAAGACAAATGTTCACGGTGCACACATAAATAAACGTTGCATGAATCTAGCTAAACGTAGAGAGGCTTTTGACTCTAATACACCTCTTAGCAAACATGAAAAGGTCGAGTTGCTCGCTGCTCCCGTCCTTTATCTCAGTGTTTGTCGTCATTCCTTCTCTTGAGTTCCATGGACGTGCTGCGTTCAAGACCTGCAAGCCCGTGTGCCACGTCTCGACAAATGAGTAGACGCAGCCTTGCCTAGACGCTTATAGAGGGAGAGGGAGTGAAAGCACCCTCGGTCTCGCAAATGGCGCACAAAAGCGAGTACCTTGTATTCTCCACTGAAGTTGAAGAAGGCACTACGACTTCCAGGCTGGCAAGTAAGCCATCCAGCTCGTCACGGGTAAGTGAACCAACTGCATGAGTATCGGCAGGGAAGTTAGGGATCTCTTCGTTGTCCTCAAGAGAGTGCAGCGGTGTGAACTCTCCTCCAAACCAGAAAGGCCGCTTGTTGGCAAGGCGAGCTTGGTTGTTGTAGTCACTGTGGGCTAATTAATGGCGAAAGGGCACATTGGGTTTCGGACAATTACTTACACAGCATCTTGACGGACGGATTCGCGTTGCTCGTCAGTCTCAATAGCAGTAGTGTCGGCCTGGGACTCGGCCTCGGAGCCATCGATGAGAGTGCGCATCTCAGCACGAATCTCGGCCTTGGCAGCGTCGACGAGAGTGTGCATTTCGGCACGTGTTTCATCCTTGTTGGTGCTCGTCTGAGTGCGGCTTGCGTCGAGCTCAGCACGAACCGTATCCCTGATCGCGACTAGCTCGGCGCGTAGCGTCTCGATCTCAGCACGAGTATCGTTTTTGACTTCAGCGCGAAGAGCATCCATATCTTCACGCATCTGGACGGCTAGGTTGGCCGTAGCTGTCATAATGGTGTCGTGGCTTTGAGCGAGTGTGTGGTCGCTCGCTGTGTCGAGAGCCTCTTTGACGACTTCCAGCTGCCGCTGGACGAAGATGACGCGGTTGACCAAGGTTTTCCTGATTGGTGGCATGTCCGCCAGTTTGCTGGATGCAGACGACATGATGGGGGTGTTTTCCCTTTGTGTGGAGCTGCGACCGGGGGCTTGGGTTGCGGGTTTGAGTTTCAGGTGTAGAGGAGATAGAGGGCGACCGGCGGGCGATGCACCTAAGCAGCCAGGGACACTGCCAAGCCGCGCCCGACTCTCCAATCCATCCCCCGTGCGCACAGACACCAGCGCCTTCGCCATCAAGGCCACCTCGATCACCCGGCTCCTGGCCCGAGCCCGTCATTAACTCCAGTCCGCTCAGCGATGGCGAGCAATCGCTACCCGGTCCACCACTAAGCAGTGAGACACTTACCCTCACAGACAACTTGTGTCAGCCCCAAGAACAAGCTAATAATGGCTGACTCCCGTCTTGTTCCATCATGACGTGTTTCACCAGCGACGTTTGCGCCGACATTCGCGGCAATACCCTTCATGGAGCAGCGTTTCGATGCTTTCTCGTATGCAACGACTCTCAGGCTATCTCACTTCGTTTGTTGCTGTGAGGCAAACCTCGGGGTAAAAAAATTCACGGGAGCAGATTTGGTAATTGAGAGACAGAAATGGATAGTCATCAGGTCGAGAATGGATAGAGTCCCCATCAACTAATCAACTTCTTGACCATCACGCAACAGCCAAGGTTCCGACTCTACTGGCCCTCCTCGGGTTCCACTATCAGGAGCGGTCGAGTGCCCAAGACCTCCAGTGTTTCCGAGCAATCCGAGGAAGCAACAGAGCATAATGTAGAGACTATGTGACATTGTCCACACCAATCGCCTCTAGGAAGCTCTTCCTCTTCGCACTAATCTCCTGCGGTACCGTGGCACCCAATTCGGCAAGGAGGCGATCCAATTCCGCACTGGAAAGCCCATAGATAGCCGCAAGTGTAGTTGGAAAGCTGTCAATCTCAGAGCAACTTCCCCGATGGGAGCGTAACGGCTTGATTCTTCCGGTAAAACGGACCTGGCTGTTCTCCGCGCGGGCTTGGATGTTGCAGATGCTACACGTTGTCAGTCAAGCGAGGCACAGGCTGAATTGGTGACGTACATGTCATCCGCGGCATGGCAGCGGCGAATCATCCGGCTCTTGCGAGCATCGATGACGTCTCGGTGCTCCTTGAAGATGGCTTCGAGAGAGGCACGCAGATCTGGGTGCATGGGCATCATTATGAAGTCAAAGAGCTGGGAGCGAAGCTCGTGGGACCTGACGATCGCCTTGTTCTCCATTCTGGCGAATTTGACTCGATCTTTGGTGCAGCGGAGGGCGGTGGTCTGCATGATGTCGGCGTTAGTTAGCTGGGATTGGGACGTGAGGTGACGCGCAGTCTCGGACGGCTCACTAGGATGAAAATTTCGCTTTCATCAACTTGAGCTTGGGTAATGCGGGTCCCGATGTTGGGGGCAACAGCGCCCATGGTGGGTGATCGGCTGTTGTGGAGGTGGAGTGAGAAAGCTGCGCGGCCGCGGCGGCTTCAAGTAGACACACCAGCCGGTCAGACCGTTCTACCTTAGCCAAGTTGTCTTGGATGTCTGGCACGAATGGTCGACAGTCGAGGTGGAGGACGGTTCCATGTACACTGTAAGATTGTGAGCACTCACCGTGGCGATGTAGACCACTCTGACAGCAGCTGGCCTGACCGCGCCGCTTGTCTTGCCGTTGCGTATTGACCACCCTGCCCGCGCTCACTATACCATCACTAGCTCTCACCAAAGTGCTTCAAAGTGTTATTTGATTATGGAATGCTCTGTTTTATGATGGTTTGGGCGATCGAGGTTGAACAAAGACGACAACGGGAACAACGATCATGTTGAAGCGTGAACAAAGTCGATGTTATAGATGATGGAGGAGATGTTTCTCCTCTCTACATCACGCAAAGACATATTCGATACCAAGCCACTTTTACCATGTCAATATTATGCTATTGATCCTCATCTGAGAACCACTTTTGCTCAAAATGCCAACTGAGAGGCATGTGTCCGAGGCGTGCCAGAGCCCAGCCAATTCATGATGTCTTGCATCCCAACGAGTGTCATATTCATTTATATGCTCAAGCTTCCAGAGCAACCATATCGCGGTGACCCCAAGTTTTCATCGCCCAACGTGATCGTCTCAACCAGCCGGCAGAGGATACTGCGCCAGCGCATCTCACCAAGCCGGGTGCCCCAAGTTAGTTCTCTCACCGTGCCAAATCCCACCAAATGCCATCCCGTTCTTTCCACTCGATAGCCACCCCAATATACCCCGCCTGGCGGACTCGTCGCAGAAAGACGGCCAGCTCTCGACCCAGCAGCACATCCACTACCTCTGCGCCTCACTTACAACCGCCAACCGACACTTGCGGGGAGGCGTACGAGCCTTGGTAACGGCATAGCGAGCACGGCGCGGAAGGGGGCTGCGGATGATCAGCACGAGTAGTATGGACGCTGCGGCAGCCTGGGACTTACGCTTGATGCTGCTGCTGAGAGTTGTAGCGGCCGATGGCGCTGTTCATGGCGTGGATCTCACCTGTGTGGATGTGGTAAGTGAGGTGTTGAGTGAGGTGAGGAGCGAGCTGGTGGGTGGCATGCTATTCTTACCGAGGGAGGTCTGCAGCTCGGCGTTCAGGCTGCGGATTTCTTGCAGGTCGGCCAGCATCTCGAGGCACAGGGCGAGAATGCGGCTGGACGCCGAGAGCTCGGAGGCCGGGGTGGTGGAGTCGTTGGCGCTCATGTTGTGCGATTGCGTGTAGTGTAGGGTTCTGTGAAACGGCAGGCCAGCTGCTGAAATGTGGTGTCGTTGGTGTGGAGTATTGCAGAGGTAGAGGTGTTGTGTCGCGGAGGTGGAGTGCGGAGGAGGTGGAGCGTGAGGGTGGGGGAGGCGATCTGGGGGTCACTTTATACCCTGCTCGTATGACTAAGCTATCTGCCTGCTATATTGCAACAGGTTGGGTTGGCAGTGTCGTCTCCGGTGCCTCACCCACGGTCTCGTGAATCCAACGTCCGCAGCCGCTGCACGGCGGGTGACAAAAGAAATTGCCCACCCGGATCTGCTTTATAGAATGTTGAATACAAGATCCGGATATAAATACAAGTTTCGAGTTCGTGGAATTCAACTATCAACCTAGATATTTTGCTTCGGAATCTGTGTGGAAGGCATATGGGGTATGCAAGTTCTTTTGTCGGCCGCCGTGGCTGCGCTTGCTGGACTTTGGTTCCGTGGCGCAAACCTGGCTGATTGCCGGGCTGTCACTCAGGCGAGCGGCACTAGCGTGTTTCTCAGAGCATTTCTGACCCCGTCGCACTTGGCTTGCCCTACCGCTTGCACCTGCACCCGCAACCCAGACCCAGCGGCTTCCACAGTCAAGCCAGACCAGCCACAGGTCGACACTCACGTCCGAGCCATCACCGCATCTGCTCTTCTCATCGGCACCATGGAGTCCAGTGGCACGACCAATCCGCTCCGCTCCAACGGCTATGCAGCCATCGTCAACGCCACTGCCAACCTCTCGAACGGCCTAGCTACCAGTCTCGAGAACTTCCGCAAGGCTCTGCTTGGACGTTTTGACTACATTGCTGGCCAGAACGAGGACCGCATCAAGGCCATCGATGCTCTGACTGCGCAGGTTGACGAGCTACGCGCCAAGCTCGACGCCAACAAGGACGAGAGCCAGGCGATGCGCCAGGACTTGGACGCCACCAAGGCCGAGAACCAAACCCTCCGCAAGGACATGGAGACCATGAAGACCGAGCTGCGCGCCGAGATCAGCACCGCCGGCGATGCCATCAAGACGGAACTTGGTGAGGAGATCGATAGCCTTGAGGGCTATATTATGGACCAGCAAAGCTAGTAAGTTTTTCTCTTGATGCGCATGGTGCGGGTCCTTTGATGATAAGCGCAGTGACAACATTCTTTCATCCACACAAAATGCTGGACAGGGAGACCAGCTTGCCGAACAGTTCGCCCTCCTACTCGCTCTCTAATCACGGCGGCATCGTCAACTTCTCTGTGAAACATGGGATCTCAAGGGTGCAACACTAGATGCTTTGTTTCCTCACGTTGGGGTTGCGGAACCTACTGTTGGTGAAAAGGACAAGAAAGCCCTTTTAAGAAGTCCGTTGGTCCGTTCTGGATTGGCCCCCTCTAAGAGGCACCACTATTGCCACTGGCTTGGTTAACAAAATTCTCACGAGGGAGTAACCAAACCAACTTTCCACCGTGGTCTCAATTATGGTGTCAACCAGAGGAGGACTAGCAGGCTAGGCCAACCGATAATGCAAACAGGAAGGCTTGCTGCCATTCCCTCTCGAATGTCCCGAGTCGTGTTTTGTTTGGCCGTGTCTTGCCGTGTCCGCCTCGTAGGTGCAGACCCTTCCCACGTTTGTCGACTGAATGCTGGTGCAACTCCAATTGTCGGCCATGACCGCTGTCCTTCAAACTATCCGACCAATATGAATGAACCGGCACAGTAATGGGCGGCTAGCGTGCGTCACCTCCACAATTATCACCATTGCAATCCCAGCGGTAGCCCCAGAATCGGGGCTGATATTGCAGTAGCAGCTCAAGATGAGATCGTGATCACTGAGGTAGAGGTCAGAATCGGGCAGTCAAGCTATTTGAATTGCTACAGCACCCATTTGAAATCCGAGATCCTGAAAACGGTTTGCATCCCTCCACAAGCGAAAAAGCCGGCCCGCCGGCAGAACCTCACTGACAAAGATGAAACAGCCTCACCTCCCCGCTCGAAAAGAAAAAGCGTCCACGTCAACCTCAGCGCAGCAAATTTGCGGTGCGGTGGGTGGCCACTCCTCTGCGACAGCATCAGCTCCACCGAGCATAGTCTGCGCCCGGGTGGGTGACCACATGGGCGCGCGACGGGAATCTCATTGACGGCGCTTACTAAACAATGGACGGTAGGTGAACTGGTGTTCGACAAGCAGTAGTCCCGGCGGGAGGGCAGCAGCGGCGAACGCCATCTTTCTTAAGTTGTTTGGCCGTTACAAATAATTATTCGCAAACAAACATGGGGTACTTATTAATCACTCTGCCCGGACTTGTTTTATGCATCTACAACTTCACCCAGACTCTACGGTATCCCAAGTACAAGCCAACTCAGCCTCAGATCAATACCTACATCGGACTTCCAATTTGCTACATTATCTCCAACCGGCATCATGGCCTCCAGCAACTCTTCTGACCCTCGTACGAACTCTCAGCCCGCCCCCTGCCCTATGATGCTTGACACCAACTACGAAGCTACTCACACGAACGGTCTAGGTGAGGATTTTGGCGGCGCGGGTACTCAGCCCAAAATTCATGGCGGGACCCTACACAACCTGAGCCTGCGGTTGAAACCCGGCCCGGCCGCTCCTCCTCCAGCCCAGCAGGAAAACGAGGTCCTCCAGACCGTCAAAGCCATTGCTGTACAATTGGCTGAGCTACGCACCGACGTCAACGCGAACACGATGGAGTTGCGTGCCATCCGCACCCAAATGGACACGACTAAGAAAGAACTGAGTCAGCACGTCAACATGGCCAAAGATTGTGTTTGCTTCAATATCAAGCAGCGGGCACAGTTGTAAGCGCTCTTGCTCTCCGGACGACTCACAGCAGATGTCCTGTTTACTAAAACTCGCAGCGTCCACAACCACGTTTCTCGTCTGTACAACGGCAAATTACAGTCTGAACGCGATACCCTCGCCCCGTTGCTATCCGAGTATACTCATGAAAAGATCGAAGACTTCCCAGTCAATTTTGAAGTCATTAGGACCGAGCTCGACCTGGAAGAGCTATATGATAGCCTTTGTGATAATTCAGGAGATTATCCAGGGGACGATTACGACTTCATCGTGAGAATTATCGAGACTCTTGGCGTTCCCTTCGAATACCCGTGGTTGGATCGTAAAGCCTAGCAATCGATCCAAGATTTCATGTACTCTCTGTTAGCCTTGGTGGTCAGATTAGCTAAAGGAGCAGCCATCCGGCATCGATAGCTAAATGTTGTGTATTCGCCGTTTCCTGCCCAAGAATGTGACTCGTTTCCCCCCATCTAATTTCCCTTTACTAAGGTTTCATTTCAACGCTGAGCCCGTTGCGTGAAATCATTTACGATACCCAGCTGGATCAGGTAGCTAGTCTTTCGGCGTAGTGGAAAGAGCACCGTTGACAGCGGACTGCGTTGTATTTGACTTGGAGTGACTCCATTTACCAAGAAACGGTTATGGGAAGTTACCTCGTGATGTTTACTGATGCTAAAAACTAAGAAAATTTCGGCGTTACATGTAAGACAGTAGCTGGAGGAACTGTCCTACCAACAATACAGGTCCGCGTATGCTAGTAATCGACACTTGGTTAATGGTGGAGTTCCCGCTGAGGCCTCCAGAAATTGGAATTCAATAGTGAGAAGAAGTCATCGAAAGACTCTCTCCTGGTCTATTTGTAGGCTCGCCTAAACATCGTCCTCCACCTTACAGTCGTACACAGCACAACAGGGAGCAAATCACAATGCTGTACCTGCTCCCCCGACCTCTGAAGCTTCCTGACCCTCTCCACCTCCTTTATTCACGTGCCATCAGGATCGAAACGCTGACGCTCAGAACTGAGGCACTTTTCAATGCCGGACATCTTCTTGACCGGGAGTGGCAACGAGAGCTGTGTCTCGGGCGGTGGATCCGATGACGAGCCGGAGGATTCCAGCTGGACGGCGGCGGCGAGGACGGCCAGCTGCGCTTGGGCGAGCGCTGCACCTCGACAGCGTAGTCATTTTCTCCTGGCCCATCGGTGCTGGCCGACCTAGGGCGCTTGCTGCCGCTGCCGTTCTCGCCCTTGTGAGGTTTGTCCTGGTTGGTGTTGGGCGTCTTGGGCTTCGTGACGAGCAGCGCTTGACACTCGGCGCTGGAGAAGATCTCGGTGACGTTTCTGCTGTCCTCGGCCCATGGTGACGCGTTTCAGAGTTTCCTAGTGGCAATGGGTCTCGTGAAAATGTCAGGTTACAGATATCGGGCAGAGGAAGGCGAGCCGGCGGAGGAAGGTACGGCGCAACGCAACAGCTAGGCGAACGTGCTGCGGCAGATGGAAAAAAAAAGTACACGAGAATCGAACTTGGAAAAAACAAAAAAAAAGATGCGTGGACTAAATCCATTCGCCCCGTTGCCCAACACCCGGAATCGAGCCTAAGTCGAAACCGGCAGCCCACCTCTTGCAGTGAGTAGCTCGCACATGCAGGTCCTACGAACGGAACCACTGCACCCCTGCGGTAACTGTCTACTTTGCTGACAGGGAAAGTGACCCGCATAGTATATATACGTCAACCCAGTGCGCCCACCGCTCATGGTCACCCACCAAAGCGCACATCACACCCTCCAGCGCTGACTGCGTCATCTTCCGCACGCCACAGCAGCGCAGACTCACTCCGTCACACTACCGCCTGCGGAACCCCGCCGCTCTTCGCCCACCCATCCACATCGCGCCGGCCGAGAACCGCATGCACCACCTGCTACAATGTCGGCCTCGAAGCTGGAAGCCGCCAAGGCGATCAGGAACAGGCTGCGCGCCCCCACGGCCGACGAGCGCATTGAACTGGTACGTTCTCATGCCGCTTCTCGCCCAGACACTGCTGTCTAAATAGGCTCACGCTGACGCGCCTGAAAGGTGACCCGGATGGTTACCGCTATCGAGAGGGATCACCCCGACCGCTTTACTGAAGTCTTGGACATCGTCATCGGAGGTGAGGCTGCGTAGAGCGGAGCGAGCGACCGCTTGTGCTGATGGAGGAATGAAACAGTCTACGAGGCCTCTGAAAAGTTTGTCAAGGAGGTCCAGAGTATGTATCCTGACTGGGTCGTAGATTTCTTGGAACGTCACGCTGATAGAGAATGAAGGTCCTGCTAACAAGCCGACGGTTGCGTCCCCGATCTGCGAAGACGAGTCTCTCACCCGCTCGGTCCCCACGCACCTGCCCAAGGAGACCAACCGGGTCGTCGAGCCGAGTAGAAATGGCGTGAGCCACTCTTCCCCAGGCGCCTTGGAGAAGGCAACTCGTGGTAAGTGCAATCTTACGGCCTGGTAAGGTATGTTCGCTGTTAACAATAACCTTACGTATTAGACCGTGTTTCCGTGCTTCGTTCCCGCTTGAAATCGGCCGTGGAAGCGGCGGCCAGGGGGGACCATCTCCGTGCGAACTCTGATATTGGCAAGACGGCCCAGGTTACAAACACTAGCAAGGCCGCGAAGCGTTCCGGGGATGACAGCGTGGCCAAGGAGCCCAAGAAGGCAAAGATTGCGAACAAGGCAAGCAAGGCCAAGACGGTCGCCTTCCAGGACGGTGGAGAGGACGACGGTGAGTACATCTATATATGAGAAAGTGGAGAAGGTGGTCAGAGACGGCAATGATTACTCTGGATGATCGCCGCGCCGTGGTGCTACGGCATCCACCTAACAGTAACACCTTTGCTTTTCCACGTAGGGGCAGGCTACTGAGGGTGGGAGTTGAAATATTGGGGTTACACGGGCAGGAACGATATTCGACCCTCCCGTTACTGGGCGGACGGCCGATTTGCGAAGTCACGATGATGTCCGGTGAGAGAAACACGAAAAGGAGGATTTGGACGGCATTCGAAAAATGCCAAGTTGCTTCTTTCTCGAACCCAAAGAACTATCGAGTACCACGTGCGCGTAGACCCACAATTCCCTAGCAGAGACCCTGAACCTCCGGCCATCCTTCTGCAAACCCTCCACAATCGCCCCCAAATACCTCTTCTCGACGACCATCGCCAACCCCTCCTTACCCACCTCATCCTCCCCCCTCCTCTCCCGCCCCAGCATCTCCCTCAACCCATCCGCCGCATTCTCCCTCGCCCCATCCCCCGCCTCCGCCACGCCCGCCAGCCCCGTCGTCACGACAAGCCCCGTAGGCATTCCCGACCGCGCCGTGATCGGCGGCAACGGATACCCGCACGCGGCCGATGTCATCGGCAGGGTAGCTGTGGGTGTACGATGCGGTCCGGGTCGCCGGCGAGCACGTGCGCGAAGGCGGCGGTGCTGGCGTGCGAGACGAGCGTGGTCTGGATGGCGTGGGGGGCTTCGCGCGGGTGGTGGCGCTTGTGGCGGGTGTGGGTGAGGGCGCGGAGGGGGGGGTCGTTGTTGTCTCTCGCTTGCGGGTGCTTCTCGTCCGTGGATGGGGACGGGGACCGGGGCGCGGTGCAGCAGCGGTCGTGGCGTTGGCCTTTGCTTGCTTGCTTTCTTGAGGGCGCGCTTGGTCCGCGTCAGGCCGCGCGCGGCGCTGGGTTCGCGGCTCATGGCGGGGATGATGCGGTTCCATGGTGAGGGTGGAGAGGTTTTGGTTTTGGTGGGTGCGCGGGATGGGCGCGAGTGGGGCGTGGGCGGTAGTGAGCGTGGTGCGGTATCGGTCTCGTGCTGCGGCGGTTGTGGCAAGGGCGTCGCGGAGGCGCTGGGTCCGGGCTTGGTAGCTGGAGTCGCTGGGTGAAGCTGCTTCGGTGTGGGGACTGCCCATGGTGGATAAACGGTTGGGAGTGTCTTGGGTTGGTTGTTTGAAAGGAGCTCGAGTTCACAGCGGAGTTTGGTCGTTGCCGGAAAAACAATGCATTGAATCAGTGTGCTTGTTGTAAGCGTTCGTACCTCTTAATGCGGGTGCCAGGAGTCTACGGGCACGGATATTGGCCGATAACAACAATCGTGAATAACCGGAACTCATGGGGCGTCCAGAAAAGAGTCAGATCGGTGTGAAGCTGCAGAACGCGTCAGTCGCGACATGCATCCATCCGAATGACAGACGGAAAGACGGATGGGGAAAAGCGGGGGCGGTCCATGGCAGCGTGAAGGACGCCGAGGAAAAGGAGGCAGATACGTTCGTCGCTCGGGAAGGATGGAGACGTGCAGGCGATTGCGGCGTGCGTTGCATCCGATGACGGTGGAGCTTACCGGTAATGGATGGTGGGGCAGAACGGGCACGAACGATGGAAACGGAGGAGCGACTGGCGTTGGCGGTCGCGCGTGGCATTGCCGACTGTGGCTGGAGTGAGGCGCACGGATTGCGCCATGGAGGGTGGCGCGGTGCTGGGTGGCGGGGTGGCGGATCGGGAGATGCGGCATAGAAGGAAATGGCCAGGCTTGACCGAAGAGCTCGGCAGTGCGGAATTCGCAAGGCTCCGTCAGGCAATGGAAGCGCGCGAAGAAGTCTGACCACTGGGCCGAGTGTGTGCGGATGCGGCCTGCTTTGCCTTATCTTGGCGTGCCTGGCGTGGTCAAATAAAAAGCCGACACAGCGGATAGTGCGGGGCGCACCGAGTGACCGAGAGCGAATGGTGGGGTAGATATGCGGCGCCGGGTCTGCCTGACGCCGTTTTGGGATCTCAGTGCGAGCTACGAGCTGATTACGTGCGCCTCATTGGTCTCTGTACCCGAGGGTAAGCTGACAGGCGCACACTCAGGTTGAATGTCCGGTCGTACAGTCGGGCGGGGCTGTGGCAATACGCTGGCCATATTAGTATCCCGCCTCTCAGGCTTACGAACGATGCTGGAAGGAAACCCTCCCGCGCCCGCCTCTCAGCTTGGGCCCGCAGTCCGAATCCTGGTTTCACAGCACTACACAACGTTCACCTTATTCTATCTCAATACTACTCCACCAACTCTTTTTCGCACCCACCATGGAACGGATCGATCCACACATCCCAGACAGCAGCCGCAGTGATCACCAAGTGACCGCAACCTCTGAAACCCTGTCTCAGGCAACGCCAGAGATGCAACACCATTCTCAGCCCGAAAAGCCACTCCCTTCACAATAGTTTCAAGAGCCCTGGCCTTCGAAGAAAACATCCATCTCTCAAAGCGCTGAAGATCGTCCCGGTACCTCTGACGACGGCGAAGTCCCTCATGCCGCCTCGAAGGTCAACGAAACCAATGACCGGATGTCTGAAGAAACTACCCGTCGGTTTTCTGTTGGAAATGCAGCTCGACACGACACTGAAACGAACCAAGAATCCGGAACGGCCGATCTATCCGACACGTTTGACTCCAACTCGATGGATACCAGTGATGAATCCCAAGCGGGAACAGCCGAAGGCCAAGCACCTGAACGTGCCGATGAGTCCGAAAGTTTCGACTCCGACAACCTGGATACCAGCGATGATGATTCCGATGACCTGTCGTCGGAGGGGGAAGAGATGGGCGCAGACGATACTTCGAGATGGTGCTCCATTTGTCGCCACGTGGCCAAACGCATGATAAAAGGCAAGAAGTGCCCGCCGCTTGGCACATGGAAAGACCTACAATCAAGAGCAGGATGTCCATCATGCGACGACATGTTGACCTTAGCATCAAGGTTCGAGCCGATGCAACCGGATGAGCAGCTAAGCTACTTTCGAATTAGATCAGAGTTCGAATGCTCTTATGTCTTCCGAATATCAAAATTCAAGCAGTGGATATCGATGGCGCCTTGCAATAGGGAGATCAAATCTAATAGGATGGGAGTCGCCATGGATCCAAACTGGATCGACATTACAAGATTACGACAGTGGCTTACGTTCTGCGATCAAAACCATGGGGATACTTGCAATGGTCTGCCTGTGATGCAGGGCTTTAGTCCGACAACTCCCCGATATCTCATTGATGTGGAGCAGGGCTGTTTGATTGAACCAAAAGGTGGTGAACGTTATTTCGCGTTGTCGTACGTCTGGGGCGATCATCAAACAGCTGGAAAAGCAACCATAAATAACATCGAGATGCTCAAACGGAAAGGGACAATAGAAGTGGGAAATGCGACCTTCAGACTACCCCGGACCGTCGAGGATAGCATTCAGTTAACAGCAATGCTTGGAGAGCGTTTTCTATGGATCGACCGGCTATGCATCATTCAAGATGATAAAGACAACTGGCACTCGCAGATCCAGATGATGGGATCGATATACGCAAACGCCTACTGCACTTTTATTGCTTCCGGTGGGAAAGATGCAGATCACGGAATACCGGGCCTGAACCAACGATCCGGACCACGCCAGATGTCTCCCAGAGCAACTATAAATTTTCCATCGCTCCAAATGATCGAAGTAAAACCCGGAAATGGCGCTCACGATTCAACGTGGAACAGTCGTGGCTGGACATTTCAAGAACTCAAGCTTTCGAGGAGGGCGCTGTTCTTCGACAAGGATGTACGATGGATATGTCATCAATCTGTATGGAACGAAGACTCGACAGCAGAGCCCGAGGGAGCTCCATCCCGGTTCCCGTTCAAGTCCGGTTTCCCCTCACTTTTGGATGTTCAGCCATGGCCAGATTTTGAGCAATGGGGCCATCTCATAAAACCTTATTGTGAGCGCGAATTCAAGTTCGAGTGGGAGGCGGGCGCGGGATTCGCGGGCATTGAGGAAATCCTAAGCCATTCTTTTCCGGGTGGATTCTGCTTCGGTCTACCAGAGTTCTTTTTCGACATTGCAATGCTTTGGCGGCCTTTGAAACCGCTACGGAGAAGGGTTTCCCAGGGTGATGGGTCTGCTGATTTACCTTCATGGTCATTTTTGGGCTGGAAGGAAGGCATCCTGTTTGGGCCTACCAATCTAGGATTCGCATGCGAGTGGCTTAGCAAAGGTGACGACTTTATTCCCTGCAGGACGTCGTCTACAGTACCGATGGTTGAGTGGATACAGAAGGGGCCTTCCGGACAAGAGCGCCGGATTAGAAACGACTACCACACGTGGAAAATATTGCAGCACCAACAACGACCAGAGACTCACGCACGTCTCGGATGGCGAAACAACGGCGGTCATTGGAGTCATCCTAGGATACCAAGACCGCGCTTTCGCTATCCCGTCCCACTGGGTTTCCAAAAGGTCGACAATACATATCGTACATGGTCGCCGACACTTCGGTTACGGTCCCACAGCACATTTCTTACGGTCTCCACTGTCCTTGACAAATGGCGCCATCAGGAGATGTGTTTTTGTGTAGAGTTGGTCACTCATAAGAAGGAATGGGCTGGGGTGCTTCACTTGAACACCAATAGCAAGGAATGCATACCAACGGGTAAAACATGTGAGCTGGTTTGTCTGTCATATGGTAGTGTCTCTAATGACGACCTATATGCACGTGTTCGTCTAGATGAGTGGGATTTGGCTGGTCGGCCAAGGGATTCCGAGATTTACGAGTTCTACAACGTTATGTGGATCAGGCGAAAGGGCACATATGTTGTTCGAGAAGGCATTGGACGCGTGGCAAAGGCAGTCTGGGACTCTCAAGAGCGTGAAGACATTGACGTGGAGTTGCGTTGATATGGAAGGAATGCAGCAAGGAGTGAAACATTAGGATGAGCACATTGCATGAACACCTGAGCTTTTTTTCATTTGCTTATTAAGTCATTAGCAATAATACTTTCTTGTTTGTACACAACTTGACGGCGGCCCATCTCTGCAGCACGGATGGGTGAAGGATATGCAGCACGAGTGCCGGCCCGGAGAAGATGAATGAAAGGCACTGCCTCGTATACATGCGGCTGGAATAGTTGCTTCCTTGGGATGGATGCAATCATGGAAAGTTCGTCGTAAATGATGGTGGGCGGCAATCAACCAGTATAGTAGAGAGGGAATGATAGTAGCCTACGGTCGGGACCATGGTTCTATGAAGCCAGCTGAGACGGATTCCACAGGTATCAGAGTGCAGTATGAGGCTGTGAATCAGTGAAATCATCTACGCGTGTCTTAGTCGCAGCCTTGTATGGCTCAACCCCCTATTTTTGCCAGCCCACACCGATTCGCTATCCAGCCGCTCTTACATCCACTGCAACGCCTACTTTCGAGCCGCCCGACTGGCCAGTATGATTTCTCTACTCTATAATGGTATTGTAATCTCCTACTACAGATTCTTCTTCACCACCACTATCCCCCGCCAATGACTGGCATTCATGAGACTCCATCATTGAATCAGAATCTACCATGACCCGGATAAATATCTACAGGAATTTCTTCAGATCCTCCACCGTCAACTGGTTTGCACTCCCAACCTTTCCATTCAAAAACTGCTGCATCTCAAGATCTACGTCCTTTGCAACTTCTTTCGGGAAAGTTTCCGCCAGGACCTGGAATGCGCCCTCACTAGCAATAGTCTCAAGAAGGTGCTGTTTGTAGCTACGGTCCGGCTTCACGTACATAAGCGACATGTTTACTACAACCTCTTGGGTCGCCGCATCGCACTCCCCCCACAGCGCTTTCAGAAAGCTGGCCCAATCTTGGCGTCCAACATTTGAGTTTCTCATCACGTCGTCCTTGAAGATACGGGGCAACCTTGCAGCAAGCTCGAATGGTTCGCGGGCAGCAAAGCTCCCGTCGATAATCCTGCAGCGCAAAAATTTAAGTATGTTGCTGTCAAGGCCATGGCAAGACAGACACACGTACCCAGTGATATTGAGCTGGCTGTCCACGATAATATTCCGAGAGTCCAGATCCCCGTGGCCGATGAATTCCGGCGAATCATCAGATCTCTATCCACCAATCCGAGTAGGAGGTTGCGATGGTGAAAGCAATCCCTTACGCGGAGATAGGGCACATGTCGCATCTCGCCCCGGCAAATACGGACAATTCGGTCGTCGATGACTCGGGTGAGGTAGTCTGAAAGCCGTTGCTGGCCGTGTTCTAAGGCCAACCATCAGTTCCGTCTCTCATAGCGATGTTTAGACAGGGCTGATACCGCGTTCTCCTGTGAAAACGACCAACGACACCTGTACCTGCGCCAACTGCTTCATGACCAGTGTGGTCAATCGTCCGTCCTAAGCCAATCGCGCGTGCGATTGCTTAAGTCAATCGCGCGCGCGCAAAGGACGCGATTAAATAGAAGCTTAGATAGGGGTATCGTGTTAAGCTTCTATTCGTCGCTCGGACCGGCCGATCGCTATTTCGATTATATACCCACCATACCTACGGTACGGATCAGTACGTGCACGGGGTCATATAAGCAGCACAGACAGTTATATGCTCAACACCACGTTAACTGGCCAGAGCTTAAGCAATCTCGTCCTGGGTCAATCGCGCGCGCGATTGCTTATGTAATAATTCGTCGCGCGCGCGATTGGCTTTAATCAATCGGATCAATCGCGCGCGCTCAAATGGACGGACGATTGACCACACTGTTCATGACCTTATCCCGCGCTTCCCTATCCGCCGGGAACTTCTCGTTCCAATTCAGCCGCTCGCCGGGAATCCACTCGTAGACGGTAAAGGGGAAACCAACGGGGTTCTCGAAGCCCAGGTCCTCGCCGACGAGTCTGGGTGACCACGGATAGCCGCTCGCTTCCACTTCTCGCAGCATCTGGTTTTCTTCGGCCATGACGCCACCGGCGGTTTTTACGGGAAGGAATACGGGAGTGCTCGCCGCCCACTTTCTGCCGTCAGCGAAGACGAGTTGGAAGACCAGACATCGTCCGCCCACGAACGGCTTCGCAAGAGTGTTGGAGCCAAATCTGGGGGTGGCGCTGGATGGATGGAACTTGGAGACAGCGGCTGGCAGGCTCTGGAGGATTGGGCGTCGATCTGGCATGGTGGGGGACTGGTGTGGGTTAGAGGCTTGGTTGGAGAGGGGAAGTCCAAGGTCGTGGTCGAAAATGCGACCGACCCGTCTCGCTTGGTGGCGCGATGTGAGCCACCATCGGTCCTGTTGGATGTGAAGCATTTTTTTTTTTGAATGCTACGCGCCAAGAGAATGCTTACACGACCCTGAACTTCGTACCGCGGAAGTAAGCGTTTGATGGTCGAAGCCGATTTGGCCAGGTGCCATGGACCCTTTCGCAGGCAACCAATGCTGCGACCCACTTCTACCAGAAATCTGTCATTGTTGTAGAACCCCGGGAACATCGGCGTGCCTGATTGGGACGAGCATATAAAGCCGAAGCGGCAAGCACCACACCTCGACCAAGCCCGACAACTCGACAACGACGATGAAGCTCACCGCAATTCTCGCCCTCTTCTCCCTTCTCGCTCCGCTCGCCGCCGCCGAGGACGTCGATTGCTGCCATAGCTTCTACGTGGCGTCACGGAACTCATACCATTGCGAAGACAATTCCCTGGCCGACCCGTGCTGCTCTTACGGCGGATGCGACGCGCGCTGCTGCAACTGCGACGGCAGTACGTTTGAGCCACTCCCGGCGCCCCCTCCATCGCGTAGCCCAGCACAACGCTGACTTTTTGCTTCGGTGCAGCCTGCCGCAAATTGCACGTTGATTTACCGAAGGCCCATGACAGGGATGATCCCATGGAGATTCTCGAAGAGCTTCTCGACCAAAGCTGGCTCGCAAGACTCCGCGGGTTAGTGACAAATACACCATTCCCCCGCCTTCTTCTTTTTTTCTTTTCTTTCCGGTGGGAAGACGTGGCATGTTGATTTGGACGGCGCAGGTACGACCGGAACGGGGATGGGGCCGCGACCCTCGACGAGGTCCGCGAAAAGAACTTCCGAGATCCGAGGATTCCAGATGGGGACAGCCACATCGTCTGGTTCAGAAAGTAAGTCGACGGTATCCCGCTAATGCTTCTCGTGGGTCGGTTATGCTGACCGGATGGCTTAGGTGGGACAAGGACAAGAACGGTGTTGTGAACAGACAAGAGGGGCCCAAACGGCAGGAGGAGTGAGGAGATGCTGTCGTTACTTTTCTCTAGCTCTTTGTAGCCTGCGACTGGCGTTTTGTTCTGTTTCCCTTATCTTGATTGTGATCGAATTTTGGAGATGTGAAGTGTAACTGTTTAGCTTACAGCATTGGAAATGTGTTGTCGTCGGGATGCGGCACGAGCTATTGAGAAGGCTGGTGTGGGTGGAGCCATGAATTTTCTGCAGTTACTTAGGCGAGCAGATAGCGGACCGGTAATCCTGGGTTGCGCTGAAAAAAAAAAAAAAACACGTAAAGCACGCGAAAAAGCCGCTAACGCTGTTCTGGCACTACGAGCCATGGCTTCGTCATCTTGTAGACTCTGGTCACTACCTCTATACCGCTTTTTTGTACTCGGGTGGAACTGCGGCATATTGCATGGCAACTTCACCCAGTTTCGTGGGCCGGGACTGGCCACATAGCATTAGGAAGCCAGGGTACCGTAGAAGGCACACTACTATCGGGAATGGTATGGGCTGCCTGCTCAGTCTACGCGCGAGCCGTCGAAGAACATGGTGGGCTATAAAACCTCGACGCAAGCGCCTAATCTAGGCAATCTCCATCCCTCCTACTCCACCCTCCACCGCGACCATGCAGCCCTCCACCATCCTCGCCATCCTCTCGGCCTTCACTCCATTCGCCGCGGCGATGGTCATCGACAGGCCGTAAGTTGCAACACCCTCTCAACCCTCGCTGTTTTCGGGCAAGACGAGACCCGCTAACAGGACGGTTGGTCCGCAGTGCCGCAGCACCAATTGTCCGAGGTGTGGTCGAAACGAGTGTCCCCGAGTCTCCCGCCTCCATGCTCCAAGCCGGCAGCAAGGTCGCCAAGACGTTTGGCTCGGCCTCGGAGCCAACGGCCGCCGCCAAGCAGGCCCTGCAGCGCCGCGTCGCCGGCCTCCCCGACCGCATGCCGACCTGGACCCCGAAATTCCGGTACGTTTGCACTTCCTGCCCCCTGATTTCTCCTGTCCCACCCCTCGCCTGTGTTGGAAAGAAGCGGTGCTGATGCTGTTGCGATGGTGGCGCGCGCAGCCACGATATGACCGGCGATCTCGTCCTGGATATCATGGACCTCGACCCCGCCCAGCCAATTACGGGTACTCCCAAGCGGATGAAATGTATCGAAGACAACAACGGCTGGCCGGAGGGTTGCTGATTGCGCTGGCTGCGTGTCGGCGAAGTGCGTTCGCGTTCGCGGGTAGGTAGATTAATTGAGAAATCGCTTCCAGGCACCTTTGAATTTTTCACTTTGTGTGCTGCATACGTGGTACTTGGACCGCGAGGGACAGAGGAACGGGAGACGCAAGGTGAGCCCAGCACCCGAGGGAATTGCAGAACTGCGGCCGCCGTGGCGCACTTTCTACCAATCTTTGGGAATGGCGGACCCTCGCTGTTGTCGGGGACCGGTTCTTCCCAACAGTTCGAGTATCGAACTGTGATTGGGCGCAACTGGCTACTTAGGTTTCTTCCCGGCCCTCCACCGCGGGCTGGGCCCCTACAGGATCTACCCAGCCGCGTGGCTCGTGTTACCATAGTCTCCACGTTGTTCCTCAACAACAACACATGGAAGCTAACGCGGCGACGGCTTGCATCTGCCGGAGCTTCTACCAGGACATTCCGCCCCAAGACCCTCTGGCTGTGTTCTATGAGTAATTATTCTCCTTTGTCGCCTACGCGATTTTCCTTCCGAGATAATATTTGGTTAGCCGGTCAATTTGAGTATTCGCGCTTTTTCTTCTCTTGCGGTACCATGACTCTGAGACGCTCTAATCTGTTCACTCGATAAAATTTTCAACTGTAGGGTGTTATCCCGAAGACCTTCAGTAGCATATTCAAGCCAATGATGACCTGGAGCTCAACCGATACGTGCTTCAATTCCCACAACATCCCTCCCCGTCCCAAACGGGAGTATAAACGCTCGAACTCAGCTTGGCTACGCTTGGTAATGTACAAATGACTAGATAATTGCGCCGTGGCCAGGGCTCAGACACTCAGACCAACCCGATTCAGGCTACACGTGCCGCGGCTGCCACGTTTTCAGGCAAGTGCTGGGCATGATGGCGGCTGCCCAGCCCTTTTGCGTAGGACAGATAGTGCAGAAGCGGCCTTTATGCTACAATCTCTGCCTTACGCGTATCCACTATGCGCATTTAGATGGCCTTGACAATGTCTTGCTGGACCGTTTACAATGTCCTGGTCTGAAGAAAATACTTGCATGTCGGTAGAACTTGTTGGTTTGATACCAGTCTTTAATTGTCTACAAACTAGGCGAGTGCCATTCCATGCCCATATTCCCTCTGAACAATGTCACCCGCGCCTACCCCTCCTCCTCTTCCTCGTACCCTTCCCGCGATACAGACCATCTCGAACCCAGTACGTATAGCTCGAGTCACTGCAAAGCCTTGGTCCACTCCGGCTACAAGGCCGTAACGATATGGACAAGGAGTGAGGACCTATAATTTTTTAGCATACGGTCTCTGGCGCCGTTTTATCTTCTTACTTGGTGCCTAGTTACGACGCCGAGGATCATAACGGTAGGACCATCTGCATGTGGCCAAGTAGCAATCCGCTACTTTGAAACAAAATCGTTCACCATTCGCATTCCATCCTGCCCTCCACTGACACATTATCGTGGTAATGCAAAAGACTTTAAACTTGTGGTTGAGGGTGCTTCGTGCTGAGTATCGGAAAGGCGTCTTTGTGTTTGGGATTCTAGCTGCTAAGTTGAAAATGACAGCTGCTATATATGCTCTGCCCGGCCGTGAAGACCCAGCTGCTTGCCATCTAGCACAGATATCGATAGACATGTCCAGATTAACACAGACAGCAATGGATATGAATAGACCGCTCACGACAGGTCATATAGAATGGAAGTGTACTCGAGAATCGTCTGGACAACGTGGGTAGTAATCCAGAAACTACCGTAGCACTCAAACCTGCTCTAGACAAAAAAAGTGTTTGAGAGGTCAAAGAAAATTAATAGTGTGTTCAGGATTTCCAAAGAACGATACAAATTGAACAACGAACATCGAAAACGGCTTTGTTCCGTACGAGTCCTTTCAACTTCATCTTTCTACACTATCATTGTGATCTCGCAGTGCCCGAGTAATGTGAGAACTGAATTCTGTATCAGTGGTAGTCGGAATAGAACCGGTGTGACGACGACTCCTCGAAACATCGCCTACCTTGTTTGGGACGGTACTAATGAATTGTGTTGCTTCAAGAATTATGTAGGTCGTAAGAGCGTGTCAAGCTTATTCAACTCCTCATTAGAGCCTATGCGGTCTTTGCTGTTCCGGTCGTGCGGAATTTATTACACGGAATGCCGAGAGCTGGTTCCGTAACTTCTGACTCATCGCACGGCAGGTTTCGTGCTGCAATAGTGCCAGCGACTTAGGCTTTGATATGTCGGAGAAAGTCAATCTGGGGGATGAGGGCTGTTACTGGCTGCATAGAAGACGGCGGAGTCAGAGGTCGCGGATGTGGGCGCTGGTTGCTGGGACGATGATATCATGACATGCAGGAGAAAGCATCGAAGCTGTTTGACCATTTGCGGATCAGGTCGAGATTTCATCGCAAGATTGCTTCTAGAAACATTGCAACACATCGACGAAGATAACTAAAGCTGATTGGGAGACACATATGTTATTGTCCAAGGCTCACTTCTGCCTTAAGACAGCGTGCATCAGCTTCTTCGTTTGTTGGACCCTGAAAAAGTGCAGCGTACTTTTGCCCACGTTCTTCTTACACTTTTAACCAGGTAACTTTCTCCTTAATAGGCCTATTTCAGCCCCGCCACCTACGAATCTCCACGAACAGCACCAATCTCGTCTCGTACAGATTCGCCGCTTACCACAATGCTCGACGCTTTACCCCCCTTGGACGCCGACCACCTGAGCCTCGAGCAAGTCAAAACGCTCGAAGAGCTAGGCCTCATCCTCTCACCCCCAATAAACGGCACACGGAAAGTCAGCCTAGCCGCCTTCACCACCCCACCCCCACAAATCCCCGACCCACCCTCCACCAGCCGCCCAAGCGCCACCTTCCACCACCACCACCACTACTCCACGCCTCCCCACGATGCCATCATCCACCTCCCCACCGCCCCCTGGAGCATCGCCAGCCTCGAGTTCCTCGGCTTCACGCCCGCGGCCGCGCACGAGATCCTCGCCCACTTCCTCGACCGGCCCAGCCCCGACATCAACTGCTACGACCTCATCGACTACGCCGAGAGCCACGTGCAGTCCAAAGACCCCCGTCAGACGTCGCTGCTGCCCCCGCGCGTGCTGATGACGCGCATGGGTCTGAACGAGGCGATGCAGGACGCCCTCACCGACCCCCGCTTTGCCGGCGTCGCGGGGACGGAGACGCTGCGGTTTTGGATCTTCGATACGTTGAGGGTGAATTATGATGCGTTGTTCCGCATGCAGGATGGGCTAAGGGATGTTGCTATTGCTGCGGCTGCGGCGGAGGGGGAGGGGGAGAAAGCTGGTGGCGGAGACGAGAACGACGAGGACGATGAAGACGAAGACGACGATGACGATGACGATGACGACGACGAAGACGATGACGAAGACGATGAAGACGACGACTCCGACTCCGACTCCGACTCCGACTCCGACAACGACGCCGACGACCACGACGCCGACCCCACCACCACCTCCCCCACCACCCACACCACCCTCTACGCCGCGACCACCGCGCTCCCCCTCGACACCATCCTCAGCCGCCGCAGACGCGGCAGCGTAGGCCTGCACAACATCGCCCAGACGCGTAACGGAGGCGACTTCAACGGCGCGCGCAGCGCGCCGGCGTGGACGTGGACGCCGCAGGCCGCGACGGCGGAGCTGTACCGGGCCTGGATGGCGCGGCGGTGCGCGTGGACGGCGACGTGGGTGGTGTCGATGCAGGTGCCGAATGGGGTGATCGACGGGATGGAGACGGAGGAGGTGTGGTGGTCGGGCGGGGGGGAGAAGAGGGGATGGGAGGGGGTGGTGGTGGCGTGTCGGGGGATGGGGCGCAGGGGTGATGGGGGGATGGGGGAGGGGGTGGAGTTGGTGAGGGGGAATGTGAGCACGGGGGTTGCGGAGTGTGTTGGGAGAGGGGGGGATGTGGCGGATGTGGGGGAGGATATGGTGCTGAGGTTGGAGGGTGGCGAGATGTGTCGGCAGTGGGTGTTTTTGGGGAGCGAAACGCTTGGGCGGATTGAGAAGGCGGCGCGGGGTACGCTTCACGTTGATGTTATGCCGGCTGCGGGGATGCAGGGGAGTGGAGAAGCGGAGTATCGCGAGGGGCAGGCCTGGTGCTTGGTGTTGCTGTTTCTGGGTCATCTAATGGCACTTTTCGCTTTTCGGGATGGAATCGATTGTAAGATGTAGTCGGTATATGTAAGATATTTGCAGAAGCTTCTCGAGTAGTATGAAGAACCATAGAAAAATTGCTTCTGTTGTTCGATACAGCCGCCTCCGAAATCTCATTCCGGCGAGGTAACAAGTGGTCGAGACGGTCGAGGCCTTCTATTTGAAAGGCGCCTGGAAGGTGGGCTTACATTTAGGAATGCCAGTCCCTCAGGGAGCCAGTCCTCGGAGGTTTAACGTCTAACGCCGCTACGCCCACCGTAGGACCTACGGCAGACCATACATACTTGACACGGTCAGTTTTGGTTAGCCAAACAGCTTTGCGCGACGTCATCAGTTATTGTAACAAGCGTCAAACGTTATGCACTGCGTAACATCGGTATGACATGGCGGCTGACTGGAAGAGACGAGCGGGCAGGTAACGGTCTACGTGAAGAGGGGTTAACAACGTCCCCAATCATGGCTACCCCTATAGCTAGAGGGAATCACATAAGAAATTACGAAGCGCTTACGATGCGAACAATGCGCAAAGAATGCCAAACGGTAATGCTCCGAGCATTTGGCAATATTTTCAATCTTTTCTTGGCGGCAGAAGAATGGCCGGATGGGCTGACGAGAGCAACCTTCTCATCAAAAGCTGGAGATCGATTGTCTACGTATCGCGGCGTGGAATCATCGACATTATCGGGACCATCGTTCCCGGGCTTGGTCAAGGACACTGGTCACGGAACGCAAGCACATTGTTACGGAGAAGTCACAACGATTTTATAATCTGTTAGTAGCTTCGGGAGAAGCGCGATAAACGTTTAAACATACTCTGAATTCTGTCTAAGTCTTAAAATACCCAAACGATCGCTCTTTTAGGAGCTAAACCTCTTCGCCCTCCGCCACACCTCAGACCGGAAAAGAGCTTGTCTGGACAAGCAAAAGACCAGTGTCTGGAATTCATTAAACGTCGTTAGGTTGTTGTTATTTCCTTTTGGAAAGTTGTGTGCGTCAATGTGTCAGATAAATTTTTTTTTGAGAAGGATGGCAAAGATGAAGCTGCATCGGTAAGGACAGGAAGGGCGACTCTAAACATATCATGAGTGAGACCAGTAGCGACAGCTTGGAAGAGATGGGCAGTACCTTTGCTTTAGCTCGGCCATGCAGAATGAAAGGCCAAGCTGTGCGTCATTGTATCACTGGTCTCCACTAGAAACCGGTTGTGCTAGGGTTGTTGTGGATAATGTGTACGTTGCCGACCGGTAGGGCAGCCAAGGCTGCGCCGTTCAATCTGGTGCCCGCAGAATGGCTCTGCAAGGGCTTACCGGCATTGTGGCTTGTTATTATTTTGTTATCACGCGACGGAGGCGCGTGTCTCGATCACGCAGCTTCTGTCAGAGACAGGAAGTTGTATTGTATAGCTTCCGACTGGAAGTTGAACTTCGTTTGCACGCTTTCCAAGTGGGCACTGCAGGCCCATGTTTTGGAAGGGAGGCAGATATGTCATCACCGGTGTGCTAACCATGGTGTATGGGGCAGCGGGTACTCCGGCAGGGGGTAATGAACCTAGACTGTAGTTCTCGTCAGCGTGTGTTTGGTGATTAAGCGCACTTGTGGGGTGGAGCATACCTTGGGCTTCTTCACGGGGCGGGACTCATCGCTGCTTTTGTTATCGTTGCGCTTGCGCTTGCGTGCCGGTTCAGAATCGGTGTCATCTGTGTGCTTGCGCTTACGGTTGCGCTTGCCAGGCGGGGAGCGATTATCAATGCTATTATCGGGGACCTGGTAGGGCTCGTCATCGGAGGAGCCTCCGGGCGTCGAAAGCAGTATGCGGCGCTCCCTCTCTTCCTGGTCTGCCCAGTAGGCATCCCGCAAACTCTGCGGGGTGGAGCCGCGACGGTACTTGGCAGCGGCCTCTGCACCGTATTTCCTTATGCGGAATTTCTGGTCAGACTCGGCACTAATGACCGAGTATCTGTACCGCCTGCACACCTTCTCACCGAAGTCGGGATCGTAGTCATGCAGTACCATGTCGGGTGGGGAGGGGAGTGTTTGGTACTCGACAGGGGAGTCGGACGAGCTGGCGGGTGGCGTGACCCCGTGCTGCAACATGAGCCACGGCGACGATGAATCGAGCACAGAGTGTTGCGAAGCAATGGGCCCGTATGATCCGGAGCCTAAGGGTACGGGCGCCGGCGATAGTTGTGACATGGGGGGCGATGACCTGAGCTTAGATAGCTGTGATGGCAAGGACCCAAGCGACTGCTGTGACAAAGACTGAGCCATAGGAGATGGTGGTGAGAGTGTCCGGGGCGACTCTGGCGGCGATGATTCTTGCGTAGCGGGCGGCGATGACCTGGGTGCAGCCATTGGCGTAGGCGTTGGTGAGCTCGGCGAAGGCGATGGCGCCGACCTGGGTGTACGTGGCGTCGACGAACTGCGCGAGGGCAATGGTGACGACCCGGGCGCAGGTGACAGGGGTGCAGGCGGCGGCGTCGACCCGGACATAGGAGGCGATGATGACTTGGGTATAGGCGAGGGTGATGACATGGCGCAAGCAGAGGTGGTGCAGGGAAGCAGGGTGCGAGTGACGAAAGGGCTTGGCGACGGCTGGCGACGGACGATGGAGGGTTTCGAGTCGGGGAGGTTTTGGGCTTTGGCAGCGGGCTTTTGGCAGCGGGAGACGAGCGTGATGGCCCGCGTCGCCGGCAGACGTGCTAACACCGCCCGCTCGGCCGCTCCTTTCCCCGTCCAATCACCGCCACGGAAAGGGCGCTTGGTCCACTCGTGCTGATTGGCTGGATGGAGCCAATACGTGGACGTAAATGTTCGCTTTGAGAAGACCTCGGGCGTGCAGTTGAATCAAATGTCTAGAGGAAACCGTTTACTTTAAAGACTACCTCCTGTGCAGCCAGAATCCCATGAATCGCGCCAGACATTAAGGCCCTTGCCGCTGGCTACGGGGGGCTGTCGTGTTAGTGTTTAAGAGAATACTGTCTCATCCGCTAGCACTGTTTGGGAACTTGTTTGCTCATATGGAGCGTGCTCGAAGCTGAGTGGCTGTCACTCCCTAACACAGCTGCCCATTCACTACCACCCTGCCAAGCTAAGATGCCACTCTTACTCGGGCACCCGCTCCTACACTTTACACCTGAAACCTCTCCTTCCACCTTACACCTGCATCCTTTCCTCCATCCGAGGAGGTCCACTCAGCTGAATTTTCTTGACTTATACATTCTCTCTTGTACCCTTATAAGACAACCCGCGATCACCTTTCTCAAGCACCATTATGGCTTCTCATGCTGTACCCAACGATTACACTTCCCAGCACAGCAGCGTGCTTTGGAACTCTGCCACCACGGTGGAGGATTCATTCTTCGAGGCTCCGGCTCGAAACAGTGACCATGGCCTGTTCGCCACCTTGACGCCGATCAATTCCGAAGCATGCGAAGCTTTCAACTCAGCCGTCGATGTCATCTTGACTCATGAAGCAGCCTTCGAGCACCAAGCCTCTTTTGTGCAATATTCCCAAAAGCAAGTATCCCTCTCGAGCTTACTGGAGTCCCGTGGCTTTCCGATGGACGACTCGGACAGTGACACTGGTTCAGAGGACAACAAGCCAAAGATCGACAGTCATGTTACCCCCGATCTGGTATATGAGGGCAAGTTTTGCCTGAAGTTCAAGAATTATCCAGCCAGCGCAAAGTTGGGATGGGTGCTGGGCAAAGGCAGGTTGAACAAAAGTGACCCCGCCGCTGAGGACGTTGATCTTCTGCTGGGTTGGAACATCGACAAGATCCGTGGCAGCCATGCCGCCATTCAGTATGACCCGGAGACGGGCATCCTGCAAATACGTTCGCTCCACACGAAGCCCATTATCTACATCGACGGGCGGCCCTTCACCAAGGCCCAAGGGCCCCAGGCACTGAACGGCGTCGCTCACACGATCAGGATGGGCCATCTGGCCTACCGCTTCGAATTTATGCAGTACTCCGGGGAAGAGTTCAAGCTCATGCACGAGTCCAAGATGAAATTCCACTACGCCGTACTTCACGCCAAGGAGGATCCCATAAAGCAGACCTTTCCGACGCCAGCGGTCAACGACATGACGGTCGGCAGCTGGGTGCTCCATAATCCTATGGGCGCTGGTGCTGCTGGCATTGTGTCAGCTGCATCACGTAAGGACGGCCCCTTCGAGGTGGTCGCAATTAAGGATCTCGTTCGCCGGAATTTCGGCACTCGGCATATCGCCCAGCGCGAGACAGAGCGTGCTCGGATCGTTACGGAAGCCACAAGCACCCACAAGTGGCGCGACCATTTGAGCGTACTCCGGGACGTTCTTTGCACGAATGCTAACCCCTCCGACGAGGTCCCGGACCACGTGTTCTTGCTGTTCCGTCCACTGTGCCGTGGAGACCTTTTCACGCACGTGCTTAACGACAAGCTCCCTCGGCCTACGCCAGAGATGGCCGTGGAGCTCTTTACTCAGATCCTTCGTGGAATCACGGCCCTCCACGAGAGCGGCATAGTCCATCGCGATGTGAAGCCTCCCAACATCGGGGTCCAGAGTCTCATGCCACCGCACGTCGTCCTGCTGGACTACGGCAACGCGGCCATGCTTGGCGATCGCACTCTCAAGCCGAAACCCGGCACTTGCGGCACGGTCTCTTACATCGCGCCAGAGACCGAGGTGACTAATTACAGTTACCCGGTCGACATCTGGGCCGCCGGCCTTGTCGGCTTTCAACTTTTCTTTGGCTATCACCCTTTGAAGCCGTTGAACGGGAAGAGCCTTTGGCGTCAAGATAACAACACCTCCGAGGAGCTGGCTGCCAACAGGCGCAGCCACACCGGCCTGATTGACATGCTGGGTACAGCGTGCTACGGCCCGGCTGGAGACCTCCTGCAGAGGCTCTTGGCATTCGAGCCTAAGGACCGCATCAAGGCCAGCGAGGCGCTGCAGCACCCGGTGCTGCAGAAGAAGGAGGTCGAGAAGAAGGTCGAGAAGAAGCAGGAGGCCAAGGCGAAGCGTGGGACCAAGAGAGTCAGGGACGCGGAGCCGACGAGGGTCAACCTGCCCAGGAAGGCGAAGGAGGAGGCCATCAAGGCGAAGAAGGCAAAGGAGGCCGAGGCTGCCCTGAAGAAGCCCATCAAGAAGATGATGAACAGGGTTAAGAAGCACTGATGTGCTGGACTGGGATTGTGTTGGGTTCTTGACCGATGGGAGATTGTTTACAGGCGTCTTTGTGAACATAGGGAATTTGGGGACAAAAAATAGAAAGCGACTCATGGGCTAGACTGGCACGGTGTTGGTTAGGGACTGTTTACAGGAATTATTGTGAACATAGGGGATTTGGATAGACAAAAATGGAAATTGAAAATCAGAAAACCAAACGCAGGAACTCAAAAATGTGATTTGTGCGGATCTTCGGAGCCAGTCTCCGGACGCCGTTCTGGGGTTTCGAAATCTCCATCCCATTCGACTGCTTGCTTCAGCTGACCAAGAAAATTTGTAGACTTCCTCTCTTGCAGGAACTTTTCTTCCGTAAGCGAAATCACTTACTTGAGTCTGCTGACGGGTGGAGAATGGCTATCATCTATGGTATTACAGGGGCGCACGTTGACGCGTAGTCTTGAAGGTGATGCAAAACGTTGAATAGCAAAGATTTGACCATATTGACGAATGGGACAATATATCAAGCAATTATCATCGTCCGTATCAAGGACGTGACGAAGTTACCCTGAAACCTCCAAAAAGTGACCATCGTGAGATACTTTAGAGATACAGACTAAGAGAATATGGGTGCTAAAAAAGGAATATCCCACCTAGTGAGACAGCCTGCCTGTCGTACTAGGTCACGAACTATACTCTCCGCTCTCCCAAGTGATGATCTGTCAGCTGAATGAAGCGCCTACTGCATCGAACCCCTTCACCACGGGAGCTCAGTCCCATCCCACACCATCAGCCGACCAGAAGTCTTCTCCCTTGTCGCATTATCGATCTGCCGTATCAGTCAGCCAAATAGCCCCATTTCCCACACACTCCGTTAGCACTCACAACTCTCATCATCCCCGCCACACTGTCCGCCACCTCGACCTCCGCCTGCTCCCTCCCAAAAACCCTCGCCGCCGCATTCCCCATATCCGACTTCGTCCAGCCGGGATCGATCGGAAACGCCACGAGCCACGGATGCTCCGTATGCACCTTCCGCGTCAAATAATGCAGCGCCGCCTTCCCAGGGCCATACGCCGCATTCGGGAACGGCAGCTCCCCAGCCAGCGCAATGCTGCCGCCGGCGCTGCCCACAGTGACGAACCGCGGCGGCGGGCGCCCCGCATCATCCGCAGCGGCCTCGAGCAGCGGCAGCGCGGCCTGGAACAGCAGCACGGGCCCGACGACGTTGACGGCGAAGTGCTCGCGCATGGCCGCCGCCGCGACGTCGCGGACCCACGGCAGCGCCTTCTGGATCCCGGCGTTGGCGACGACGGTGTCGAGCTTGGCGACGCCGTGCGCGGTCTGCAGCGACTTGATCGCGTCGAGGGCGTCGGCTTCGGAGGCGGAGTCGAGCTTGACGATGATGGCGCCGCTGTCGGGGCCGGTGGGGAGGGCCCGGAGGGATTGCGATGCAGGGCTGGATGGGTCGCGGACGCCGCCGATGACGGTGTGGTGCGGGCGCGCGAGGTAGGCGGCGAAGAGGGCGTGGCCGATGCCTGAGAGGGGCGGGGGGTGTTAGGTTGGGCTTGTGGCTGGGGGCGGTGGGGACGGGGGGATACCGCGGTTGACGCCGGTGATGAGGACGACGGTGTTTGAAGACATTGTTTGGCGTGTGGTAGGCGTGAGTCGGGCAGAATAAAGGCTATGTTCTGTCTTCGTTTATAGACGTAGCTAAATAGTAGGGCGCGTTGTTTCGTCAGCGCTTACAAAGGGTGGTGCGTATTTATCAGCCCGTGCTTACAAATCGTCGGCTCGGTTGCCTGGTTGAGAAACCTTGCCTTTGTGGCGTTGGATTCACACTTTGGTCACCAATCATGGCACGCCGCATGCCGAATTTAGTTGTTTCAGCCTTGTTTTGGTCAATTTTCGATGGTGGTTGTAGAGGAACACGCGCATTTCGACCACAGCGAACATGTCTTTGCCTTTGCTCTTACTCCTGTCCCAAGTATCCCGTGAAGAAAAGCTGAAGACGCAATAACAAACAAGAACCTATCACAGCGTGCATGACAAGATGCAGGAAAAGATCTTCCCTATTTACTCTCTCTACCTATCCAAGGAATAGACAACATGGCTGCATAAGCTCGACCCGCTTCTCACCACACACCGCTGCAGGGCGGTGATGTGTCGAGTCCATGCATCACGACTGCTCCCAAGCCCTGCGTGTTCCAGTTGTCTTTGCCGCTTCCCGGCCACCGAAAGTATCACATCTATTCCAAAAGAGCGTCGTCGTCATCCCTCCGCACAAAAAAACGAGTGTCGCAGCTCCTTCAAACCAAAGACGAGCGTAGTAGGAAAGCGTACACAACACAGCACCGCCTCCCTACTGGAGGATCTCCTCAAGGGTAATGACACCATTGCCATCCGTGTCGTACCTGCCCAAGGGAATCAGCACCCATCAGCCATATCGTCACGAATTACCGGAAAAGGCAGGAAAGGCGGGAGGGGGGAAGCGGTTTCCAAAAGCTCATTAGACTTACTTATCGAACAACTCGACGTAGACGGCATCATCGTCCTGCGCACCGACGTACTGCGTGAACTGCTGCAGCGTCAGCTCCCCGCTGCCGTCGACGTTGGCGGCGTGGAAAGCGTCGGCCGTGGCCGTGTTGTCGGCGGCGATGCTGTTGCTGCTGCTCTTCGCGGCGGCGGCGCCGCGGCAGCCTGGAGGAAGTGGGTTAGCATTGTGAGGGGTGGGAGCTGGGGCAACACGTACCGCCTTCGCAGGCGCAGCCGAAGACGTTGCAGCTGCCGTAGCCGCAGTACGGCGTGGGCTCGGTGCCGTCGCTGCAGATGTTGTTGGTGGGGTAGCAGCAGTCGGCCGCGGCGAAGGGGGCGATGGCGGCCACGATGGCGATGACGGTGGAGTAGTGCATGGTGGCTGGAATGGTGGGGGAGTGCTTGTTGGGTGGTGGTTTGGCTGAGCTGAGGTGCTGGTGGTTGATTGCTTTGGATTTTGAGGCTGGATGGGACGGTAGCGCCTTCTTTTATATCCCACGGTCTCTCATCTTCGCTGCATCGAGGTGGGCGTGAGCTCGACCAGGCAATCCGCTGATGAGCCCGCTTGTGAAGGATTTGGCGAAGGTGTAGGTGACCGTAACAGGCTATGGGTGGTTGCCTCTGCTGGGAAAGGTCTGCGATGGAGTGGACGTGACCCTGGATTGGGCTCGTTGGCCTGGATTGACTGAGTCCACGACAGAGCCCAAAGTTGCGCCTCGGGATTCAAGGACCTGGAAGGATTGTACGTGATTCCCAAAAAGGCAATGGATGGCTAAGCCCTACACCAAAAGTTCCCAAAGAAGTGTACATAAACCTAAATAGGTAGGCCGCCGCTGAGCCCTATAGCAACTGATGCACATTTTAGTGTACGTGAGCTCAAACAGGCTAGTTCACCGTTGAGCCCCACGCTGAAATTGCCTATGGAAGCCCAAGTGAGCCTGAATAGGCTGTCTGCGGCTGAGACGTACTTGGGGCGATCTGCATCGGAGTGTACCCAAACAGGCATTCGGTGGCTGGGCCCTACGGAGAAAGACCCGATACTGATTCCAAATGAAGGAATCCTACTGGGCGCGTGTTCGCAATCCCAGAGCGTTGCAAGGTCCAACAATACGATTGGGTGACGGGCGACTGGCAATGAGGCTTTGGGACGGGTCGGGCCATAAGATCCGCGCTGATCATGCATCTCGCCGCCTGCTTACTGACGTGTGGGGAACAGCCCTAGTGCCGACCAAACGGGGGAGACAGGGCCGGTCCGTTGGGGATCTACACGTGCAACCACGCCTCGTCTGGCCGATCGTGCCCGTAAGAGGAAGCCACAGCGCCCTCCAGCATCCCGTACATATGCACGAAAGATAAGAGCCCCATGTCGCTTGCACCCGGCCCGGAGATGCCTAGTACAAGCTGCAGTCGGTGCGCATGCTCATTGCTGCCTCAGAATGGCTGCAGTGTTCCGACGACATGGCCCAGGAACCAAATTTGACCAACCAAGATTGCGCGAATAGCGGGCCAGTTCTGCGCACGTATCCCAATAACAGCATCGATGAGGTCATAGCCCGTCGTGTAAGGGACTTGGGCTATGGAGCAGAACATCAGCACTCACACTTCTTGCGGCCCAAGCATGCTGCGAGGCATGACAGTTCGAGATGTCGCGGCAACAGTATCCAGGCACCTCACGTCTGCAGGGCGGCAGGATATGCCCGCAGTCAGTCGGACTCGCCCAAAAAATTATTTTATCGTAGCCGCGCTACGCGCAGATATTCGCACAGAGCCAATTACAGCTTGCATCAAAATCCTTCTGCTCCCGATCGAAAGCGGATTACTCCGAGCAGTGTCCACTCTCTCTCTCTCTCTCTCTCTCACTCGCTCGAACCTGACTTCTCAACCAGAAAACTGAAATGCCTCATCGCTCTAGGCTGCCGCCGTCCCATGGCATGGTATTGAGGTTGTGGGGGCCAGCGATGTCGATGCAGTGCACCTGAGTGAGTGGGGCACAATGTAACATCGGCGACTCCATGGACTTGATGGTGTGGCAGTTGACAAAGCTTCTTCCTCCCTACGAAGGCAAACAGAAGGCGGGTACCTGCGGCCAGGCTCATGACACGTTTGCTTCGCAGTGTTGGTATCATGGCCCAAAGCACTTGGCAATGCGAGTACGTACACAAACGCAAATTCCCTTGGCGTGCATACCTTACAGGGCGGCGCGTGCGGTGGCAACCTAGACTTTGGGGGCAGGCTGGGGAACTGCCATTTGCGGAAGCAGCTAGGCATCACTGGGTATTCCGGCAGGGCCAAAGATACACAGGGGAATTCTGTTGACGGTTGGTGATGGTCGGGGTATATGTCATCGGATATCGAGTCCAGCATAGGCGGCACCGGCGGCAATGGTGGTTATGAGCTCACCTGAGTGCAGGGCACTCGGTAGTGGGATCATCGTATGTATGCAACTAGGCATGGTAAGCAGGATGACGCAAGAGAGGAGGGGGTGCGCGGAAGAAGGAGATCGCTTCTCGTTCAAACTCGTTGCGGGAGAAGCGGCGAGATCTTTTCCGCCCTTATCGAAGGAGGTGGCGAACCGGCATCTCCTTCAGCGGCATTCGTGTCTTTACGTGGTTGCAAATCTGGCCGGAAGTCTTCCAATGTGGAAAATGGAATATGAGAGGTGTAGTGTTTCTGGTATACATCGGGCAGCAAGCATTCATTCTCTTTCACCATTCCATATATACCGATCTCACCTGGCTCTCGTAGGCCATAGTTACTTTCCATACGCACAGCTACATCTTGTCATCCATTTCCGTTGACCGCATCTGCATCTAGATCAACTGTCTCCATGAAGTGCGCCTTGCGTCGAGTTCTTTATCGACCGACTTTCATCCCCGCCGTTATAAAACCATGCCACCTTCACATTAGCTGATCTTTGCTTACATACTAAGACATGTAGATAGCTGGCGTATACGTTGATAGTGCTTGGGCTGGGCTGGGTTTTGGGGGGTCGGGCGTTGCGTAATCGAAATTTGGGGATAAGGCCTGCGCCGTGGCGGCGGGACGTAGCCCTGGGGTTTTGTGGCGTCCATCTTTTAGGCTCAGTCATCTGCTAAACGGTAGTGGGACAGCGGGAGTCCTCGGTGGTGATTTTCGCTCTATTGACTGCAAGATTGTATATGCGGGAAACCCCGAGTCCGGCCATACGGCCGAAAACACAGACCTTCTTAGCCTTGTTCCCCTACATCAATCTCTACGTATCAGAGTAATGCAAGTGCCTCGCCCACGCGTCGATGCAATGCACGCATTCTTCTATGCAGTGGGTTCGGTGTAGGAGACATCCTCCAAGCGTTTGGGAGGAAGGCATGTGGCAAGGTCCATACCGATATCACAAGGGATACGATATTCAAGGACGGATAACCAGTAGGATCATGGATTCTTTTCCACGTCTGGCTTCCTTTTTTTCCGGCAAGCAGGTAGAGGGATAGTAGCTTCAATCCCGCCTTCAATTCTTACCCTCTCCTCACTCGCAACGGATGCGTGTTCGCAATCATGGGTCACCTCGAAAGATAGTTTTGTCGGTTTGGAAAGTGATGTGTAGTAGATTCCAATGACTGGACAATTTTGTGCGGCTCAGACTTACACATATGTCGTGACATCTGCTTCAACTACCCACACAGACAGAAAGCAATCATCCCAGGTGGGCCTAGAGTGACTAAGTCTTCGGTGGCATCCTTGAAAGCTCTTAGCTGCGTGGGACGTCTGGCAGACTAAGGCGATCGCGCATGTGCGGAGAAAAGCTAAAAGAGCACGCTGTCCGTGACACGTACACAGCGGCGGCGGGACTTTGGAGCCCTCGATAACATTTCGGGCGGCTCACCAGCCGGAAAAGCTCGTCCGCCAGTCGTTATCATTATTCATCCTTCCTAAATGTCTAAAAATTGGCGCAGCGTTTCCCTCTACAAATAAAGTTCGGCACCCAGCACTGTTACGGTCGCTTTATTGCGTGTGGGTGGACGCTCCGAGCTTGGAACGTTCCCACGGCGGCGACGGCGGCGGCGTTATCGTCCTCGATCGCCCGCAATATCAAAATGCGTTTTGTGGCTAGCCGGGCAGCCGCGTGCCGCTAAGTGCCGCTGGCGACGCAAAACGCCTACAGCACAGAGCACATCGGTGCCCGAGACCATGGTTCGCGCTTGGGCGGGTGACCGGCAACGGGCGCGCCGTGAAACACTTCTATTAATGGCTATCGACTCGCCTGTCCTCGGCGTGCGAAAGTATTGGCACCTGTTCTGGCGACCATGTGCTGCGCTCTAGGTAGCATCCATGCCATTCGCTTACGGCACTAAGCCGCTCATCATGGTTGTGTGAGCTCCATTACGAGTAAAAGAATTGAGAACGCCGGCGTATCTTCTTACGAGCTAGTGCATACCGGCAGCCGGCTATATATCGTCCTCTACATTACCACGGGAGAGCGCCGCCGCCGGGCCTTCGCTTAGCGGGCAAAAAAAAAAAGAAGAAAAAAGAGCAAAACTACAGGCCCCCCCGGATGGGAGAGCCTGCAGAAATCCGCCTCCACCCCGACCGTAGGGGCTTCACTGGCTGGATTTTTTGCGATCCGTAAACTACGCGGCCCGCCGGCCCGGCCGACGAGCCCCGCAGAACCCCCCTGCATACCCCCACCGTGGGGGCGTCGTCGGTGGAGTTTTTGGGCTCCTTGGATGTGAATCGAACCCCGGGGGGGTGGGCCGGCCCACCCCCCCGGGGGCCATCTCCTAACCCCTCCGGACAGGGTCTCGGAGATCACCAGTTCTACCACCCGGCTATGCCGGCCTAGTCGGATGGTAGGTGCTGGCGGATACAAGGAGGGGCGGCCGGGATGGGTTATATAGCTCATGCCCCACGTACTGCTGCGGCGAAGGGCATCATGGGCATCTGGGAGACTCGCATACCGCGTGCTGCCACCGATGCTGCTCGTCCCCCCAACAGTCCTCGACTGACCGACCGGCCCGCTTGCGCCCGCCCGCTTATGGAACCTCCCTCACTTCTACTACAGTCGGCCTCGGGCGAGCAACACACGCAACAATCGACTCCAAGCCACCCGCCCGCCCGTCCGCCCGCCTGATCTCTCACCCCACCCGTTTCCTACGCAGGCCGCTCTACGCCTTCATACCGAAACTTCTTCCGCAGCCACGAACAAGTCCCGCACACCCGGCAACACAAGCATGCCTCCCTCAATCGAAAGCAAGCGAGTGAGCCGTCGCAGCGGCAGGTGAGGTTGACGACCACGGCGCCGGTGACAGTGACAGTGTCCACCCGCCTTCCCCGAACACGGTCGAACACGGCTGCATGGAGGACGAGAGATTACTGGAGGAAGAGGTACAATGAGGACGAGTACAATATGGATGAGTTCAGCGTGCATGAGTGTCCTCCCACTGGCCACGAAAGCCTGCTGCGGGCGGGCCGGGTTTCATTTGATGCTCCTCTCCGGCCAGCGGTAGCATGCCCGACGACCCGCGACTGGCGGTGTGCCCGGTCGGCTTTGCGGCTCTTCTTCGTCTCCTTCTACGGGGGATGGGGACGAGAACAGATGTGACTCGAAGGCTGATCAGCTGGGAATACCATGCCGCCAGTCGTGCTCTTTGCGATGAACGGCGGCGTCAGTGCGAAATGAGCGTCGAGGAAAACTTCAGAGCGGAGTTCCACCTGCGCCAGGGCGGCATCGCTGATGCTCATGTAGCTATTGAGGCATTGTTGATAAACACTGGCGAAAAAACGCTGGCGACTCACGCGGCGCAGAAGCGTACGCGTACTTTTCCTGTCTGCCTTCGAGAGGCAGAAGGATAAGGATACCAGTAACTACTGGGTTCATCGGCCTGTTCGGATCGCGCAGCCGCAGCCGCAGCCGCTTGTCAAGTGCCATTGCACCCGTCCGCCAAATCTACTCTCGGGCGAGGGGGCGAGTGCGCTCAATAGCTTACTAACAGCTGTCAATAAGAATCCCGCCGCGCGCCCGCTCGTGGCCACCCACCGCACCGCAGACTGGGTCCTCGTGGATGATGTCTCTGGTCACCCACCGAGCCGCAAGCCATACCCAGCGGCACTGATGCTGGTGGCGATTTTTGTCACCACGGCGGTTGAACCTCACGCCGCTGGCTGGCATTCTGCGAAGTAACGAGTCCAGAGCCTGCTCTTTTCTCGAGCGATATCTACTAGCTGGCCTGCAGCATCTTCCTTACTTACCGACTATTCCTCCGGATGGCGAGCGCTTCTATGGCTGCGTGCATTTCTTGTCTCACCTGAATTTTAGATACCTCGGTGCTAACGTTCTTTATACCGTGTCCGCCGTGTCATTGCTTGTGAGAGCCAGGTCTCATAATTCTTGGGAAAACGGATACCACTTAAGCGCAACGCAGCTGGACTTTGTACAACCCGCTTTCCTAACGGTGTAATGCGTCCCGCAGTTCCTACGGCGGGCGCAGCGGCACTTTGTGTTGAACCTCCGAGGACTTGCGTCGCTCGATCCAGTCCGTCCGCTGCGCAAAAGGCAGGTTCCCACCCGGGGTGGAAAGGAAGCACAGCAAGACAGAAGACAACCAATGACGATGATAAGCTGCTCGGTACGCAACCATTTCACGCCCGTTGAATATAGGCCGTACCGACGCACCAATCTCACTTCTGAAGTATTCATTCGCGACGATGTACATTCAACCCCGCCGTTGAACCCTTCGCAGCATGCGTGTCTCTACTACAGTCTCTCCCTGCCTCTCCGCTTTCCTTATATTGTCCCGCACTACTAGACCTACCTGTGCTCAGACGACCTTTTGGCCAACAGCGGCGGCGGCTGCTTGCCGGTCTGCCTACATCCGAGAAAGGTAAGCGAATGCATGGTAGCGAGGGCGGTAAAATTGCTCGTATTCAATAGCAGCGGCTCGGTGGAATAGGCTATGTGCAGCGGCAGAGTGAGGTGGATGAAGAGCCGCCGGCGGCGGGCGTGGGAATCTTCGACGCTTGTATCGCCTATTTTCGTCCGACTATTGGCAGAGAAGAAGAAGAAGATGGCGAAGAAGAATAGGTTTCCACGTACGGGGTGCACGCATCTACACACCAGCCAGTCAATCGAAGACAGTTCGCGTTCGATGCGGCACCAAGTCTCGCGGGGGTGAGCGGTGCAACGTACAGTACATAACCCACGCCGGCAAGATCCTCCACTATCCGCCAGCGGCCGACTACCCGAGTGGTCGACCGCTGGCGCGCCCAAGGCTCCCCCATCTCCGGAGGGGGAGGCGCGGGTCGAAGCCTCAGGGTTCGATTCGGGCGGGCGGCACCTGGACCTGGACCTGGACCTGGACCTGGACACCTGGATTCTGGATCGCAAAAAACCCTGCCGACGACGACCTCGGGAGGCCAGAGGGGGGTTTCTGCGTGCTCTGCCAGCCGGCGGAGCCCGTAGTTTTGCCCTTTTTTTCCCCCCCTTCCTTACCTCGTCGCATGATTGGTGGCGGTGGCGGCGTTCTTGGGTGACGGGTGTCTTCTGTGCTTTGTTTTTTTTGCTCGCGTTGGCATTGCTGCGATGCGGCGTCCGCTGTGGCATATATCGACTAGGCCGGCCCTACTCTATGCTTCACAACGAGTGACTAAAGACGTTCGCCTACATCTAGATCTTTTGATTTGGGATATTCCTGGCTTTAAACGCGACCACGCCGACCAGGACCAGCCTGCTACATGCAAATATACCACCCGAGCCATTCTTTATAGCCGAGCGGAGAAAACAATGATGCATTCGATATAGTACGACGGTGTTGACGTGCGTGACATTGACGATGGGGCGCGTGGACGTGATGTCTCGCTGTCGTGGTGTTTTGTGGGGGTGGGGCTGCGGCCCCGGGTCTGGGGTCATTTCATGACGTGCTCAGCCAGACGGCCCGAATACTAACCACAACGTCGGCTATCAACCAAGCCAGCTCTCTTGCCTCGGCCAGCAGTACGCATATCTCATATTGAGTGAATGTTGACAAGTCTTTCCTCTGCTCACGGGTGACAGCACGTTGCAACGATTTTTTTTTACCTGCAGATATCGCTACACACACGGCGTTCTTTTTGGCGGCCGAAGACCCCCTCCACGGATTGCATACCCCCATTTGCCTTACACACAGATTCCGAAACAGAATATTTAGGTAGGTAGTTGAATACAAGATCCAGACGTAAATGCACGAATTCAAAATCTCCATTTCCATCCAGATCTTGTATTCAACTACCTACCTAAATATTCTGTTCTATGAGAGAGATCCCGATGGAGTTCGTAGAGCGGGGGCCTCCAGGTAGTGATTTACAGCATGTGCGCTAATCTACGATTCCTCTCCAGACCTCTTCAACCTCGTGTTGGAACACGCGAACAATCTCAAATCCCTGCTGTCCAATGTGTTTGAAGGCTTTCATAATCCGCTCATGCTCCAAAGGATTCGATGCCCGGGCAGCGGCGACCCGGAGAGGGAAAAGAAACAGGAGGCCGCAGAGCCTCGTATGTCTGAGGGCAATCTCGACGCCATCGAGGATAGAGCCGACGTGGTTCTTCACCCGGTCTTGGGTGAGAACCGCGATTGGAGGAGCGGAGAACAGGTGCAAGCGGTGGTCGAAGATGCCGGAGAGATAGATCGAGATGGCGTGAAGGAAAGTGTAGGATGCTAAACTATTTGGCGACTTTGGATCGGGGGCGGGATTTCCTTCCAGGACGATTTCGACGACGGCTCGTAGACAGGCGCCTTCGTGAGCGAAGTCGTCGAAGTGGGTGTAGTCTGGCGAACACCGTAGAAGACTAGGAACGGTCAGTCGGGATGGAATGAAGATGTGGCGATATGGGTATCTTTACCGCGAACACAGGTCAGAACAGCGTAGCATGATGTCCAGAACAGTCTCGCTGAGATGTCCGTCAGCTCCCGCCTCTTCATGGATGGCCGCCAGTAAGGAGCGCCACTCCGGGTCCATCAAGAAGGAAGACTCGTCATAGAGCAAACTCCTTGAGACTTCAAAGAATCGCAATGTAAGAAACATTGTCTTCTTGGGACCCTTCTCGAAGGCCGTGGGGCCACAGGCACGCAGTAGGCTGGATGTGCCGTAGAGAAAGTGGCGGTCCCAGTTTTCCGAGCTGCCTCCCATCATCAACTGGATCCAGTACGTCAGAAATGAGCATAGAACGGATTAGTGGTGTTCACCTCGAACAGGCCAAGGAAAAAGGTCGTCCAGATCACGTCCTCAGTCGCTTCCTTAGCGTCTACTTTCGATTGCAGAGCTACCATCGAGCTTGAATAGGCTTTCAGAGCGCGCACTTGCGTCCTCGACTCGGTTGCAGGAGAGCGGGAAGTCGGTCTGCGGCTTGAATCCAGCACAGCCACAGCAGAGATGGCATTCCTCAGAGCTGGCGAGGTGTGCAGCAGCTCGTAGAGATGGGGTGTGACATGGCCCCACAGATCGGCTGCAAATTCGTTGGTCTTGAGGAAGTTGTCAAAGAAATAGGCGAGCTCCCAGTCTTTGCCGACATTCAAGCTCACTGGCCGGATGGCGGTTGCGTCTTGGTGGGTCCGTGCGCTCGTTCGTTGCTGGTCGTATGGCACAAAAACCACGGCGTCATGCCTTTCGGGCGCGTTTCGAAAGCAGAACTGACGCGTCTTTTTGCAGTATTCGCACGGTATGGGACCGACGCACTGATGACACGCGGTCAGCACACCTTGACGGCTGAGGAATGAGTGGGGCGAAGGGCGGACTTTGATTTTGCGTCGTTGACAGTTGACACAACGACGGACTTGAGTTCGCTTGTCGAAAGGGCCAACACGGGGCATTAGGTGCGTTTGGTATCTTCCTGTTGCGGAAGAAAAGTGAGAAGAAGCGACGGAGGACGGGGGCGCAAGGCTGTGTGCTGCCTCAGCCCCCGAGGGCTTGGCAAGGCTAAGCCAATCTGGGAAGCATTCGAGCGCACCCAAGCGGAGCAGACTACTGATGGCCGGAGGCTTGGCGACGCTACGCCAACTCGGGAAACATCCAGCCGCACTCAAACGGAGCACAGTGGATGACAAAAGAGTAGTGTGCTACTTTTACGGACATTCCAATTCTCTATGATCTCGTACGACTTGGCTATAAGTACGCCTCCATTCTTCTTCACTCGATTGCAACAACCAGCCCACCTTCCATCATGCTTCTCAAGCTCCAGCCAGTCGTCTTGCTCGCTCTCGTTGCCCGCGATGCCAGCTCCCTCTCCCTCGGCCGATTCAACGTCTCCCGCTCCACCCAGCTCCTCACCGACCACTCCCGCCAGGACCCCTTCGCCTCCACCTCGCAACCGCGCGAGGTAGTCATCTCCATCTTCCGCCCCGCCTCCAACACCTGCACCACCTACGCCCCAACACCCTACATGCCTCTCAAAACCGCGCAATTCGAAGACGCCAAGCTCGGCGCCGCCTACGGCCTCCCCGCCGGCACCATCACCAACCTCACGCTCGACCTCACCACCTGCAACACCACCACCGACCCCACCGACCCGACCCCCCCGACCACCATCCTCTTCTCCCCCGCCCTCGGCACCCCCCGCCACTTCTACACCCTCCTCGCCGCCGCCCTAGCCTCCGCCACCCGCGCCACCGTCATCACCATCGACCACCCCCACGACGCCGACATCGTCGAGTACCCCAACGGCACCCTCGTCGCCGGCATCGACATCTCTTCCTCCGCCGACATCCTTCTCGCCGTCGCCACACGCGCACAAGACATGCGCTTCGTCCTCGACACGTTGGCCCCTCCCACCCACCCGCCCTCATGCGGCGGCGGCGGCGCACCACCGCCCGTCCTCGCCATCGGCCACTCCCTCGGCGGCGCCGCCGCGCTGCTCGCCTCATCGCAAGACTCCCGCATCGCGGGCGCCGTCAACATCGACGGCTCGGTGTTCTTCCCGTCGTCCCCGTCGAACGCGAGCGGGAGCGGCGTCGTGTCGCAGAAACCGACCCTCTTCCTCGCGCACGATGGCAAGGATTTGACGACGGATGCGACGTGGGGGGATACGTGGCCGCGGCTGAGCGGGTGGAAGAGGTTGTTGCAACTCGAGGGGGCGGCGCATTATACGTTTTCGGACCTGCCGGCGGTGGTGGAGGGGGTGTTTGGGGAGGGGGTGGTGCCGGAGGGGGTGCGGGAGGTGGTGGGGACGGTGGGGGCGGGGGTGGCGGGGAGGGGGGTTGTGGGGGTTTTGGAGGCGTTTGCGGGGGTGGTTGTGGGGGGTGGGGCGGTGGAGGGGTTTGGGGAGGCGGTGGGGGGGTTGGAGGGGATTGAGATGGTGGTGTGAGAGGGGTTGTGATGGAAGGCTGCTGCTGCCTGGATGGGGATGGATAGCGCGGAGTGGTGCGTTGTAGGTAGTGAGCGCCGGCGGATGATGCTGCGGAGTTGGGCCGCCCTTTGGGAGGCGAAAGCTCCGGTGAGCCGTGTGAATCGTTGTTGTTGAAGGTAGATGTTGATGTTCTATGTTGTTTCTAATTGCAAGTATTCCGGAGACTCAGCCGCTTTCCATGTGCCCCGGATTGAGAGTCCTCTCTTTGTGCCATTGAGTTCCTTTATTCGATAGTTCTAAATCTTTTCGAGCTTTGGCAATGTCTAATGAACTTGTCTGAGAGACGGAAATTCCCTCGACCTGTAGCGATCTATCTTAAGATCTCGCTGCCGAGGTTTCCATTTGTGTCATTTCATCAAGTGTGGTGCAAAAGACGAATATACAGCACTACTTACGTGGGCAGTTGAATCCTATGTCCTGATCCACACGTGCAAGCTTTGAGTCTACATCTATGTCTGGATAATCGATTCGACTGCCCACGTAGAAGATTAAAGAAACATGTTCTTCGTTTCTGGACATTATCTTTTTACCGTGTAGGATTGTTTCAACATTTTCACATTACATTAGGCAGTAGACCGTAAGAATTGTGCATCCGTATCTGCTTTGTGTAGCTGACGTATTAATTTCAATAGTGTGCTTATTTGTGGGTTGATGACGTCTCGCTTCGACTTTCGACCACAAATTACCTCACCTCGCACAACCGCTGCAACCATCCTACACTTTCTTCGACTCGGAAATTCTCACTACCCACCTGTCTGTGCCATGGCCACTGACCCGCCCACTGACGCGGATTATGAGGAGTTCTTCGAGGATGCCTGCCGCAACAAGGTCCACGGAGATCAATACTCAGAGTTTTTGAGGCAGCGCTTTCCCGAGCGGCGCGATCGGAAGGCTTACTACGAATGGGGCTGTCGCGAGCTAAGGCTCAAAAATCAGCGGGACGACGACGTCGTCTCACACACAGACTTCGCCGCCCATGTCGACAACATGAGTTTCTACGACAAAGCCGCGGTTGGTACCCTGGTACATTGGATGCTGCGTGACACGCGCCCATGGTTACCTCTCGGCCGCGACGGCCAAGACAACTTCTTCCGCCTTGTACCTGACGCTTTCACCCTGCTTTGCGGAGAGGGGAGACGCAAAGTACAGCGAGGGCATCCTAACGGACTGCAACTTCCTGGGCGTCAACCTTCCCGTCTCTGTCAGTCGCCGTAAAGATCAGCATTTCCCTTCGGACGAGTCCACCACCGGCGGCGGCGGCCCCTCGTCCACGCCCATCGTCCACAAGACAGTCCCCGGATTTGTCTTTCACCAGCTGGGCGTACTGCAATACATGGACAATGACGACGAGATGGGAGTACCGGCTACAAACGACGAGGCTGCCGAACGCCCGTGGATGGCGACGGGCTATGTCCTTGTCGCACGCATCGTCCCAGATGATGGCCGCATCGACGGCGTCTACGCGATATACGACATCCATCAGCAGCATTACGATGACGACTACTCCGAGAGCGGAATCTCTCCCTCGTCGCGCCGCATGGCCGTAGAAGACGACTGCCCCGACCTTCGCTTTACTTGCGCGCGTTTGAGGGTTCGTCTTGAGGGTTCAAGGTTCGGCATGACGATGGAGTGGAGCGAGGTGGTCACCGCCCCCGTGGAGCTGGTCCGGATGCTGCGATTTTCTCGTGGCCCCTTGGAGCGCGTTCATACCAGGGCCAGTGTCGAGAGGGTTGAGAAGTAGTAGGGTTGCGCATTTCCATCACTTTGAAGAAGAACGCCGCCACCAAGAGACTCTTTTTGGCGACGGTCTTCCGTAAGTGAGTCATACTTGTGGGCGTAAAAAGAGTGGATACCGCGCTCGAGGAACGCCGTGTCTGTGCGGCGACAGCGCGTAGGTAGTGAATGCACCGCTAGCGCGTTGCGATCGCGCATGAAACGGCGACGAACCGGTCGACCTGTTTACCAACACCTTACACCCCTTCATACCATCGCCTCTACTCTTCAGCCACGTTCCCCCTCAAAAGACAAGATCCACCGTCTCCCACAAAGTCAAGAACCATGCCTAAAGCCTCCGTTCCGGACGAGGAGGCCTGGACCTACCCCGGAGTGTCCAAACGGGGTACCCTGACGCGGTACGTCCATCGCGAGCCACGAAAACGCAAGACTAATATATAACAGCTTTCTCCACTCTGGCAAACATTCCGACCTTGTCATTCGTTGTGGAGCTCGGACTTGGAACGTGCACAAAGTCATCGTATTTACCCACTGCGGGTTCCTGGAAAAGGCACACGGCGAGGATTTGCAGGTACTTTCTGCCCCGTCTTACTCGCCAGCCTCGCCACGGCCCTTCATCTGCCTAGCAACGGGTATTCTAATAAAAATCTTAGGGACAGGAGTCCGGCGTTATCGAGCTCAACGACGACCACCCCGACGCCGTGGCGGCCATGCTGGAGTGGGCCTACTCGGCCGACTCGCAGCAGCCCACCGCGCCGCCGAAGCCGAGCCCCAGCGCGAAGACCCGCTCCGCGCAGATGCTCGACTGGATGCACCTCAACGTGCGTGTGTACATGCTGGCCGAGAAATACTGCATGCCCTCCTTGCGCGACCTGGCCTGGATCAACATGACCATGATAACCGACGACTACGCCGTCCACTCGCGCGCCGACGCTATCCACTTGACCAAGGTCGGTGCTTTCATCTACGCCAACACTCCCGATGTTCCCGACCATCAGCTGCGCGACTTGTTCCTGAGCAACGTCTGGGTCAATATCAAGCTGATGTATGCTTGCGGCAACTTTCGCCTATTTCTGAAGGGCGGCAACACGTTTGGTGCGGACTTTGTCCGTTACATTGCACGGAATGTGAAGCCGATATTGGCGGGTGATGCTGACTATTTGCCGCCGGACGACGAGACGGAGTATGAGGGTGAGACTGAGGCTGAGGTTGCGTCTTCTTCGGATTGCGACGATATGGACTGTGAGCCTTCTTCTGACTACGGCGATATGGAATGTGATCCTTGTTCTGGTGACTCGACTGCAACGATGGAGTAGTCGGCCATCTGGGATCTTCGTGGCTTCGTCTCCGATGGACATTCTCTGCGTTCGGCTACGGTACAAAGCGGGGAGAGGTAACTTACGAGTAATAAAGAAAATTGTGAAACTCATTGAGCATTTCGCGAACGCCCACGTGTCATACGATTGGTGAAGTCATGTTTGCCTTTTCTCATAAAGAGGCTGATACCAATTGCCAAGCGTTATGCCATGTTTTTCTGAGTCTGCAAAAATTGCCAACTCTTGCTGCTGTGCTCGCCGTTTACTCCTTGTTCACTTATCAAAGAGACCTCTTTTAGTTTCTGGGGAGATAATTAATCTTTACGACAGAGGACGATAGAATTAATAAACCTGGCCGAGGCCCTGTGCCTTACGCATGTGAGTAGTTTAGTAGGATGGTTTGATGGCTATATGCCGTGCTTACCCGCGTTTCCAACTGCATCTCGAAATCTCTGCAGCATATCCGAAACGCACGTCTCATGATCTACAAAAAGAGCATGACCGACCATTTTGACCAAATGGTGGAGCGTGCAAGCTGTCCATAGTCTGTTAAAAGGTGAAGACGGTTGCCAAAGGATTCGGCTCCTCTCTAAAGCCTCTGTGTTGTCAGTCAGCTCACGATTAGTAAGAGAACTTACAAAAGTATGTTGTGCATACTTCAAACAGGCAAACATACCTGCATTTTGTTTCTACGCCCATTGTGCTAGACATTGTATGTGAAACACACTGTTTCCATTTCATATCTTTCGCCACGTAGAACTGCATTTTCCACGTTATACGTATTCTTTCAAACTGCACTCGCCCGTGTTTGGTGCCGCTTGCCGGTAGGATTTCCTTGGGAAAGCCGCTTGCTGGTGCAGACTGCTTTCAACGGATACCATAAAGATGTTTCTCTTCCTTTGAGGGGACGACGATGCATCCCCCGGACTTCAAGTTGGATTTGACGAGAAAAGCTGGCATGAGAGTGTGCTGCGCGTTCTGGAACATTGATTCCGCCACCGCCCGAAAGGCTGCTGACTACAATGGGCTATAAGCGCATACGATGGTCAAGTCGCTATGGGCGCTGGCCACGCTTGAGCATCCTTTTATATACTACGCGTCAGTATTCGTGTTATGTAGCACCTGGTTTTCGAACAGATCCTACCAGACGCATATCACAGTGGACCTTACCGGTAGTCCGACACTATCGTGAAACCTGACGGAAGTCCATTTTGAGTCACGACTCAATGGAAATACACCTGTGCGGGGTTCTTCGAATTCCTATGGTGTTCAGAACATTTCGAAGAATTTCCTTTATATACATTGCATATCAGAACGGAGCTGGTAGCAGGAATACGCGTTGAAAGTGGTACTGGGCACGAGCCGCGATGATAACACGCCAAGTTGGCTTGAAAACTCACCTCCAGCCAAAGTATGTGTTTACGAGAATTTAGCGAAGACATTACACTGTATTCGATCATTGACTGACATTTGATAGCTATATAAACCCCAACTTGCATTCTAAATCGATCAAACCTACAACCCACGATTTGCAACATTGTCAACATGAGCAATTCCAACCTCACCAACCACAATGTCGAGGGCCTGCTAGCGGAGAACAGGCGACTCCACAACGCCAAAGACTTGGCACGTACCACGATCGCCCGCCTCCAGGGCCAGGTGGCAGAAAAGGAGAAGCAGATTATCGACCTTGAGCTGGCTAGCTCGCAGAAGGAGGACAGAATCCATGATCTTCAGCGTGAGAATGATCGTCTCGAGCTTGAGATTTCTGTCAGCCGCAACGAGAACGCGAACTTCCAAAGCACTGTCGATGACCGGGTAATCGAGATTTCCCGCATCCGGGTCGAGAACGAGTATATCCGGTGCGAGATTGACGCCCGCAACGACGAGCTTGCCAGCACGAAAGCGGAGCTCGCTGCCACCAAGGACCTCCTGGAAGCTGCCAACAGCCGGGTCGATCAGCTCACCACTTGGCACATCTGGGCGACCCGCGACTATGACAACCTCGAGGCAGAGCTGGTCGCCGCCCGCAGCACGATTACCGACCTCCAGGGCAAGCTCGTCGACCAGAACAACTCCTTCTCCACCGCCGATGCCACGATCAAGGAACTCGAGAGCAAGCTTGTCGAAAGGGACGCCTCCCTCGCCACCGTCCGTGCCGAAAAGGATAACCTGCAACACACCCTGGTCGACCGCACCCGCCACGCCGAGAACCTCGAGGCCGACCTTGCCACCGCCCGCAACACGACCACCGACCTCCAGCACAAGCTGGTCGACCGCGACGCGTCGCTCGCCACCGCCAACGACAAGCTGAACAAGACGCGCTCAACCCTCCGCATCCGCGACGCCTCCGTCGCCACCGCCCGCAGCCAAATCGAAAAGCTGCAAGCCGCCAACGAAAAGGGCAAAGCCGACCTGGCCCTCTCCGCACACGAGACACAAAGCCTCCAAACCAAACTAGCAGCAGCAAACGACGCCCTGCAAGACCGCGCCAACGACCTCGCCGACGCGCACACCACCATCGCAGCCGCGAACCGCCGCGCCGCCACGGCCGAGCAGGGGTGCACCGCGCGCGACACCACGCTCGCCCTCTCGCGCGCCGAAATCGCGCGGCTGCGCGACCAGCTAGCGGTGACGCTCGAGACGCGCGAGAGGGAACTGGAGCACGCGCGGGGCGCGATCGAGCGCGCGTTGGTGGTGGAGCGGGTCCTCGGCGAGCGGACTAAGCAGGTGATTCGGGCTGAGGAACGCATCATCGAGCTGGAGATGGCCTGCGCCGGGGCGGATGCAAGGGAGGAGGCGGCCTCGCGCCGGGCGGATGCGTTGGAGGGGAGGCTGAGGGAGGCGGAGGCGTGGGTGGCGCTGGAGAGGGCGTGTCGGACGCCGTTGCCGGAGGAGTCGGGGGATGAGGGGGAGGAGTGTGTGGCGATGTGAGGTTGGATGTGTTTGTCTTTTTGGCTGTTGGACGGTAGTGTCTGGCAGTATTAGGTCTTTCTAGAGCGCTTTGGAAGTCTGCTGTGGTTCGAGACAATTCCTTTATGTGGTGTTTCTTGTTTTTGACGAAGGCCTGTACAGGCTTTTCTCGATGTTGGTTGGCTATCTTCTAAATGAAAGTTTACTTTGCTTTGCAATCTGGTTCTAATTGAGACTGTGACTTTCACTTGTGCTTCATAAACTAGTTGTCTATAATAAGTGCCGATACGAGTCGCGATAGAATTGAATAAATCGTATACTTGACTTATTCCAGCTACCTGGTGCTCTTTCACAACTATGGCTATTTATTTACTAGCAGTTTACATGTTTTTACGCGGTTTGACTTCCGACAAATGATAACACAAAAGAGATCCTTAATGGGTTTAGTATATAGACGTCGTAGCTGTCTCAAAACAATGCACTGTACTTATACATGACTTCCATCACTATATACCCGGAAACAATGTACAATTTCTGTACATCCACTCCTTTTTCATATCTATATATTTCATCTCCATGTCCCGGATCAACTCCAGCAAACCACCTCGACTCGAAAATGAGCACGTTGCCCTCAACCATGATCACCTCTCAAGGTCGCCGGACCCAGGTTATGGCTGCCTTCGCTGATCTTGCCACCGCTCACCAAGCCCTCCAAGGCCCGGTGGCCACAGAGGAGGAGCGGACCCAACACCTTCAACGGTTTCATACGAGCGCCCTAATCGTGATCAGTGACCTCTCGTCAGAAATTGGCGCAATGCGCGGAATCATGAACACAGACGAAGAGACGATCCAAGGACTTGAGCGCTCGCTCACCAACGCCCAGAACCAGAGCATGAGGTACCAAGAGTCCCTTGTTGAAACCCGCGACACCATCCAAGCCCTGAAGGACGATGTGTCGACCAAGGACGAGACCATCTGCGCCGCGAACTCGTCCGCCGCAGCCGCTTCCACCCGCGAGACCCAACATCTCGCCACCATCACCGATCTTCGCGACAAGGTCTACAAGCTCCTCACCGACCACGGTCGCACAGAGACCGACCTTCGCACCGAGCTGCGGGCCGCCACCAACCGCGCGGCGAACTTGAACAACCGCGTCGATGACCTTTTTGCCCTTGTCGACAGGGCCAACGACCACGCCGCTGCTATGAGATCAGAGCGTGATGTCCGTGTCGCTGCGGCTAACGACCGCGCTGATGGCCTGAGTGCCAGGCTTGCGGAGGTTGTGGCTGAGGTTGCACTGGAGAGGGCTTGCAGGACACCGCTTCCGCCTGATGATGACGATTATGATTTGACGAGCAGCATCCCGGATCTATGTGCTGTCATGTAGACGAGCTGTCTGCTGCAGATCATGGTCTTCTGTGGATGGAGGCGATGACGGTCTTGGAGTTTCACGCTGCTGCAGTCAGCTCCCCTCGATCCAGGTGTAGGACGGAGGGACTTCTCGGTTTCATTTTCGCGTGGGACTTTCTGATTGTACTTTCTTTTCTCCTTGTTTGATTGAATGTGTGGTATGTTATCAAAAACAAAAACAAAAAATCAAAAAATGCCAGGTTTGATACCTGCACCAATTTGCAAGCTGGCTCGACCAGCCCATTCGCCTTGGGTGATGTTGTGATTGTGGATATGGGCTATCAATTCCCGTCCCAGTGCTGCTCGATACAAAGTCAAGAGTTATATGTATCTACATGTTTTGAACCCTGCAACTTCCCAGGATCGAAGTCCTAACCCCTAGAAACTACTGGCCCAAGGCCGTTCCTTCTCCAGCACCTCGTGTCGGCCACATTAATGGTCCAACTGCGTTAGATACAAGTCAATCGACCGCGGAGAGCTCCATCGAGGCTGCGTTCACCGAATTACCCTATATAGACTAGCTTATCTACTGTCTGCCGTTTATTCGGCCATCCATATTATAGTCCACTCTGCACATAACTTTTTCCTTAACACTAGCACCACTATACCGTTGATCTACTTAAATCTTTGATATTTCTTCGTAGCGCACATCTTGATCCGGCCGCAAAGCGGGCGAAGGGCTTTAGAGAGGCCAATTTAAGTACACACTTTCAAGGCTAGGGACTGCTGTAAAAGAAAGTGAGCATATGCGGGGCTTAAAAGGCCCGTTTGCAAGGCCACGGCAGGCGATAAAAAAAATTGGGCAGTCTATGCTCCATCGACGACGCTACTACCTGTCACACATAAGTATATTCAAATACGTACAAATTCGTCCGGAACTCTAAATTTAACTACGTACAATCATGCTGGAAATTGCTTAGGAGGAGTAGGCGGGTGGTAGGCTCAATTCTTCTGTCACCTGCTGTGAGTCGGTACTCAGTCGGGCCTGTGGCGGAAGTAGAGAGTGGGCGAGATTTCACCGAAGGTCATCGACATTGCGGTTACCGAGCTTGTACTCAAGCGGTCATTGTCGCTGCTTTCTTGTACTGGTATTCTCTGCATCCTGACTAAGGCGGCGGTGGTAAAAATAAGGTTGATGATAAGCACAGGGTTAACGATAAGCTTACACCCGACCGCACGCTAGCTGAGCAGGGACCAACAACACCATCGGTCGAGGCGAGAGCGCCGCCCTCCCTCTCCTACTGCCAGCGAAGGACCGTGCCTGACTGTTTCGTTGTACAGACCCCGCTCAGCGCGGCGCTCACCACAGTCTTTTACACCGACCCAGCCATGCCGACACTTTCTCCATCCGCGATACCGTCGCAGTCAGAGCAGGCCGATGTCGAGCAACGCGTCCGCGCCTAGTTCGCATCAACCACATCGTGTCCCCCGCCCGCTTCGCCATTGAGCCTGAATCTTACGCAGCCGACTCACGCTGACGACACCGCGCACGCGCCGACAAAGCGCACCCGTTCGCGCATCAACCACGCCACATCACCGCCGACCCCCGCCAACCCAGGCCCCGCCCGTCGCGCCTTCCATCCACCTCGATGCCCATAGCCCCGACATAACAGCCCTCTTTACGAACGTCCAACACTTCAACCACGGCACCAACGTGCTGCCCAACCACCTCATCGAGCCCTCCCGCCGCTTCCCTCAGTCCCACGGCCTCATCCGCCACCGTATCGTCTTCGCCTACGACGCTGACAATGCGCGCGACCGCTTCAGCCCCATGCCACCGGCGAAACCCGTCGCTCGGCTTATGAGGAGGCGAGCGGATGCGCGGCTTGCACGGAGGCGGGCTGGGACTACCATGTCAATAAGGAGCTGCTCGATAGAACGCCGTGGAAATGGTGGATGGGAGGGTGGCAGTAGGTGCCTCGATTGTGCTGGTGCTGGAGCTGATGCTGTCCACCAACGGATTTCGAAGAGCGATACGGCGGAGACCCCCCGTCGCCGTCTGTGTCGTTCCGGCATCGCACTCCGCTGCGGAAGACGATCGCCGAAGGATCTGGCGCGTGGTGGGAGATGCCGTCGTCACGTCCGGATATTCTTCTCCGAGAGATTGGATGGTTCTATTCTCTGATGTATCAGATGTATCAGAGAGGCAATCCGATGGGCATCGCCTGCGTTGACCGGCAAAGAAGACAACATGGCGGAGGCAGACTCAATAAGCCTGCCATTACCGGCTACTGATAACCGTACGCATTGATTTTTGCTTTGCGCTATGACGCCTACAAGCTGGGCTACTCTCGCCCTTCAAATTTTTCTTGTAATAGCATGAACCTTCAAGATTCTCTTCCGTGCAGACCATACTTTACTGGGTCTTCCGGGTCTTCCTACAATCATACCCAGGGTGGCCAAAAAGTAATAATGTTTGCGTAGCTTTCATTGTCTTGACCATTGTCTTGACTAAACAATGAAACAAAGGCCGTGGTCGCCACTCAAGAAATGAAACAAACACCGGACCCAGCTTTGTCCTCGGTTCTCTGCGACCTTGACCGAGCGGATGCCGTGCCACGTACTACGCTTGAAGCTTCGAAGAGTATTCTGCTAAACGCCACTAACCCTGTCCTCCGAGCTTTTCGTGTCCCGATTCTCAGGAATGTCCATGGCTTTTGGCAGCTGTCACGCCTCGATGAGGCAAGGCGGCGACCCAGCCCGTCGCACTGGATCGCGCGCAGCGAGCGTTCTAGCCACCTTCGGAAATTTGCTGAGGTAGCAACGAACTCCCATTCGCCGATGAAAAACGGAGACGGCGGCCACCTGCCATCTGTCTGCGCTCGCCATCCCCTGTGCCGGAGCACCATGCTCTGGAAATAGATCAAAGTATACGCATTTATACTTGAGTCTAAATGATTCTGAAAGGCAAAGCGCCATTGTGCCCACGGCGTGTGTCGGTCTCGTTCTGCCAACCGTTCTCATGTTTCTCCCGCTCGACAACGTAGCGACGGCACAGAACGCCATTGCCGTCTGGCAGGCGTTCCCGCTATGGGTGGCGCTGCTCACGCGCTTCTTTGCCGGTGTTGAGGGAGGCGAGAAGACGGATGCGAGCGTGCGGTTCGGAGGTGAAAATTTGCCTTTCCTACGCAGCGCGTGTGCGTATGCGTTTTTCGCGAACGCCATCATGCACGTTGCCGCGCTGGTCGCTGTCTACAGTAGCGGGGCAGTTGGCTATGTTGACGTCTTTGGCGGGCTGGCAAATCCGTTTGCCGATGCGGGGCTGAAAACTGCTGCTAGTAGTCTTGCTGCGGAGGTGTTTGCTTTCGTGAAGTGGGATATGTGGATCTACTTTGCGGCGGTAGTGTGCTAGATGCTGTGAAGCGTGTTTTACCTTCGGTGTCTAAGATGCTAGTGCTACTATTCAGCGAAGGCGTCCCTTATCCGCGAAGGCGAAATTCTCCGTCCTCTACAATTCGACTCATATATTGTCTTGGCCACACATGTGCATATCTCAGCTGGAGTGTCCAACACCTACCACACCAGCCAACCTCGGACTGGCTGAGCACCGACGAACTCACGCGCGGTCGCAAACGGTACCGTATCTAGAGCAGGACCTCCAGGGCCGCCCAAAAAGCACCGCTACCGCCTACCATCAAGCCTGAGATGTTTGCCCTCTTTCCCGCCCTCTAAGCGTATAGAAATTCCGGGAAGCTTTCTTTTTCGATAGTCGCGGCAGGCTGGTACACACACTGATTTCGCGATGCAGAGGTAGGGAAGAGCGTTGAGCCGCTGGTGAGTACCTGACATCAGGAGCGGTGGCAAAACAGCTAATAGGAGTTTTGAAAGCACCTGGTCTGATGTGCGACTATCGAACCAACCTACACGGGTAGCCTAATCCAATTCCCGGACTCCGACGTAAGTCTTGAATGCAGATAACCACGACAGGCTATTGAATTCAACTACCTACATGGGTATTGCTGCAAGGCAGATACAGGGTGGCTTTCTCCTCTTGTTACTCGCTGTGGGTGCAGAAACGCAGGTATGTAGTGAGGCGGGTTGTGCCTCGAGAGGCGATGCAAGGATGTCGGTGGAGCGTAACGCTGGCAACAGGCAGCAGAGGTCTATTGGGGTCCAAAAGCTGCACCGCGATTAACATCACACAGCGCGCTAAGCGTCAAAATAGTATTGGACGTTGTACAGCTTCAATCAATGAAAAGCTGTTGGCGCTGCGTTGGCGCTGCCAATCATTGTCGAATGCGAAAGTGGATTCGTCTTTCTTTACTTGATCAAGAGTACATGTGCATGCTGCGCCGTGATATGGGGGCGGCAAAGTGGGTCAGTCATGCATAGGGTTGTTTCACGTATCAACCAATAGCGTTTTGGCTGTGCCGCCTGCTGTGCCGCACGCTCGGAGTAGATAACAACGCTCGAAAAGTTTTCGCTCCAAAGCAGAAAGACTTTCGCTGTTCATTTCATCCGAGTTTCGTTCATTTCGTTTCGATGCCAGTGGCAATAACCACGCGAGAACAGGCGGAGGAATGGCTCGCTCAGATCAGGAGCGATCACGGCGGCCTCTCCCAGGACGATGAGGCTGGGATGAGGAGAGACTACCCGAAAGCCTGGCAAGCGCTTCAAAGCGGCCGGCGAAAATTGGCCTCGGCCACAAAGACGTAAGTGGTCACTTTTTACCTGTGGTTTTCGCTCACGTGAGTTTCAAGGCTCATAACGGATCTCTACTCCACGGATACCCGCTTCCTGTACGAGCTTATCCAAAATGCCGACGACAATGGATACAGCCGAGCGGAAGCAAATTGCGACGACCCATTTATCTCCTTCAGCCTCTACCCCGACCAACTCGTGATCGATTCGAACGAGGACGGTTTCACTACTGAAGATGTCCAAGCGATATGCGGCGTTGGGAGAAGCACCAAGTCGACCGCACGTGGCTACATTGGCGAGAGGGGCATCGGTTTCAAGTCGGTATTCAAGGTTGCACATCGAGTGCATGTGCAATCAGGCCTTTACTCGTTCTCGTTTCAGTACACCCGCGACTCTGGCGACGACGGTCTTGGCATGGTCACTCCCTCGATCGAGCCCCACGACGACTTGCCCGAGGACGTCAGCACGAGAATAACCTTGATGTTGTTGGACGATACGGGTTTCGGCACATGCTTTAGGGAATTAACCGAGATTTCCGATCCTTTGCTTCTTTTCCTCAGAAAACTGCGCTACATCCAGGTCAACACTTACCCCGCGGCCGGAGACACCTGTGAAACCATCTATTCCAACACCCGAGGGAAAGAAAATGACCCGGAAATGATAGAAATACAATCGAGCCGCAACAGCGGACCTTCGACTGTTGTGAAGAGTCATTTTCTAGTCACCAGACGAACAATTTACGACCTTCCCAACGGCGCAGCAAGAAAGCCCACGAACCAGGCAGAGGTTGTACTGGCGTTTCCAATCAGCAGCAATGCCAATGAGCTGGTTTTGAAGGAGCAGGGTGTTTTTGCATACCTTCCCCTTCGCCCAGTCGGCTTCAAAGTAAGAAAGTCAAGTGAGTGTTTTTTGTATATGGCATCGAGCTCATGATCCGCATAGTTCCTGATTCAATCGGACTTCATTACTCAGACAGGCCATGAGGACATAGGCCACCACCCCAGGAACGAGGCTCTGCGCACGGGTGTTGCTAATGCTTTTCTCGACGCGGTCCGGGCGTTCAACGACCACGAAAAGTTGCAGTACCAATGGATGAGGTATCTACCGGATGAGCGGGTGTCTGACACGTTTTGGAAGAGGCTTGGACCGGAGATTGCTGATCGTCTCGCACACACACCCGTGCTAAAGTCGTGGAGTGGGCGTCTATGCTATCTGGGTCAACTGATGTCTGTGCCTCCGAACGCACGAGACAAGTACGGAGAACCACTTCTTGCTGATTTGGAGGACGAGGGATATCTCGCTCCGCAATATTCAAGGGATGACGTCCGGCGTCTCCAGCTCTTCGAAATCAGATTGACTATCTACGGTTTTGTCTACAGACTTGAGGCGGATTTGGCCAGACCCGACTCTAAGATGATGGCATTCACAACTGAGAACGATTGGCATTCGAGGGTTGCGGACTTCCTTTTTGAACGTTTTGAAAAAGACTCAATGCGTATAAAGTCGCTGTCCCTCCTTCCGCTGGCTGATGGACGTTGGACGACTTCTCCTGAGAATTTTGGCATTCCCCCAGTTTACTTTCCTACTTTGGGACCTAGCAAGATCCCGACAGATCTGGGGTTTCGGCTTATACATCCCGAAGCGGCCAAAAATCCCTCCAGACGAAGGCTTTTTGCTAAACTGGGTGTCATTGACTGTGAACCCAACAGCGTCGTCTCGGCCATCTATCGAGAACATTCGGCAGGAAAGGCACTCGCTCTTGGCCACACCATCTCTCATCTCCGATTTCTGTTTTTCAACCTCCCTGCATGCACCAGTAGCACCGGAAGTGTCCGCCTGCTCCTTCAGAATCGAAAGGGTACGGTTGACCCAAGGTCTGAGCGCGCCTACTTCCCTGACTCGGATGATGAGTACGATGCGCAAAGGGTGTTCCAGCCACGCTTTTTCTTCCAGCTCCAATACCCGGCAAAGTTCATCCACCCCGACTACCTCACTGCTGTACCGAGCGAGTCTCGACGTAATGGCCTGTCCTTCGCTACTTGGCTCGAAAACGTCGTTGGCGTCAAACGAATCCCACAGATCCATCAAGCCTCGAATGGCCTGCCATCTGAAGAGCTCGAATATATTCTCAATCATCGCCCGGAAATCCTTCTCGGGCTTCTACGAAAGCATTGGTTCCACTATGCTCCCGTGGTGACAGAGGCTATCGAAAAGCGTCTCCGAGAGAGCGAGGTGCCTAGTCAGTATAGCACGACTGTTCGACTTCGACTCCAAGGCTCCTACATGCCGCTGCCAAAATTGAAGGCTTTGGCGGAGGCCTGTGGCTGCGTTAATGCATCCTTGTTTGTGCAAACCCCATCAAATCTCCGAGACGAGGATGAAGAATCTTGGAAATTCTTGACCCGATTTGGGGTTCGCTTCGTGGACGATGTAGACTTCTACATGAAGCTATTGGACTCCATTGCGAGTGTGAACAGATTATTCATCAGCACAGAGACCGAGGAGGCGATCATCAAGATCTACAGTGCCATGATGCGTAAATGCGTCACGGAAGGAAAGTCCAATAGCGTCCGGTAAGTGCTCCTTCCTGATTGATTTAAAATATGCTCATCAAATGTAGAAACTACTTCCAGCAGCACAACAGAGTGTACCTTCCCGCATGCAGCCTTCGTGCCACTAGGTGGGCATCTTTGAATGATTGTGTCTGGGATGGCCTAGAGTGGCTGGTAGCGGTGGCACGCCTCAGTGTTATTACCGAATACCTCAGTCTTGAGCATCTTTTCAGGAACGTCCTAGCTATCCGCGACGCCTCTTGCACCGACGCAATTGATGAGTTGTCATCGATGCGGAGCAGGCTGAACGAGGACCATCCCAAGGTCTTGGAAATATATCGTTTCCTCTGGCGCAATTTCGAAAGGGATGGATGTAGTGACATTCTCCGGTAAGCCAACACGATCGAATTCCCCTTGCTACGACATAAAAAATGACTATGATTGCCAGCTCAAGATTTGAGGTACACAATCTGATTTTTGTTCCATCTCGCAAGGCATGGTATCCGCCGTCGTCCTGCGCTTGGGTCGACGACAAGACTCAACTGAGCAAGCCGGTTCCGATCAGGACACCATACCAGTCACTCGAAGAATTCTTTACCCAAGCCTTGAACGTTGAGAAGCGTGGCCTTGAGCTGTATATCCGCGGCCTGGAACAGCTTTCGCGACAGAACCCCCCTTCCCCTTTCGAGATCAAGCAGAGCATTCGCTTCATCAGCACCATGGTCCTTTTCGCGAACGACTTGAGGAATTTACACTCCGCAAACATCTTGCCCGTGAAACTTCCCGGTGGGAACGTCAAGGTAGTCAATGCGAGCGAGGACTTTGCAATTGTCGATCGTAAGGAGCACAGAGAAGCTTTCAAAGACAAAGCCATCACTTTGGACTTTTCCCTGAACGAAGTCCACGCTTGTAGGCCATTCTTGTTGGCTATGGGCCTGGATGGGAAGTTCACGTCAGCAGCCGTCAAAGAGAAAACAACAGTGCAAGCGGGTGTTCCAGAGTTGGGATTGACCAATACGTTAAGGGAAAAGGCGCATGCATTTCTCCGGTGAGTCTGACTTTCATTTCAGGTCACAGCGAAAGACTACATATCACCAGGACTTGGTTGCGACAAGCTTCTATCATCACCAAGGATGGTATAGCTTCGTACTACACAGTTCTTGACCATGGACACCCTTCGCAGTGCAAACATCAGCCGCACCGTTCTTGCCATTTTGACAACCTCACTAATTGAAAGTAGTGTTGTTGTGCATTTCAAGCACTGGGAATATGACCAGTCTATCTTCGACCGTCTCCGGCATGCTGCCGTATACGTTAGCGAGAGCATCTCCAAGTCAATGAGCCTCACTCAGAACCAGCGAGTGATTACCGTTGATAGCGAACAAGCCAGCTTCCACCTCGAAGAATGCGACGGCCAATTGAAATTATTTGTTCGGCCTGACAGATGCAGCACAGAGCTCTGCTATCTACAGGAACTTCCAAACCGTCTTCTGCGATTCCTTTCCATTTCAGACCCAACGGCTGAGGCCTTACTGGTCAAGATTCTGGCGGCTAGCAGCCTTGAAATCGCCGATGCTATCCTGGACGATGCAGGCATCATCGAACTGGACAAAACGCAAGACACGACGCACGATACAGTGCTGAGAGCCGTGTCGGACCATACCGAAGATCTTGGGGAGTCCGATTTATTTCATACCCCGCCGGCCTCTCCGTCCAGCTGGCACAGCACCTCCGTCCCGGCTGAGAGTGGCAACAATCTACCAACGGCAAAACCCCAACAGCGGATCCCACATGAGAACGGGGGATCGAAACAGAGCTTGTCCAGTTTGCCTCTTTACCCTGATTTGTCTCTCTCGATTGCATCATCCCGCTCGGAGTCTATTGACCGTTTAGCCACCGACCTTGGCAACTTGAAGGTGGACACTTGCAATGACAGCAATACTACAAGCGCCGCTACTTAAGGCACCGGGTCCACACCATCTTCACATTGATTTCATTGCTACGGAACTTGGAAGCTTGATAATCGGACGCCGACGATGGGCTTGGTTCAGCTAGGAATAAGATTATTGAGTTCCGCGTGCTGTCTGATTGCCTCAGTAAGGAGCAGGTGCTTCGACAGACTTTTTTGGGATGGTAGGCGGTGGCAGCGAAGGATGACTGGCTCTAGTATTCGCTCCGTAGATAAAGGGATCGACGGCAAGTCCAAAAATTCGAACACAGTATTGAACTCTGCATCAGAGCGCGGCTCTCGGCTGGGTCTCACCCTGGCACGGTGTGTGACAAAAGAAATTGCACCCCCGCGTGTACCCTACACAAACACTGCATTTTCAATTTGGTAGAGGCAGTTGAATACAAGATCCGGACGTAAATGTACGTTTTAAATGCATATGTTTACGTCCGGATCTTGTATTCAACTACCCGGTGAGAGATATTTTATGAGGCAGACGCGGATAGGCAATTTCTTTTGCCACCGACGTGCTGGTTATGTAGATGTGTCAATCAAGCGTAGCGAATAGCTTATACGATAATTGTAAACTTTATAGGGGTGATCTTAGCAAAGAGTGCAGGTTGCTAAAGCACGATGCGGCGGTCCTCGGAGGTTCGTCGTAAATGGCTGCCGCGCCCACCGTATGTGGCTGCCACCCGTAGACCTTGTCACCGATAGTGTGGGTTTTCGTAAGTAATTCCCCTATCTAATCCGAAACAATGTATCCTTTCTAGATAGGTCCCTGGGACAACATCTCCACCTTGACATTGTCGTTACATGAGCAGCGGCACTACCTTTGTCAACTTTGGCAAGCATCAATTAATCAAGCATATGTTTAAGGCCTCAGACCAGACAAGTTGCTACCACTCCCGCTTTATTCGTCGATGCTGTAATGCAAGGGATAGATGGCTGCAGACATTACTACTTTTGATCAGCTCGTCGGCGACAGTAATGTGTTGTGTACAGAAGGGAAGGCTTAAAGGTCACCAACGCCGAATGAGAAATCGAGTGTATGAATTTCGCTCTGTATTCAGCCATACGTCTAACTACTCTGTTCGGGAGATCCGCATAGAGACGCGCTTGGACGGAGCGGTTGTGATGGTCAACCGCCTCTCACCAAGTTCAGCGTCGGCATCACCGCCTTTTTCGCTCGGCTTCCGTTCCGCCATCCGTAGAACAATCTCCACAGCAGCCTCGTCTTCGACAATCTTCAGGTGGCGGCGCGCAAAGTACCGGGCGTACTTGAACATTGCCCAGTAGCAGGATAAGACGTTGACAAGGGTGAGGATGAACTTGTATGGCATCTGGTTTTGTTAGTGGGCGAAAGTTGGGCGGAGGGCAACCAGTGTCTTACGTAGTAGAAAACCAGAACAGTCCACGAGACGCGTTCTTTGCGAAGGCGGAGATGGATTTCGTTAAAGACGACGCAGTTGGCAAAGTACATGCCGAGAGTCGCGGCAATGAGATATCCACAGAACGCGGGTCGGACGAGGAGGGAGATGGGCAGCATAAACGGTGTGAGGAGGTACAGCAGGCATTCGTAGACCTGACATGGAAGTGAGTAAAGAAGAGAAAGAATCCGGAGAGAAGGACGGCAGATACCTCTTGGAACACGAAGCATTTAGCACCGAGTTCCCACCAGCCTAGCTTCCAGCTGAACAGGATGTACTTCATGTTGTACCAGATGCCGGCGACGAAGAAGAAGTTCCACCTCACAAACCTCTGCTTGAAGACGGTCATTTCGCCGAAGCCGCCTCTGGCACTCCCGGTGGTCCAGAACAATGCGGGTGGAGTTTCGGTTTCGACAAAGACAGACGAGCACATGACAACGCGACCGCCAAGCGAGCGGCAGCTATGGCCGAAGAACCAATCCTCGGAGACGGAGAAGCCGGAGTGATGGTGGAAGGTGTGAGTGAGGAACTCGCGGTCCCAGAGGGAGATGGCGCCGTGGGGAAAGGTTGCAGAGCCGACTTTGCCGGAAAACGCTCGTTGGAGACCAGACAGCTTGTACTCAAAGTCCTGGGCCCTGTAGCGAAGTGAGTCAGTCCTTCGGTCGTGCTGGGATGGGATGCAGACTTACTGCTGGCAGAAGGTTCCTTTGGAAGAGTTGGGTCCGACCGACTTGATGGTGTAGCCCACACACTGGATTTTCCCAGTCAAGCGTTCCGACACGACCGGGAAGTTTCCCGGAAGCGAACAGTCGTCGTCGATCAACAAGACGTTCTTGAAGCCCTTGGCGGCATAGCAGCCGACGAACTGCGCCACGATCTTCGACCCGACCGGGCTCCAGACGTGGTTGACGCCGTACGGCCTGCAAACGTCCTCGGTCTCGTCGATTGGCGTCGGCGAGTTCCCATTCGCAATGACGAAGATGTGCGAAGCCGGAAACGTCTGCAGCGCCGCATCCAGCGTCTTCGCGATCAAGCCGGCCGACTTGTAGCACGGGATGATCAGCGCCGTGTCCGCAACCCCGGAAGTCATCTCGACATCGGCCTCGGCTCGCGGCGGAGGCTCTTTCTCGAACAGAATCAGCAGCGGCGCAAACGCCAGCCTGTGCACGCCATCAGCACATCCATCACCAGCACATCCCCCTTCCCCCACACCAAAGCGGGAAAGGCAAAAAAAGACAAAAGAAAGAGGGGAACAACTCACACCAACCCAATCCCCACCGTAACACTCCAGCCACCCGCCACCACAAACTTATGACTCACAACCCAATGCAACCACCAAACCGCACCTTTCCACAACGGCACCCCCACAAACACAAAATACACCACCGCCGCGAGTCCCGCATAAACACCATACTCAAACAACCCCTGCGCCCACCGCGCGCGCTGCACCGCCTTCCCCCGCGCCTTGGCCGCGTCGTACAGCTGCCACACGCTTGTCGCGCGCATCGCCGACCCCACGCTCGCCAGCCGCTGCCGCACCGCCGACACCACCGACTTGCCGCGCTCGGGGTCGCCACCGCTCGGCGTCGTCGGCGTCGCCGGCGCGATGCGCAGCGACGACGATTTGCGCCGCCCGGATGGGACGTTGCTGGTGCGGTCGCCTGCGCCTGCTCTGGAGGACGGCGACGACGGCGAGCGCGCGCCGAAGGCGAAGTCGCGGAAGGTCGTGTCGAAGGCGATGGAGGTCGGGCGGGTGGCGCTGCCGCCGCCGGCGTTGCCGCTCGCTGCCCGCGATGTGGCGGAGGTCGGCGTGAGGAGGCCGCCGCCGGCTGTCGAGGGTTTGCGGTTGCGCAGGATGGAGGGGGAGCTCGGCGGCTGCAGCTGCTCGTGCGGCGCGATGTTGCTGATCGGGCGCCGCGGCGGCGGCGGCGGCGGCGGCGGCGCTTTCGGGCTGCTGGCACTGCTGCCCGTGGCGAAGGCGACGGATTTCGGGCGGCTGCGGCGATTGATGCGCTCGTCGGGCGCGATGCCGCTGTGCGGTGGCGAGGCGAGGGGCGTGCGGCTGGCGCTGTTGGGGTGGAGGGATGAGGAGCTGGGGGGTGGCGAGGTCGTTGGAGGAGGAGGGTGCTCGTGCGGAGCGATGTTGCTGATTGGGCGGAGGGTGCGCGGCTTTTTAGCGGGCTGCCGCCGCGAACTGAAGCCGGCGGGTTGGTGGAAGGACGATGCCTGTGGCGATGGCGGGGAAGGTTTGGCGGGAGCGGTGCCGCTCAGTCGTTGAGGTATGCGGGACTCGTGCGCTTCGTGGGTGGAGGCGCTGGATTGGCTTTTTCGTTGGAAAAATGATCCTCGTGGCGAAGGTAGGGCGGGTTCGTTGGGAGCGGTGCCGCTCAGTGGTCGAGACGTGTTTGGCTCGCTCGTTGGCTGTTTTTCATTTGGTGTCGGTTTGGGGGAATCAAAGCTCCCGGGTCGGGCGATGGAGCTCCGCGGCGATGTCATGGCTGGTGAGCGTGGCCCGTATGCAATGCTGTAGGAACGTCCGTCTCCCACACTGGCCATTGCTTGAGCCCCCGGCGATCTGGACGGCCCTGCTGTGATTGAAGACCATCTTGTTGTTTCTGGATCTCTTCTGGTAGGTGTTGCTCGTAATAGATCTGCCGGGACTACGACATCCTCAAGGATACCATCAGCATCACCAGCGGATGCTGCGCGGTCTTTGTGTTCCATGCGGGGTTAGAAATTTATCGATGGAAGGAGGGACGCAGGAGCGCAGGAATGCAACCTCTTGCTAGTTTGGAAACTGAGGGCGAAATAGTCATGTACAAATACAAACTCAGGCGTAGGGAAAATTTTCCGTTGGACTCTCTATGGCCCATGTACCCATTTCAAATGGATGCTCGGGGAGAACCCAAGAAGAGCATCTCTACGGTACGCTAAATTACTACACGAATAGTGCACTCAGCTGAGCCTCCATCTCAGCACTAACGGCGCCTGCCACTAGCGTCACCCTTATTCCAGCAACCATCGCGGTAACTACCAGCCGTCGTTGCCGGTCTAGATCTCGGCTGTGACCTATGGCTGCCAACCTCTGACACGTGAGCCAACCCTTCTGACGTCAACACCGTGGAGATGACTTCCAATTCCAGGAAAGTAAAGCCGCATCTGGAGTAGTATCATCACTGTACCAGGCGTAATCATCGACTAGAAGTCGATAAAGAACACTCTGCTGGGTTTATCACACAGCCTTACCCGGAGGCAAAGCCCGGTTTGCCATACGCGGCTAGAGTACCCTGTCGCCAGGAGCCAGACCGTCGGGAGCCCCGACTTGGCACCAGAAATGATGCTAATGACGACGAGAGTTGGTTTTTTCTCGCTCGCCTACCAAAGGATTGTTGCATCACGCGGAGGAATTGCAGGCATAAGGTTCGGCCAGACCAAACCTGGAACCGTCTGCAGGGCCGGAAATGCGGAATGCGGTTAGAGCCAAGCGAAAGTCTTCTTCCGAGGAATGGAAACATCGTCAGGCGGGAGTAGTGCATTCGCCGGCGAGCCAGAGGCGTCGGTCCAGACTGCACAGCCCATCGCGTCATTACCGTTGTTGGGAGATTCCACTGATCTGTCTGCAACCCGAGCAGGGAGCACGTGAGATACATCCCTTCGAGAAAGCTAGGCAGAGTCGACGTCGAAAAAGCCGCAATTTTGGGTCTGTGATACGTTTCAGTACTCTGTGCAGAGGCTGTTCCGTTATTACCACCGCGAACAAAGTGTTGAGATTTCCAAACGATTTCATAAGAGATGATGGACGCTTATAAGAGTCCAGTAGCTCTCGATAATACATAGGATTCTTGAGGTGGCTTTATATGGCATCTTTACAAAATAAGCGTAAGGATCGGTCCGTCACAGTGCACGCCTTAGCCGCGTAGAGCACCATATTGATTCAGGTCGGTAGCATCTAGACTGTAAGCCATTTTTTGGGACGCTTAGTCTCTTGATCTATTAAAAGCATTCTCTTTTCAGCTCTCGGTTTGGGCCCAAGCCGTGGAAAGCTGAGGCAATTATATAGGTTCGATTAAAGCCCGAAGTTCTGGACAGCTTTTAGAACCATCCGTATGCAAGGAGTGAATCCTCCCGTGGACTGAAATTCGACACCATGCGAAGAACTGCAGGGCTCAAGACCTTCTGCGTCTGACAGAGCCTTACGACCAGATACCCCGCGGTAGACAAGGCAGAAGCGTGAATGGGCACTACATCCGGAACTAGCAATCAGAATTTACCGAAAATCTAGGTTTTCCTGGAGTTGAAAACGTTCGAAACCCATAGTTACTCCAAATCCCCATAAAGAAAGATTGACAACGAGGCAGACAGGGCATGTCCATCGGTAGAGGACGCGGCAAAGAATACGCCACGAAACAAAGTTCTTGCAGGAGAGCGTCAAGATATGACACTCAATCCCTGCCAGAGCAGCTCTGACTCTCGAAGCCAAGGCAGCCTGGCCTTAGATACCTCGAGAATCAGATGCAGTGGTAGGTATCTTCATGGCACAAAGGAAGCCGAGAAAGAAGGTAATCTGCGCGGGGTCAGTAATGACTCTACGATCAACGCCCTAACCCCAACAGCACGAGGCCGACTCGCTAGAAAAGACCCACTTACCCCAGCAGCATAAAACGGCAACCCCAACCACCCACTCCCCCTCCCATCCCCTCTGCCCTCCCCCTCCTCCTCCGACGACAACCTCGTCCCAAGCGCGAAAAGCGCCGCAAACGCCATCTCCCCCGCCAACACGGCCACGAGCTCCAACAACGCAACGCCCGCATACAGCCTTCCCAAGCGGGCCCCAACGCCCTCTCCGTCGTCATCGCCGCCGCCGCCCTCCGCCCGCTCCTCCTCCCGGCGCCGCCTCCCCGTCGTCGTCACCGCGAAATGCGCCACCAGCCCCCTCATCGTCTGCGTGATGCCATTCCCCGCACACCCGACAACCAGCCCAGCCACCACCATCACCGCGGGCGCCACCTCACCCCCCACCGCGCTCGCGGCCCCCACCATCCCGCTGCCCGCCGCCAACACCCCCAGACTCGCGCGCGCTACCCACGCGTCTACGGACACGGCACTGCTACCACCGCCGCCGCCATCACCACCACCACCAGCAGCGCCGCCACCACCACCACCACCGCCGCCGCCGCCGCCGCCGCCATCGCCGCCATCACGTCGCCGTCGCTGTCCCTGTCGCCGCCCCCGTCGCACGGCCGCCGTCGTAGCGAAGGGTAGGGCGAGCAGGACGAGCAGGGAGACGAAGGCCTTGAGGGAGAGCAGGTAGCCGATGGAGGAGAGGGGGCGGCGCAGGGTGCGCGAGGCGTATTGCAGGAGCAGGTGGGTGGACATGAGGGCGAAGGTTTTGAGGGCGATGGTGAGGAGGGTTAGGAGGAGGGGGAGGTTCTTTTTTGCGGTAAGGAGGGGGGGGAGACGGGGCTTGGGTTTCGTCGTGGTGGTGGTGGTGGGTGGGCTGGTGGTGTTGACGTTGTCGTGGCGGTGACGAGGGGGTCGAGGAATGGTTTCGGGGAGGGCGAGGATGGTCGGGAGCGAGAGGAGGAGGATGGGCGTGCTGATCTTGAATGGGAGCCAGAGGTCTTTGGAGAGGAGCCAGGATCCGGCCGCGGCGGAGATCATGTCGGTGACTCGGATCAAGGCGCCGACGAGGTAGAAGGTTGACGTCCTGGAGCGCGAGGTCGTTAGATGGATGGTTTTCACGGATGGATGCAAGAGCGGTGATACCTAGCGTTTTCTGGAGCGACGTCGACGATGACGGTGTTCATCAGCGCTGAGATGTTGCGATGTCCGCCTCCCATGAGTTGGAAAATGGCGGACGCCCAGATGAGTCTCGTCGGGAAGACTTCGTGGAAGTAGCCTAGGATGACGGCGTTTTAGCACTGCTTCAGGTGTGAGATGGACAAAGCTTACATATCAGAATGACCCAGAGGTAGGTCAGGATTTGGCCTGTCATGCCCAACAACAGAATAGGCTTGCGCCCCCACACATCTGCAAGTCTCCCGAACAGAAGGGTGCAGAAGAGACCTGCGAGCAGTCAGCCATCATTCTCATTCGCGTCCTCTCCTTCATCACACACGTCCACCCAACGCTGACCAAACAAGCAAAGAAGCCTCCCCATCACATACCAGGAATAGCCGCAAACAAGCTCTTCAGCGCACGCAGATAAGCCAACTCGACCTGGATCTCATCGCGCTTGCACAGCTCCTCACGCACGTAGCTCAGTGGTGGCGGCCCGATCAAGTGCGGATCACGCGCACGGTAGTAATCTCTGCACACGGCCATCTCGAGCAGGCGCACTTCGGGAGCGGCGGTCAGGCCATCACCCAAGTCTGCGACTAACGAGAGGGCGCCGCATAGCACGGCAGCATATGGCCAGAAGCGGTGGTTAGAGCGGGGAGGGCGTTGCTGCTCTCCGTGCGGGAGGGATGGTGGGCTGCTGCTGTCGTTGGAGTGGCGCTGCTCCTGATGCGCGGTGGCCAGGAGCGGCGTCGTCTCGCTGGAGTCGGCTTCCAGGGAGATTCTAGGGGACGCCTCCATTGTTGTTTGTTGGAGGTGAGATGTCGTCGGCAGCGGCTCTTATCTGGCTATCTACCCCTCCTTCATGCAGCTATGCATGTATACTTTACGCTAAACCGTTGTAGGCAGTGCATATTTCGCTGTCGAATTAACCGTCATCTCACCCTTGTCGTTGCATTAGTGGCAAAATCTTGGTGTCCCTCTCGCTGATTAGGGCGGAACCGGCTCCGAACGCAGAGGATTGACATTTCCATTGGTTGTGAGACGACTGGGATACTGTCTATTTGTACTCATTTCACGAAAGAATGGGCATCCGAAACTCACTCTGTACGCTGTCATTTTGTTTCCGTAGTATTATGGTGGTAGTAAAAGCTTACCATCGCTTTTTTGATTTTCTCCTTTTTTTTTCAACAAATTTTCCTACGCTTCTCTCCAAGATGACAAAGAGAGGTCGTCGAGGAAGTCGAGGCTGGGGTCGATGGGGAACGTGGATGCGGGTGCGGAAATTTCAGTGCCGTCGGCAGTTCCTGCGTCGGCCGTCTCTCCAAGACAAGGAAAAGACACGTAACTTTGACCATTACATGTCATCATCCTCATACTCGCTATCCTCCTCATACTCACTATCCTCCGACATCTCCTCATCCTCATCCCCGCTATCCTGCAGCACCTCCACATCCATAACCTCGTCCTCCGCATAGTTCATACCATCTCCAACTGGCACGAGCTCCGGCGACATCCAACCGTCCGGCGATGCCACACCGTCCACATACTCACCGTCGGCGTTTGGCTGCGGGAACGGCGACGGCGAGCCGTGCACAGTCGACCCATCGTCCTCAGTCGACTCATCATCCTCGTCTTCCGAGTCCGTCGGCACACGCGTGTCGGCCGGCATCGGCGGCAGCCCCAGATTCTCGCGCAGTGTCGCCGCAAAATCGAACAACCCGCGCAACTGCCTCATATCTTCCGTCATGTACGCGCCACCGCGCATGATCTCCACCTGCGCCTGGTTCGCCAGCAAACCAGTAACGAGGGCGAACCGCAAGTGGCCGTCCATAGCATGCCTTAGCGGCGCCGCCGCATCCAGCACCGTATCCTCATCCGCCTCGTCCGCCTCATCCGCCTCGAGCCCCCTCACAAACGCCAGCTCATCAGCAGGCGCCGGCACCAACCGGCGCGCCTCAGCCAACGCATCGTCCCAAGCATCCGCAATCCTTACGCGCAGATTCTCAACCTCTCTGCGGGCAGCCCTCAGGGCAGCGGGGCCGGCCTCCAGCGCATGCGGCACGGCGCCCAGGCCGCGGGCGCGGAACAGCACGGCGCGGCACGACGGACAGGTGCGGCGGTGGGTGCCCAGCGCGTCGTTCCACGTGCTGAGCCACTGCAGCATGCACAGCCAGTGCGTCACGTGCTTGGTCGATGTCGGGCAGATGCGCGCGACGGTGCTGCTGGGCGCGATGGCGTCGGCGCAGATGGCGCAGTGGCGCTGGTCCGCGGGCACGTCGCTGCCGCGGGGGGAGGTGGAGTGTGGGAGGACGGCCGCGATGAAGTGGGCGCGGTCGGTGTAGAGGGGGGGTTGGGCCCCGTGGGTGTTGGTGGGGGGGTAGGACATTGTACTGTCTGTGATGGGGTTGGAGTTGTTGGAGGAGGGAGTATGGGGTTGGGGCAGGCGGCGGTGATATAGTGAGATGCAGGCTGACATTGTTGCGGAATCATGCGGTGCTGGCGATGCGTGGTTCTGTGTCTGAACAAGTCTGCCTCCGTCTTTGGCTCGCTCGTCGTACAAGCCTCCCCTGATCGGCTGGCCATCCGACCTGATCTGCTCGAAGACGGTGTTGCGCGAGCCCTTGTTGGCTTGTTGTTTCTTGCGGATCTCAGCCAGCTCGGTGCGGAGCTCCTGCTGTTTCTTGGCCGTGGTCGAGTCCTTGTTGTTGGGGGTCGCGAGATCGAGCTTCGCGTTCTGAGGAGCATTATTGATGTATATAGGAAGAAATTCCAGCTGCGTGGTGGTCCTGGTGGTCGGAGCGGGCACGGCGACGACTCAATATATAGCCATTCGGGATTCGTAAATATAGATCCGAGGTCGGACTGGAGTATACTTCTAGAAAGTTGATTTGAGCATATACTTAGCGCATGAAGCAAGGAGCCAATATGACTTACACCTTTTATATGTACTTGATGCGGTGGGTGCTCGCTAGAATGTTCCTTTGAGAGTTTGCTGGCCTATAATAGTTTGATTGGAAGAATCTGGAAACTTTACGTCCTCTAGTGAAATTGACATGCAAGTACCCCCATGAAGGTTCTAGAAACATTGACGGTAGCTGTGTCTTGCTCAGTCGAAGCCACACGGCTCTTCGATAGTCGTATTCGTATGTTTGTGAAAAGATTTCTTTGTCCTTTTCTTTGTTTCCCTAGTCGAGGCTGAAGCGGTAAAAACAAAACATGCGAACATTGTTCATCGAATTTGTAAGTTAACACTTTAGGCGGCAAACTAGATTTGATGGAAGTGCTACGGCGCGCGATAAATGGAATCACACTTCCGTGTCTACGACACACAGATGCCGCATTGAAGGGGGTTGTTGAATATAAGGCCCGGACGTAAATATAAGTCTTAAACTCGCGTATCTACGCCCGGGTCTTATATTTGATTGCCTGTTCTATGTAGAATGTTTTATAAGGTAGATGCGGGTTAAGAATTGTTTTTTGTTGCTTAACATGATGCTGACCGAAAAGGTGCTGGTGCAATTATTGTTTGCCATAAGCTTGGTTAACGCACTTATCTTTCTCCTGTATTTTTCAAACTACATTCTACTTACACCGAGCCTCCTTCCTCATTTAAGTTGCTACTTTTATCCAGATCGCGACTTCAACTCCAGCGAAGATGTCCGACACGAAGGAGTCTCCACGGGACAGCATCGCAACGATTCCGAACCGGAGGCCAACCCGACTGCCAACATACCCAACATGCCCCAAGCCGTCCACGTCAGCAAAAAAACCGGACAGAAACGTTGGCATACAAAGATCCTGGTATATGACTATCATTTGTTGCATCATCCTGCAGCTGGAGCTGTCCGTGTTCATGCTGCCCACGCCCGCCGCGGAACCATTTAGGCCCGCGTTCCTGTCCTATTATATCTCATCGGCGCCGGTCTTGGACTGGAGAGAAAGTTTCAAAGCCCTGAGCGACGCGACCCTGCACTTCGCGCTACTCTTACCGGCTATTCGCACACTGCCTGATGACCACCGCGCCGCCGAAGGTCGCACCCGTTGGGTGAATTGGAGCGAGTAACCCCTGTGCCTCGCGGAGCACATCGCATCGACCAGCTAAGCTGATCTGAAGGCTGACATGCTCTCCCTGTACACGGTGCCCCGAGATGTGCAAGAACCACACCGCCGGCCGAGCCGCCGACAACCTCTGGATGCAGGCCGAGGAAGCCGTGCAGCAGGTCCAGCGGATCGCGACGAAGGCGGTTGACAGCTGCTCGTAAGACTTCGTACAGATCATAGACGCTGTTATTGTCTAGGTCTTCGCTGCGAGGAGCAAGTAGATGGCTTACGAGCAGGTCGGCGGCGACGGGTCTGCTGCTGATGCTGGCGCGGCGCTGAAGGAGGCGGAGGAAAATTTGTTTGTCGCGTGGTTTTAAGCTATGAGGTATCGGATCCGGGTGACTATAGTGCTTCCTGCGTGCTCTTGGTATGATGCGCGGTGAGCGGAGGTGGGGACAAGCCTAGATGAGGTCTATGCTTTAAGACACTCTCACATTTGCAGTGAATCCTGTTTCTGTTTCACCACAGGTGAGCTGATAGTGGACCAGCAATAGATCACCGGCCTATAGGAATCCATGCGGATAAGTGCTATGACCATTGTTCGTAGACGTTGTAGCTTACCGCATTAAGCATCACGCTTGATTTGGAAACAGTGTTGAGACTTCATTACTCTTATCCTCCTGTAGCTCTCGCCATTCGCATTTGAGCTTTCTATTCATCCAAGAACACGCTTTCCCCGAATTCACAGTTCAACTTTGGCTAAGATGTCTGGTAATGACAAGCGCGAGGACGCTGAGGATGGCGAAAAAAACATCATCAACATCATCCTTCCATTTGTTACCGTACTTGGAAATGTCTTACTTCTTCTACTCTACTGGCCTCTTACTTTTTTCGATGCTCTGTTCTTCCAGCTGCTTTGGCCGCTACACTTGTTCCGAATCCTTGACAAATTCAAGAACCCTGCCTTGAACATCGACACCATAGAAGAGCGTATGGAGCCTTCGGCATGGATCTGCTTGTCACTTGCCTTCTGCGTGGCCGTTTCCCTTTACGGCTTCGGCCATTGGTACGTTGGAGATGGCATCCTACTGTCGCACGACCTTGAGGCCTTGCGCCGTGCCTTTCCGCCAACTGACAGGCTGTCGGTAACATGGGACTATGACGCCGGCACAGGGTGGCGTGATGATACGGTCAACCATGACAGCCGTTCCTCCGTCCACGGTGTTCACGTCTCTCGCTTCGATTAAGTCGTCTAGAGGATTCAAATGGAGCAAAGTCGTTATCGGCGACGTGGTCCCTATCGACCAAGTGATGCACTGAGGCAAGCGCATGCCGTATATCCTGGTTTAAGGGAATGTGGTGTGGTCTTGATGTGATTCCCTTTTCGTGACTACGCAAGCTACATAGTAATGGGATAGCACCCTGTCATCCCGACGACAAATTCAATTTTTGATATAAACGGTCAAGAGGAGTACCTGTGATTTTAGGCTATCGTTAGTGGTTAATATTCTGTTGTCTACGCTGAATTTAGAGGTTTTACATCTATTGTGTTGTGGTGGCGAAGGAAGAGAAGTCGAATTGTACTAGCATCCTTGTTCGGCTCATCCGCGTCCAAATAATTGATCCGAACACTTGAGCTTGGAAGAGTCACGCGTCATCGGCGGAGCACATAGGGCTTGGGTGCTTGAAACCTCTGTCAACTGCCGCGGCGGATATTTCTCCATTCAAGGCCAGCATTCAGCGGACCTGTCTTTTGTGCAATGTCACGTACAATCCTTGATCGGCGTTGGTCTCTCGCGGGAAAGAAATGAGAGATACATCAGCTCAATAGAGAGATAGCAAAAGCCCGAACAATAAATGGACTGGGTGCCATCGGGCCATACAGTCAGCGATAAATAGATTGTTGGAATGGTAGTAGCCAGCGAGGATCAGATCGGCTACAGTCACGATGGGGGAGATACATATACAAGGCATGGTAAACATTTAATAGCTACGTACGATGTTTTCTCCACGTGACCCCTAAAGCCAACCGTAGAAGCTACGGTGGGCGCAGCGGCCAATTTCGATGAACCTCCGAGGACTGCCGTCGATGTGTTCCGCTTCTACTGACCTGCCGGCCTGTCACCGGCATCTCTTGGGGCTCACCGTTTGATGTGAACCTGTCTCCTTAGATATGGCTATGGATAAGGATTTTAAGGACGTCTGCCTCGTTCTCCAATTCATAGAGCATGATCATGTAGTGAATTTCCGCGAGTAGTAGAAGCCATTCACTCCTGAAACCGTTGTAGTCTACATCGATGTCAGGACATCTCAAGCCTAAACCACCAGGTCTTTGTGCGGCACTCCGCTATTTATCGTCTACTAAATTTACCAAGAGTGAAATTTCACCATCTCCAGATCCGATATTGGGAATAAATTGCTGTCAACGATTAGAGGTGCCGCTCTCTGCCGGGTGATCATGTAGCCCGGTGCGGCTCCATTTGTGTTGCGCCCTTTACTTCCACTGTTCATGCACAATTCCTTGGTCAGTTCAACGACCAACAAGTCTCCAAGCCGGACGCAGCGTGGTCTCTACGCCATGCCGGTCGGGCTTGTGCGGGGCTGGTCCAGCTCATCAACCCGCCTGCCCGCCAAAAACTCCAGCCCAGCTCACCATCGTCATTGTACTTCTTCTTCACCATCTGGAGTCCTCCGACATTGCCAGATGCTGCTGGCACGTTCCGCCTTTTTTCGACGGCGGGCCGCTGTTGTGGTTGTGGGAAATCCCCCATCCTGTCGTTGCATTGCGCGCCCGCTGCCGTTGCCCGCGCTTCTTACCCCGTCTACTGCCCGCAAAACACATCTTCGTACATATATTCCCGACGTGTGGAGTCGCCTCGTCTCAAGTCGTGACCGCACCGCCATATCGCCGCAGTGCGCTGGTCAAAACCGTCCCGCATCAACAACATCTTGACCAGGTGAGCAGCCGCCCGCGGTCTATCTGTCTGGAAGTGTAGCGGCGCTGTGACGGTGGGTAGCTTTGAACCGAGGCTATGCCAGCAGGGCCTGGCACAGTCATACGAGGCGCACGGTCGGCGGAGGGGAGCGGATGGCTCGTCCGGCTGGTTGCACGCGAGTAGGTATTGAGTTTCAATCGCGCCTTGTGGTTGATCGAGTGGGCATGACGTTGACCTGGCGTGGTGGTGTTGCGGCTTAGAAGCGCAGTGAGGTAGCGGAGAGAAGGAAACGAAGGACAGGTCGGGGTTGTTGACGCTGGAGGATGATCGCGCACCACCATATGAGCGAGCTAGCTGGCGAGCCAGCCAACCAGCCAGCCCAGTCAGCTGGTCAGATGCGCCCGTTTCGATGCGCCCGGGGACCCGCGCTCGGCTCGTGCCTCACTTCCTCTCCCGGTGCTTGCTGGCTTGCTGGCTCGCTGCTGTCATTGTTTGAGGATTGTTGTGTCAGAATTCCATGGAGATGAGGGTGTCACGACAGTTCCGTGGATAAGGGAGTAGATGGCAGCGGCGGCGGTACCAATGTGCGGGGAAAGGCGATAGCGGGGGTCCGTCGCTCAGTAGGCCCGCTCGGTGAGGTGGCGCAAAGGTGGAAGAGCGGCGGAGAAGGTAGTATGGTGCGCGGGTGCTCGGGCGGCAGGAACCGATAGTCTGCGGGGCACTGTTGCTATATAAGTCGCCAAATCCTCCTCCCCTTCCATCATCGCTAGCTCAGTGGTAGAGCGGCTTCTGACGTATCAAATAAGGCCTGGGCATAGCCTGTAACGGGTTGGTAGCGGTTGGAGGACGACCTTGGGTTCGATTCCCGGGCGGTGACATAGCATTCTTTTTTGTTCTTTTGCTTTTTACCTGGTGGTATTGGCATGCCCAACTCATGCCGACGGGAAGGTACCTGCCTGCTACCTATGACACGCGTAGAAACAGGCAGCATGGCTTGGGCCGAGCTTACTTTTTGAGGGCGCAGTGTATCCGCCAGTCCTCGGACACTGCCAACGGTCGGAGGGTATGTAGGGAGGTCCAATCAGAGGTAGAATAGATTGGGGTGGCGAAACTGAAGAAGTGAAGTTTATAAAATCCTGGCTTCGTACTTGCACTGATAGGAGGGTCACAACATAGCTTCCACACCAGTTGTTTTCGAAGTGCGCGACCTAACTGGTGATGATGTCGCCGTTAGAAAATTATCCAAAGCTAATGCCTGAGGAATAGGAATGTACTAATAGAAACCCGAAGCGGATGTTGGTCCTCGGAGATTCCACGTGAAATGCCGCTGCGCCCGCTGTACTATTCACGGTAGCTTGAGTGGTGGACAGATCGTGTCAGCATCTTGGCAAGTGCCTCATGCGGCTGTTGCTGAGATGCTGACACGATCCTTCATGACAGGCCAGGCGTCTCGGTAACCGCATTAGGCTACCGACACAGCTGCCTAAACCTTGATCACACTGCATTTAAACCAAGCCACCCCCCCATTCTCTGCCAATACGTCCCACCACACAAATCACCAATAGCTCAATCATGGCACGATTCACTGAACTAAACGAGCGCCTGCTCCGTCTGATTGTCTCAAGTCTCAAGGACGACCGCCCAACGCTTCGCGCTCTGGCCCTGACCTGCCCCTCGCTCTGCAAATTCGCATCCGAGTTGCTTTATCACACTGTCGCGCTGAACATCTCTGATTTCAAGCTTGACCATCCCTACCCTCAACGATTGCTGCGGGTTATCAACCAGACAGATAAAAGAAAAGACTTGCAGTGGATGTCTCACATCCACGACCTAACCGTTCGGTGGAACGTTGACCAAGACGTGATGCGACGCCGGGAGATGGTTCAGTTCATGAACTCCGTCGAGGGCACACGCAAGCTCTATCTATCCAGCCTCTACCCAAGCCCCCGCACACCCATCATACGCACCGGTCCAATCTTCTGGGACGACGACTACAAGCAATCCGACCCCGCCTCCTGGGACGTATCCCGCCTATCGCATCTCCAAGAGTTGAAGCTGTGGCTCGCCATCTCCTCCGCCGACTTGGCACGCTTCCTGTGCCTGACGCCGGTAGAGACTGTCCTTCTCGAAGGCCGTCACCAGGCCCAACCAAAGCCATCCTCCTCCCTCGCCTACCTCCCGCGCCGACAAAAGCCAGTGCTTGACCTCACTCTCCAAACACCCTACGACTACCAGTCCCTGCACGAGATCCTCACCGCCGCAGCCTCCGTCAAGAACCTCACCATCCACGAACCCGGCACCCTCTCCGCCGACCCCGCCACGCCCTGCGCAGGAACATACATGCCCGCCATGCAAACGCCCTACTCGCCCACCCACCTCACGCACGCCCTCTCCCCCCTCCTTGCCTCGCTCGAAACGCTCTCAATCGCCTCCCTCGACACCCTCGTCTGGCCCGCCGGCCACGACGGCACGCGGCTCGACCTGCACGGCTTCCAGCGCCTGCACAGCGTCGCCGTCGACGCCAAATGCTTCTTCGCCCCCTACGAGCGGCGCCGGCCCGACATCTGCGCCCTGCTCCCGCCGTCGCTCGCGTCGCTGCGCATCCGCTTCGACCCCCACACCGCCGCCGTCAGGCGCACGCTGCCCCCCGTCCCCCCGCACTCGCGGCTGTCGCAGTGCCGCGTTTACGAGCTCGAGGCCTACACGGACGGCGTCGATGACGGGTGGATCGTTGACGTCGTGCGTGGCGCGTGCGGTGGGGGTGGTGGTGACGGCCCGCTGTTGCCGGCGCTGCGTCGCTTTTGTGTGGAAGAGGAGGATTATCAGGGGAGTGCGTTCTGCGACGCGTGTGTGCCTGTGTGTGGGTGGAAGGCGTGGGATGCGCCGGAGGCGGCTAGGGCGGTGATGGAAGAATGTAAGTGGTTGGAGGTCGAGGTGAAGTTGAGGGTTTGGCGGGAGGATAGCGACGAGGTGGCGCGGGCGAGGCTGGAGAGGGAAAGGGCGGCTTTCCCCTTCCCCACCCCCACCCCCCAAAATCCAGTTTAGTCTCTTTGCCGCAGGGCCCGCCAATCAGTCAGCCGGTCCATCGACACCCGTAGTCTCCCACAGCGTGCTGGCTGCCGCGTCGATTAGGTAAGGGTGCGGAGCTCTGCGGGGACCTTTCTGCTGTCAGTGTCACTAGTGGGGCTGGAGATGGCGGTAACAGCAATATGTTGGATCAGATGGTAGTAAATACGTACTTACGCTGGATGCAAAGGTAGGTTGGCGGGCAGTAGTGGAGATAAGGTAGGTCATGGCGTAAAATCATGTAAACCCCGATGTGAATCTGACCGAACGATGTCTCGCTCATTGTAGGAACGAGCGCTCTTAGGTCTTCAGGACTTTGAAGAATTGAAAGTCAAAGTATCATGATTTGGTGGTCGGCAATTGCCTTTGTTACTTCTTTTCAACTCCGCTGACAACCTTCCGTCTGCGGATTCAACGCAGTTTGCGAGGAGTCCAACAATATTTAGGACAGTTGGTGGTAGTGTAACAATGACAAGGAGGATTGCTACAATTGATTCCGTGGAGACATGCATTATGATCAGAATAATGATCCGAGAGCTGCAAATATTTGAATTTGACCAGGCCTGCGGCGGCTGATCTTTATCTGCGTATTCAGGCCAGACTACCTCAGTTAGTGCGAAGCCTTCCATAGCCACAGCCTTCTGCGGGGCTTATGGTAATAACAGAATAAGATACTGAACATTCGGCTGGTACCAGATTCTACACTCAATACGTCATCCACGCCCCGAAACATCGGCAGTGTTTCTTGCATGCATCAGAGCATCTTGGACGGGATCGCACTAACCCGAGGCTTGTGACTAAGTGATGGACTCAACATTGACAACGTTACCACTCTTGGTACAGCGGTGGGTTGTTGAATTTAAATCTCAATATTGCCACAGCTTTGTGAGGCAGATACCGGCACGCTCAGTCAATTTGTGGCCTGCTGTGGTGTGGCGCAGAAATAAAGCGAGGCAGATCTGGAACGTAGTGGGGGCCTTGCCCCGCTGCTGCCTGGGGAACACACGATGGTGACGTGTCATTGCGGCACAGCAACACCACATCCCACCCCGAAAGAATGCCCCAAATGCTCCCCATCACCACTATTACTGTCTCACCATTTTATCTGATCTCTTCCATTCCTCCGACGCCATGGATTGCACATCAACAAATCGATCTCCTGCCGTCCCAAGCGACCGAAACTACCAAGAGCAATGCCAAGAAGAAGTGAATAGAGGAGCTGACGGCTTTGAGAATACCAACAGCGGATGTAGTGATGCATGTGCGCGGGCATGTTCACATTGCAGGCTTTTACGGAGACCCGACGGTGGAAGGGCCCCTTTACCATTGAAGGCCTATGAGACACTCTTCCACGAACCCTGCCCATGCGACAGTCACGTCAAAACATTCTCAGAGCCATCGCTCTGCGATTTTTGCTCGCATCTACGTCTTCGACACCTGTTTTCATGCAATTCCGTTGCGTTTTCCTGGTGTGCAAATAAACTATACCTGCGTTTTGGCATGGCCGGTGAGATTGAGAAACGTGTCGCACGACAGACATGCAGTCTTTGCTCTTTCGTCATCAGGACATGCGAGCGTGCTATCCAGGATGCTGCGCTTGAGATGGATGAGATTGAGGTGTCGCTCAAGACTATTGGGCTCTTTGTCATTGACAGCGGAGCTGATACACCAATGAACCGGATTGAGCTCATGGTAGAAGCTTGGGGAGACTGGGAAAGCATTGAACATCCAAGAGACAGAGATGCCGACTTCGTGATACCATTCTCAGTCCCAGTCGAAGATCCAGCTTCGAAGTACGTCTCACCTCTGCTTGGAAGTAGGATCACCTCCTGGGAGACGATATTGGCCAACGCACCTTGGTCCCAAGGAAAACAATCCGACAAAGCTACAACAAAACTCTCGGCCGACTTCCTGAATGCCTCTCGGCACGTCAACACAGTCCATGCCGCCGCCCTACCAATAGTCACCGCACGCATCGACTGGGGCCGAGTCAAAGGATGGATCCGCCACTGCCGCATATACCATCTCTGCGAACCGCAAGCCGACCTCCGCTTCCCCGCCGACTTCCGTCTCGTCGACACAGACCAGTGGTGCATCGTGGCCCTCCGTCAACCGCCACGTTTCGTCGCCCTCAGCTACGTCTGGGGAGACCCATCCCGCTTCGCCGACTCGATGCTCACAAAACGGACCGTTGATGCCTTCAAGCATCCGGGAGCCCTGGACACTCCATCGCTCCCCCCGACAATTCGCGATGCGATCACAGCGTGCCGAAGTCTCGAGGAAAGGTATCTGTGGGTGGATCTTCTGTGCATCGTCCAGGACTCGCCGGAAGACAAGGCGCAGCAGATCGGAGCGATGACGACGATCTACACGGCTTCTGCCTTCGTCATGGTCGTCGCCGCCAGCAGGAGCATGGCGGATCGAGTCCCGGGCATCTCCGTGGACCGGCCAGAACAACGGCATCTTGGCGTGCACGGCGTGTGGTTGGTGCAAAAAGACCGAGATGAGTTCTCGATGGGGATAGAACAGACGAAGTGGTTTGAGAGGGGATGGACGTACCAAGAATGGATTTTGCCATCCCGGAAGCTGTACCTGATGGCACATGAGGTTTGGTTCCAATGCCAGAATCTTGTGATTCGAGAGAATGCCTTTGGCGAGGAGTGGAGCGAGGTGGAGCCAAACACGTCTGCGAATTTGTTGGCCCCGCCGGACATGCTGTTTGGGGATGATGGTGATAGTCGTTGGATGAAGTTCTCTCATCACTTCAACGAGTATACCCGCCGCAACCTTACTAATCGAGACGACAAACTTTGTGCGTTCGAGGGTATGTTGGAATATAAGGGAGGTTTACCGAGTTCTACATTAAGTGCAGTCGGCTGTGCTTTTTACCCAACAGTTATGAGCCCGGGCGCGCTAATTAGTGCAATGGTAGCCCCCCTAGCCTCCCACCTCACCAATACGGCAAATCGGCCAGAGTACTATCGAATCGGTCAAGTGCCATTAGTCAGGTCGTGTGTTCGAACCTCAGCAAGCGAGAAATGCTTGATCTGTGAAGAATTTACCACGACAGAGGGGAGGGTCTACGGGTCCACCTTCGCCTCATTCTTCGCCAAAGGTGAGGGGGTGTGTTGGAATATAAGGGAGGTTTACCGAGTTCTGCATTAAGTGCAGTCGGCTGTGCTTTTTGCCCAACAGGGTATCATGAACAGGATTTATGACAACCCGGAAGATCTTCTTTTTGGCCTGCCGATCGACAATTTTGACGCAGCATTGCTTTGGCGATCTGGGTTCTCGGAGAATTACAGGGAACATCATGAGATGGCCATTCCATCATGGTCATGGGGATGTGACGAGTCCTCCCCACGCCTTGCTACGTCAGCGCAGGACTATCTCATAGGACCGTTCAACAGATGGTTTCACTACGACGCGGAAAGAGGCACTGCGAGACTTTTGCCTATTGGCCTCGGGCAGCGAAAATTGGTCGCTGACCCCCGTCTCAGTGACATGAGGTGGATGCTTTTGGCGTGGAAAATGGGTTGTTTTCAAGCCGATTTCCCACCGACTGAGAATGGTGAGACAGCAATCGAATGCCTGGAAAAGTTATTGGCAGGCAAATGGCCTGACTACCACACTTTTATGGACGAGGTTTTGGCTCCGACAGCTGCACTTTACCATCAGGCAGCAAACCTACAATCGCTCCCAGATGCCGTCAGCAAAGTCATCTGGACCAGGACACAGTCTGCAAACTTTACAATCTCTCTTGAATTGCGGAAACCACGTCCAGGCTTCGATACCCACCTCCTCACCCTCTGGAATGATCGGAGTGAGCGATGCGGCTGGCTTGACATTCAGAATAAGCCTGCTTTCGCAAAACAAGTCCTGCAGTTGCCTCGTAAAAACGAGGGTATGAGGAGAGTTGAATTCATACCCCTCTGTCTATCCGCGTGGAGTCTGGAAAAACACAGGCAGAATATAGCCTGTCTGTTCTCGCCCGAGGCTGAGAATGTTGCCGACCTTTTTTCTCGAAGGGGTCAGGAAATTACTTTTACGGATAACAAAGGAAAACCAATGCTTCCGATACCTGTCGTCAATGCGATGTTGATCGGGCGTTATCCTAACGGCCTGGCATATCGCATAGCGCTGGGATACGTGCCATTGGTCAAGTGGGTAGATGCCGCCCAAGATCCTCACCAAACGATTGGGTTGCGGTGAATTGAAACACCTCAATGTTCAGTGAGGAAGCGGATTATGTAACAGAAACCATCCGTTAGACCTAGACAGTGGTAATCCGGTCCGCTTGCTTGTCATAATTTCTATATAGCCTGCTGTGCGCACTTAGTCCGAGCCCTCACATGATCTACATTGTAATTTGGTACCGTGCCTACTCGACAACACGAATTTAAGACGGGAGCTGCGGTAGTGGTCGGCCTGTAGCTTTAGGATGACAGCGGGACCATTTGCTTACCATTCTATGAACACAGCTTCCACTGGCTGACTTACACATTTCTTGTAAGTTCGATCATCGATGAGAGTGCAATACTGTGGAAGGGAAGCTGAGAGGGAAGGATGACTCGTCTTTAGTCCTGGAAATTGGCTGTGCCGGTAGCGAAGAGACCCCTGTGAGAATTTTATGTTCAACCACGGAACATCAGCCGGAGGAATGGATCAGTATAGTAATTTTGCCCATAAACGTCATTAAAAGGCAAACGACCGCCAGCCCAAAAATCTACTACGTTGCCACAGCAAGCGCACAATACGGATGATGGACCAAAAGCCCGCGCCTCCGGCGCACCAAGACCGACAGGTTTCCGCACAGGGAACCCTCCATCCTGACTCAACAACAGCGCGGCAGAATCTCTCTCGATCCCAAGCGCCGTTGTGGTACATTCGACTTCCCATCGAGATCAGGCTTATGATATACGAATACTATGTGTCATCCTACCCAACAAGCGTCCCCACCCCCCCTCTCGAAATGAGTGCATCGACGACGGAACCTCAGCTAGCTCGGCAAGATTGCTGGAAGTACGTCCAAAACGACTGCGTGAAGAGTGACGGCAGCCTAGAAGGATTTCTCTACTCCCATATCTACCTCGGCAAGTTAAAGCAATCGAAGAACGCTTTTCCCCTCGGCGGCTCCATCCCAACGTGGATCATATTTAATATCATTCCCCAAATGCCGAAAGAAAAGAGGAAGAATGTAAAAAGAATATCAGCAGAGTACTCAGATGCATCGGACCCTTACGAAGCCACGTTCGAGGTACTTCTATTCTCCTCACACCTAGTGGAGCTTTTCGAAAACCTTGAAGATATCACATTTACACTACAGATCAACCATTCCTCGGGCCATCTGGAACAACTTGTCGATGCTGCGATACAACACTATAAGTTAATGGGAAACAAAACGCCAAAATGCCTTAGCGTGCTCAGGCATATCAAAAACCCAGCGAGATGGTATGTGGAGCTTTACAGGGGCTTGAGACCAAGGAACATGGAAGATACGGGGCTGGTCCAAAAGGCTTTGAAGAGGATTCGCGAAGCGTCTGAAGAAAATTGATAGGTCACGAATTTGATACGGTGAGGTATGATGGCACCCACAGATGTTGGTTAGAATGAAATCAAATGGACCTCTGCATACAGTCTTCCTTGTCCCATGCTTCGTCTTCCGCGTTCTGTGTTTGTTCGTATCCATCAAGCACCGTTGCCCGAGTAATGTCTCGGAGTGAATGGTAATTCGGCTGACGAGAAAGACAAGAGCATCTTTATGGCGGCCCGTACCACGGGTCGGCCTGCTAGCAGGACCCTCGGACGCGAAAAAAGATATCGCTTCGGAGGAAGAGACGACATACCTGATGGAGATTCTGCGGGCTCAAATGTGGGGGCTCGTGATCCGAATACGTGTCTTTTAGTGTTTGACTACGGGGAAAGACCTTCAAACTGGGGTGATCAGCTAATCCACCTCTCATCCGGCTTGTGCCCATGCTCATTTTAATACTCGAGTCTTGTCGCCCGCGTTTTCATGGCCCCGGATTTCTCACGATCTCCCGCGCCAGTCTGGTGGGAGTAGCAGTCCCGCAACCTTGTTCATCCTCGAGGCTAATGGCGCGATCGCTTTTGATGGGGCTCTGGACTGGGAATGGAGCACGGAACATGGAGACCGCTTGATAAGAGCCGATTGCCACCACGGCTACGTCCGCCAAGAACTGTAGAGAACGGCCCGCCGGCCGGGCACGCCATCGGAAAACCTAAGGAAGAAAATCAATAGCGCGCGCAATAAGAACACCTATCTCACCTCGGAAACGCTCGGACATTTCAGCAAAGACCTTCTGCTACTTGCCGTCAGACTTGCTCCGAGACCCCGCCGCTTCCGTGCAACTTGTGGCGTTATGCGCTAGCTGCACCGCCGAGCACCCCGCCACCGGCATCTCTCCAGTGCCTCCGCCATGCTGTCATGGTTCCGATGAGTTCCATCTGGTTGCTTGTTATCTCCATGGTACGGTATGTATGACGATTCACTCTGATAGTATCGCCGCCTGGTCAACGAGATGCACTTGGCCATAGGTTTTGTTAACCGGCGAGGTGAGGGTGGATTCGAGGCGCGTGGGCTGGGATGGCGCGCTTGAGATTGGGATACCGGCGCTACGTAGACACGTCTAATGCGGGAAATGTATCTGGCTGGGCAAGAATAGTGCTGTGGCGCGCGGAAACATGGTGTTGTTGCTGGATTGCCTACCGCTGTGGAGCATACGGCAAGCGGTCCAGGATGCGGGCAGATTGAGGAAGGTGCTACTGGTGGGGTGAAGTGCGCAGAACCGTCGCGGCTTACTTGTTTGCGTAGTTGAATCTTTGTCGGAATTCATGTGTGCTGAGCTACAGATTGCCTACTGGACGAGACAGCAGATTAATGAAAGAGGCACCCTGTTCGGCAGATTTGTTAGGAATAGAATGGAGTTACGGTAGTTTCTTCCTGGTTCTGCTTCAGACCCTGTAGGACCGATGTTTACTGAAGCAATGCGGTCTGCTGTGGCGGTCCGCCGTCCGAATTTTTCACGGTAGGCAAAGGACATAGCAAGAACTCCGCGACAAACGTTTCTTGGTAGAACCGGTATGACGTATCTATAGCCGCCGGGGATGCTTAACGAGCTACTGTGTGCGTGATGGCCGAGTGCGTGGCTCGGGATACAATCCCGTCCGGACTTTGGTACCGCTATGCAGATTCTGCATTTGGAGAACCGCGGATCATGGCTACTGTAGCCTGGCAAGCCCGGGCACAGTCAGTGCAGCTAAATCTTGAGCACCGACGTTCCCTTCGCCGTCGGGTTGAGTGGGCACAAGTGGCATAGTTGAAAAACAAGGCGAAGACGAAAATAAAAGAAAGAGTAAAGAAGCTGCCGTGTTACAGCGTGTGGCCGAGCGTCCAAGTACGTCTTGACACTTGCATTATCCGCGAATTGCTTGGCACTCTCAGCGAGTGGGAGGATCAAGTCCGTCTTAATTGATCAGAGTGGTATGTTGTCAAAAATAGGAGTGAAAGAAGACTGGGGTCTTCCTCACTCTGAATCAAAGCTACCGGTGGCTGCAGTGTGGTAAAAGATGTCGTATTCTCAGCCGCCCTTCTACCAATAACGTCATCGCCCGCAGTATCACGGCATAATGACCCGATTGGAGTGGTTGCCTTGCCAGTGGCCGCTACCGGCCGCACGTACCAGTGAGTCATTCACAGCCTGCCGACCCCCTACTTAAACTCTCGTTCCCTGGCTTTCCTCCTCTTTTCTTCATCACCACAGATTTCTTTGTCTTTTGGCTTAGATCAAGCACCGACTCTCTTGGGAGTCTCCGCCACCTACTCCACACTCCACACTCTACACTCCACACTCCACACTCCACCACAATCCACACTCGCACAACACTCCACACTGGCCCAACGCTCCAGGACTCGCCCGACACGCCAGGACTCTCCCGACACTCCAGGACTACACACACACAGAACACACACACAGAACACACACACAGAACACACACACAGAACACATACACAGAACACATACACAGAACACACACACAGAACACACACACACGGAACACACACACACGGAACACCCACACAGAACACACACACACGGAACACAAACACAGACAGACAGGATACACAACATCACACTCAGACAAAACACTCAGAGACGCACATGGACTACACACAGCAAACAGTTGCTTACTTTTTGGAAACTTTCCTGCTTCAGGCAGCTCACCTCAGGTGACTTTTTTTTTTTTCGTTGAACATTTCACCTTGAGTGGGACTTCAAGGAAGAGAATCTTGGCTGGTCTAGAAAGAGGCTGCAGGCCAGCTCAGTTGCGACGTATAATTTCACCCGCCCTGCGAGGTCGACAATCGGACGCGAACGCGCAAGCGTGGCTCTCCAGCACAATGAGCATCGGTGTCTCGAAGCACAGGACTTAATGCCTTTTATCATGATATGACATGCACAAAATATCAGCCAAATGCATAGATGCAGTGCACCGCACCGTACAGCTTGCCTAAACTCTCATGTGCCGCTCACCGAGCGCCCCCATACGGGCCGGTTGTTACGCCCCATCCCACCGGCTGAATTGGTTTCATTTTGGGACTCAGCTTTCTCTATAAGGCATGGCAATATGACTAGCCGCAAGGAATTCGCAGTGTGAGTTAGCACTTCTGTAACTGCATTAATCGACTGCTTCAACTTTCTTTCCCCATATTCCATTCACGTCCTTTGTCCATTTTCCCGCCGCAATACAATCGTCGCATGGCTCCTCCCTTTTATTGGTAGTTCCCATGTTCCAATTGGGCTTGAAGTTCCCGCATTTCTCGCGACACTCAATCCGAATGCCCTGGGTCTCGACCTCATGCCCACACTTCATCCCTGCACTTGTCATTATCTGCTGACACATGTTGAGAAGTCTTGATACGCGGCCTGGCTGGCCTGTCAGGCTCCCATAAATGGGACGGGGAAATAGGAACTTTCACAGTCGAGGCGATGCTCAGTCAACCTATAGCGGCGCGTTCAAGTTCCAGTTCACCGGGTCAACGCCAACATTGACGAAGAAATATTTCTAAGAGCGGAGTGAGAGGGGGGCCGTCTTGAAATACTACACGCGATTCCTACATCAAACACAACAGCAAGCATTTCCAGCAGTGATCGCTTGCTCGGTCACGATAACAAGAACTACCGCAAGCCTTGGTACCAAACCTCGTGAGAGCATGGGTGAAGCAAAGTTGGTACAATCCTGCCCTGATTGGCTGACTAGCTCGTTGCCATATCACCTTGAGAGCCAATGAGAACCGAAACAACCATCCACCAACAGCCTTATGCCCCCGCCTCAAACAGCAAGATCCCACGCCCCACTTCATCGACGATCCGGATCCTTCCCAACATCAACCCTTACCTCCCGACAAGCCGCAAGAAACCTCCGCCACGTCCTCTTACTCGGCGCATCCGCCTCCACCCCGCCACCCAGCGTATCGCCGTGCCCAACCACCACGATCCCCGCCTTCGCCCGCGTCACGGCGACGTTCAGGCGGCGCATGTCGGCCAGGAAGCCCAGATGGCCGTGCACGTTGCACCGCGTCGTGACGAAGACGACGACGTCGGCCTCGCGGCCCTGGTAGCCGTCGATGCTCGACACCTCCAGCCGCCCGTCGCTCGTCGGCAGCATCTGCGCCAGCAGCTCGCGCTGCCGCGCGTACGGCGTCAGCACGGCGACGGTCGGAAACGACGACGACGACGACGATGACGACGATGACGTTGTTTGGTTGGGGGAGGCGCTGGGGGTCGACGGGCGGCTCAACAGCTGGCTGCATACGGCGCGGCACAGCAGCGCCTGCCCCCGGTTGCTCTTCGACTTGTGGCCGATGTCCTCGGGCGAGGCGCAGGGGACGAGCACCATGCGGGCCGGCCGCTGCCGCTGCCGCTGCTGCCGCCGCCCGGCCGTGATGGTGGTGGCGGTGGCGGGGGTGGCAGACGCCGGCCATTGGAACGCCGACGGCGGCAGCGGGCGGGCGTCGTTATCGTCATCGTCGTCGTCCAGTCCGGCGGCGCTGCGCAGCCTGCCCTGGTAGAACTCGCGCGAGCTGAAGGCGCAGATGTCGGGATGCATGCGGTACTGGACGTCGAGCATGACCTTCTTGATTCCCGGCAGCGGCGGGGCTTCTCCTCCCCCTCCTCCCCCTCCTTCTTCGTACAGGCTCTCGAAGAGCGAGACGTCGTAGTCCACGACGAGCGAGCGCGGCTGCTGCACCGTGGCGCGCAGCTGCACGTGGTCGCCGACGAGGACGGCGCGCGCGCAGCCCTTGGCGAGCGGCACCAGCGACGCGGGCTCCGTCTGCTGCGAGGCCTCGTCGACGAGCACGGTCGGGAAGCGCTCGCCGCGCAGCAGCCCCAGGCCGGCGCCGACGCAGGTGGTGAAGACCAGCCGAGCGTCTCGGATGCGGCGCGCGGCTTGCCTGCGCGCGCCGTGGTGCTCGTTGATGTCTTTGCCCAGCATCGCGTCGCACGTGTACGGCCGCAGGTCCGGCGAGACTTTGGCCACGTCGGTGGATACGCGGAGGGGGCCGGCGTTGGTGCGGGCGATGCCGTCGAGCTCGATGAACTTGCGGAGGACGTTGTCGACGGCGTTGTGGGTGGGGGCCGTCACGAGCACTCTTGTGGCGTGCTTTTGGAGTAGGAGCTGGATGAGGATCGCGACGATGGTCCGGGTTTTGCCGGTTCCTGGAGGGCCCCAGAGAAGACACAGTGGATGGCTTAGCGCTGCCGAGACGGCCGCGAGTTGACTCTCGTTCAGAGATTCGTCCTCTGCAGTGTGAGAGTATGTGGCAGTGTCCATGGGAGTGACGTCGGTCATGGCCCCGGTCAGGTGCCCGTACAGAATGCTGCAGGCTTCACGCTGGCCGTACAGCTCCACCACTGCGTCCAGCATTGTCTTGGTCGTAACGAACGAACCACAGTTCCTGACTTTCCACGAGCACTGCTCCACGAAGGGCGGCGGACGATGAATGCAGCGCATCTTTGCTTTGCCCCATTCGCTCCCCTCAACAAGAACGTCCATCGAGTACTTTCCATCAGAGGCTGCATTGGTCGGAAGCGTTGCTGCTGTGAGCTGCACATGATCCCCAATGCGCATCGTCGACGTTGGTAGATCAATGCGTAGCCTACACTCGATCCATGTGCCGTCGCCTTTTCCCGGGACGAGGGTCACGTCTACGAGCGTTTCCTTGACGCTCGCCACGGAGAGTGCTTCTCCAATATGGTCCAAGGCGACACCGAGAAGGCTTTTAGTGAACCTCTCGACGGCTCTACGCGTCCCCGGGAGCAGATTGTGAGCCCTTTCCTGAAGTTCAAGCAAGAGTTCCATGGCTACGTCTGCGGAATGGACGCTCAGCGCGATGGTCTCGACAAGTTCGCCGAACAAGTGGAACGTCATTCCGGTCATGCAACCAAGGGCAGACTTGAACGGCTCCTGCACAAAACTCCCCATGAGGCCAGAAGAGAGAATCAATTCTTTGACGAGGCTGGGTAGAGTTGCCGAGCAATCGTCCGCCAGCATTTCTCGGTGGCAAAGCCAAAGTTCCGATCGGAAAAACGGTCCGGTCAGGAAGGGGCACTCGCACAAGAGATCAAGCATCGTTTGAGCGAGCTCCAGTCCGGAGAGTCTCACTTGGTAGTAGTGATCAGAGGTCGACAGCCAATCGTGTACCTGTAGCAGTTTCGTCCGTTGGCCAAAATGGAGGAGCCATCGGAACAAAGAGCGCAGCTCCCCTGCGCTAGCCAGGTGTGCTGCCGACGAGAGCCTTCCATCACGGGCGATGTCGACGATGAAAGAGGGTTCCGACGCCCAGTCAACAGCACTCGGATGCGGCACCGTGTATTGTCGTGGGGTTTGCTCGAAGATGGGAACAACCTTTTGGGTGTCCACTAGCTCCAGCCAGAGATCGAGCGTACGTAGCGAGCTGATATCTCTATTGCTGATGACGTAGATTTCCTGGAGTACGAGTCGTCAATAAAGCTCGCGGCGCCGGTGTGAACTACTCACTGCCGCAGCAATCCCAGTGCGGTTTATCCTGCCCATGTGCTTCTGGATGTCTTTCCCTGTCCTTGCCAGATCAATACTAGCTCGGCACTCGTAGTTAGGGCCGGCATCAACACTCGCTTGCTTGACTCTTCTTCTGTCCCCACGGTCTTTGATATTTCTGTACGTTGAATCGTCGGACGCCCCTCTCGTTAGGAATATCCATGTCTGTGCGCGTTTGTTCTCGTATAATTGGAGCGTGTTTTCGTCGCAGAAGAGTCGGTAGTTGACTTTGGTGGGTATGACGCGCCTCGCAGCATTGGAGTCTTCTTTGGAATGTGGAAACGTAAAAACCCGCACCGATCCATCAACCTGGACGTCTGTACTCTTCTCGATCTTTTGAGGAATGTATATGCCGATGCTAAGACGCTCGTCAATGCGGAGGACGACGAGTTTCTTATGGAAAAGCTCGAGGGTCCGGCTGGTGCGTTGCAGCAGAGTGTCAAGCCTATCAATCGATGAGTCGAACACACGCTTCCAGCGGATGCCGGGATGCTGGAGACCGAAGCGATGAAGCTCTTGTGGTTGTAACAGATTCGACTGGTTCAAGGAGTTCATGACCAGGCTGGCTGATTCCAACGTAGGCGGCACTCTGCTCAAAACCCACACTTTTTGTTCATCCGTTAGCTTATTCAAGTCGAAGAATGGCAGAAAGCACGTGAACTCCACTTTCCGCAGTAAGCACCAGTTCAAAGTAAGGCTGATGAGCTCGATTTCAGACACGGCAACATCGTCCCGGCTGGAGATGAGCTCGACAGCGTCGAACGAACAGTCAGCGTACATGATTGGTGCTGGCAGACGCTGCTGTATGGTGTCCTTGGCCTGGGTGTGCAGTCTGTCGACAATCAATCCTGGGCTGGGTACTGGTCCCCTGGGGGGGTCTTGCAGGTCCTGAGGTATCTTGATTCGGTTACCGTCCACCGATAGCGAGAACAAGCGGTTCAACTGTTGACATTCCGGGCTCAGTGGACTATGCAGTCTCGCCCAGGCGAGAAACAGATTTTTGACGCGGCCGAGAGAGATGTTGCTGTACTGAGCGAAGTACTCGATCCGGTCGTCTTCAGTGATAGGCCTGAAAGCAATTGGTTCCTTCGGCCCAGGATACTCTGCCGGCTCAGAAACAACAGCTGGAATCAAATCCTTGTCCCAGCAGACGAAAACTACGATGGAAGCTTAGTCAAAGGCGTGAAAACTTTAGAACGGAGCAGCCTACACTTGTCACCGTCAAGATCCCCTCCGGACATGAGATCGGCGCTGGGTCGTTTGCCTTTTGTCGGAAACACTACACAGTCGACCAGGTGTGATAGCTCTTCGCGAAAGACGGCTTTGAATTTTTGAAGATCGCCCGGGTGTAGGCAAGGATTTCGAGTGACCAAGACTTCGGTCCCAGCGACGGTTTGAGGCTGGCCATCTCCGTCCACCGTGACCCGAACGGCACATTCTCCCTCTTTGAGCACACCTTTCGGATCGCAAACGCCGAAGAGCAGCCTCGACTGAGGTATGAGAATGCGACATCGCTGTTCATTCTTCTTCGTAAGCATCCTTTCGTATTCTTGGCCGACGAGTTTTCTTAGCTCCTTTTCGACCGTCTCGACCCCGCTGATTAAAAGGCGCTCAGCAAGGTCAAGACGGTTGCAATAGGACAGAAACCTGAAGGACATTCTGGCGTCCAGCCGTGTGACAGACTCAAGGAACTGGAGGTGCTCGGCTTGCTTCCGAAGGAAGACATCATCTCGGATTCCCAACGAATGCAACAGGAGCACTACCTCGTCATTAAGGTAACCGAACGCGTACGGCTGTCCGTATCAGTTACCCCCTCGTAGATGCATGGGATTCGCAATCATACCTTTGAGTAGTCGACGACAGACAATGTGAGATCGTCGCCGCCGCGAAACTTTTTCATGGAAGACCTGAACTTGACGAGGCACTGGCCCCGCATTGACGGATCGAGCGAGAGCACCCCCTTGTAGCCTCGATATCGGATCTGATATACCGAGGGGACGTATTTGGTGTTGCGAAAGGCGATGTGCACGCTCTTCACCAGCAAACGCGCGAGATGCGGCGAGATGAGGCCGCAGCCGTCGGTGAAGACGTAGCCCATTGCTTCCACGTCTGGGATGTCTTCGCATCTCTCAGGAGCGAGTTCAGCGCCCATTTCGGCGCTTGAGAAGAGGAGGCCGATCCTTTTCGCCTTCTTGCCAACCGTCTTGATTTTGGAAAAGTCGCCAAGAGACTCGATCCGGTTGTGGATCGCGGCTTTGGTGTCTGCGAACAGGACGCAGGAACGTGTCTTCAGCTGGCTGTTGCTGTGCCCGTAGAAATTGTAGTGGACGCCATTCAAGGTTATTCCCGATTTCAGGAGGCGCGAGATGTAGTCCGCGGTTTCCTTCGCGGGTACTCCTTCCATCTTTTCCGGATCCACTTTGGACGGTCGCACGATCCGGAAGTCGGACAAAGACAGGAACAAGAAGCGGTCCAGAGGGCTGCTTTTCGTGATCCTGTTCGGGGGCATCGTGTCCAAGCGGACGATTATCTCCTGTCGTGACGGGTTGGAAATGAAGCTGATGCACTTGGCCAGCCCTGCTGCGTTGGTGGCGACAACTTGGGGAAATTTGGCGATTGAATAGCTCCATTGCTGAGCATCTGGATCAACAGACAAGCTGAGTGTTTGTTTGTAGCCCTTGAGTCCTTTTCTATTGGCCATGAGGTGCGTCGAAGTGGGGATGTGATCGATACGAGCTTTGTGAGGTCTACCAAGCTTTCATGTGCAGTGTGAGAGCGCAGTTCCGGAGGAAGGTGTGGTGAGCTTATCACATGGACGAGCGGGGCTTCTAGTTACACAGAGCGGGGTTCGGTCATGGGTGCGCTGCTTATCAGTGTGCGGTCGCCCCGAACCTTCTCCCCCCGCAGACCTTAGCACGCCGAGCACCAACATGTTTCCCAACATCTACGTCGTTGGCGCACAGTCTACCGGCAAGACCACTCTTGTCAATGCTCTCGAATCACACTTTGCCGATGCAAAGAATCGCATCCAAAATGGCGTCCACGTTCCGGCACCCGGTGTCATCCGAGAGGTCGCTCGCAGCGTCCTGACTCAACACAATTTCAGCAGAGACGACATCCGAACCTCGACCGAGCGGTGCCTCGAGCTACAGCGACATATCCTGGCTGCGCAATGGCAGCAGGAACGACTCGTTCTCAGCCAGTCCAGATGGTTCATCTCCGACAGATCGGGATTGGATCCTATTACCTACGCACAGAAGTTCGGAGGTAAAAGCGCTGCCTGCATACTACTGGATTGTGAGAGCTGGCACGAGCTGAAGGAGAGATTGAAGAGCTCCGTTGTCGTGGTCTGTCGTCCCGAGACGGAATTCCTCAAGGACGACGGAGTCCGCCTGATGCCGGAGGACATTCGCGAGTGGGAGGATCTACACAGCACCTTCTGCAACATACTGGAGGAGAATGGAGTCGAATACTTTGTTCGAGCAGGTGTTATGAGCGCAGAGGAGTATGTTCGCATGATTCGTATGCTGTGGGATACTCGGTTCGGCTGCAACACTGCTGGAATATCCGATTCACATTGAATTTTTCATTTCCATTATCTCTTTGTAACGAGTCTTGAGTACATGTCCGACCCCCAGAACAAAAGTGAGATATCGTTGCGTGCCATGACCGCGCGGCCGCCTTGTAGACATGGATAAATGCAAGACGCCTCAGCTCAATGGAAATCAATAGATCGTGGAGAGACACTTCCACTCGCTGATATGTCGAGCCTAGTGCCCTTCCTGCCGCTTCTGTGTCTCGCCATCCGTTGCTGCCATCAGATCACTCCCGCATTGTTAAAGTTGCATGAAGGTGTGTCAAGCGGGGGTCCGTGACCCGCCACCATGTAAAGATATGCATGAGCGCGTTGGTGACGCATATTTTCTAGGCCACTGCAGGAGAAAAAAGAAACTGGCCACTCTCGTCTGCCTCGTAAAACAATTCTATTTGGGATAAGTAGTTATATACAACATCTAGACGTCAATGCGCGAACCTGAAGCTTATATGCTGCATCGGCAGAAGTACGTGCCTAGGGGGCGAGCCCTCGATTTGTGTACCTCGAATACCAGCAACCATCGTGGGGTCGTTGGTGCACAACGTCGCGGTTGCGAATGGACCCACGCTCGGTAACGCCACGTGTGGACTGTGCACAGCAAAGCCGGAGGATTTTCCCACGCTAAGCGGGACATGACTGGTATTCATCCTTGCTTATCTGCCGCCAAGCTTGTCGGCGGCATACTCTGTAATGCTCGATGATCAATGAACAAAAGCACGTTCCCAAAGTTGCACGGCATTTGGGTGCGCCCGACCAAAACACTCACCGGTCAGCCCGTTTAGTCAACGACGGCAGCAGAATCCAGCCACAATGGCTTGGCGTAAGCAAAGCACACATAGAAACTGGGCAAACAAGCTACTCTGTGATAGGTCGCCTTGAATCGAAATTCAGACACTGAAGGGAATATGGCGGTTGCCAAGGCTCACACCTGGTTCAAGTCTTTCACGTGCAATCCCGCTAAAGCCCCGTGATTTTCTGCTCTGCCAGCCTTGCTGAGACAGCAGCCCCGCCTGGAAAGCGGGGTGTTGAATGCGCAATCGAAGCCTGCCGGTGGTATAAGTAGCAGTCCATCATCCCGCAAAGCATTTCAAATTCAAGGACCTCCTCTTCCCATCCCGATCCCAAACCCCTCAGAGCATCCACTAGTTCTAATGGCGCCCGTCGACACCACCTTGGCCAGCGATGCAAGCCTCACAACGGCCGCCCAGGCTCTGTACGATCTCATCTGCGGCCACATCAACGAGCCAGCCCTCAGCCTTCCCGGCGTCGGCTCCCAAGCCGCGACCAAAGACGCGCTGAGAGACGCGCTCTGGCGCGTCCACCATTTCGGCCAGGACAACCGCGAGGGCATGATCGAGATGTGGATGATCTTCTGGGGCTACCGAAGCGACGGGCAGCTCCAATGGACGCTCAAGATCGTGTGGGGTAAGTGCGCGAGCCGCGAACTCTCTCCGCGCAGCCAGCCCAGCCTCGGCTCGGTATCTGACGCATGCAGATGCCGACAACCCCATCGTTGCCAGCACGCAGACTCCGCACTATGGCTATGAGATATACTTGAACAACCGGCGTGTGGCGGGCCCCGGTCACGTGTGGTTCGGCCAGCACCTCACCCACTACCGCGTCGCCGGCCTCGGTGTTAATGAAGAAGAGATCGGGGTCAACTTGAAACAGTTCTCGGTCGGGACGGGCAGGATCGATCAGGCTGTTCGGTTGTTCAAGCTGGGTAGGCCGGGTGGAGCGGATGCGAGGGAAGGCGAGTTTGCTCCGCAGGCCTTGGTGAACTATGCCAGACCCTCGTTTGGAAGGGTTTGATTTGGACTGCTATCCTGAGACTTTGTTTACTCCTTCTCATGTCAGACTCTCTCTTGAGCGTTGTTGCTTGACTGGGAAATTTGTACGTTCGGGTAGTATTTTTATTAACTTACATGACTTCACCATCCGTGAGCTCGAGGGAATCTCTGGACGCTATCGTGATACGCTCCAGATATCCATTGAGGGTACAATGTCACTTGGACCTGGTGTTTGTCAGTATTGCCGTCAAAAATCTTGATGCCACCGCCCGGAGAACGATTGCGTTGTGACAAGCGTTCGGACAGTGGAGCCAGCTGTCAGACACACCGCTCAGCTTGGCGAAGACAAAACGCGACTGGATCTCGCCAGCTCGTCCTGTTTGCCTTGGAGAACAGACTGACTGGCATTATGCCGCTTTGCTACCTTTCTGCTTCGCACATCTCCTTTTTAAGGACAGAGCTGGCGCACGCGCGGCCATATTTCTTCGTAGAACCCAGTAGTACGTCCGGCAACACATTGATAATCCCTTAGAAAGAGCAATATTGGGTCGGTGGAGAGGCGAAGCCAACGGAAACCGCGCGGCTGTGGTTTCCTGCTTTAACGCTGGCGCCTACTGAGGCGGGACTCTGGAGTCTCTAGGAGTTGACATGTTTGTCAGTGGCAGCAGGGTAGGCAGGTAACTCACTACGGCGGGCGCAGCGGCATTTTACGTTGAACCTTCGAGGACCGCGCGGAATGGTAGCCTGGAGGCAGCATAAGATGACGCGCCACTAACAAGACACAGAAACCGCTGCAAACCACTCGAATCAAACTTTACCATCGTCGTTATCCATTCCCGCAATCATTCCACATCCGTTCCTCGCTACAACGCCATCACTGAATCCGACTGGCCTTGCCGTCGCCCACGACAGCCCGGCTCGTCTTTCTACTACAACATTGATCGCCGTGGGTCAACGCCGCCCCCTCCCCAGATCCTTGACTGCGTACCTTCCTACCTCGCACGCGATTTTTCTACCTGGTCCCACCACCAGGAAGCATATTTCCACCTCCGCTCCCATAACTTCCAAAGAATCCCGGTCCCGCGATGCCCGCCCGTCCACAGCCAATTTCCAAGGCAGCCAGCAGTGTTTCCACTCCTCTTGTTGCTCCGCCCACGCGCTCCGCATGACAAGAAATGAGGTTCTTGAATAAGAAAGTGAGATAAGAAAGAGTGCAGGATTCTCCTCGATAGCACTGGAAGGAAATCAAGGGGCAACAAGCACAGATTTTTAGGTAAGGAGCGGAACTTTCCAACGGATGACATGTAAACAATGTGTCATTTCTCGCTACTAACAAGGTGTGTCCAATGTTTTTTTGTTCTCCATCTTTGAAACCAAACAAGTTGTCATGACATACGCCCTACCAATCTCTAGTATTGACCATCCAAGTCTATTTACCTCCGTCCTCTTGGACAGTTTCCTTAGCTTTGTGAATCCCCAAAGCCCTCCACCACATATTCAGGGCCAACACTTTCGTTTCGCCTGGCGGTTCGTTAGGGAATATGTCCTGACGCACCATATGCCCAACCCACTTCGCGACCCTTCGGAAACTTGCGTGGCCATCGGTAGCCACGAAATACTCCAGATCGTCCAACAGTTTGTCGCACACGACCAGCGCCCCCTCGGCGTCATCCTGATCAGCCAGGAACGTGGCCCACTGGAGCCGCAGGTTCAGGAATTCGTAGTCGTCGCGGCCACACAGAGCCTCGTGCGCGGCTATGGCGTTGCGGTAGAGTTGGTCTGCGCCGAGCGTATCGCCGCACCCACTCCTCCTCTGGTACGTGCCTGCGGCGTCGACGGCGATACGGTGCATGCGGAGTATTTGCGCCGTGGACGGCAGCGGAAGCGGCTCGCTTGAAGAGGAGCACGCTTGCTGCTCTTGCGAGACGCGTGCGAGGGCGTCGACCATCAGCTCAGCGGCGACCTTGCGGGCGTCTGAGCCGTTGTCCTTGTTTAGTTGTTCGGCCAGGGCGAGAGCGAGCAAGGGTGTTGGCGTAGGAAACATGCTATGGATGCTGAAAAGCAGTGAGTTGTCAGCAGCCTGGATAGTGTTGAGCAGCGTGGTGAGGGTCTGCTGGTCGGGGGGTGTAGAGTCCTTGATAAGAGCAGCGACAGCAATGGTTGCCTGGGTGCATGTTAGTAGGCGAGTTTCTCAGTATATGGGAAGTCTTACATGTTCAGAGTCTGCCCACCGGAAAACTTCGTCAGCCATTTGATGGTCTATACTTATGGCACCATCCCAGGAGCTGCTATCAAGGTCGCATTTGAAGAGGGCGAGGCTGAAGTCGATGAGGACGGGGCGACCTTTGTGCATGATGACGTTCTCGGTGGTAATGTCTCCATGGGCGACGCCAGCATCACGGTGGAGACGGTCCAGGGTCTCATGTACCTCCTCGCGCAACGACTCACGGTCTTCGGATGCAGTAAGGGCCATGAGGTGGGCGCGTAGGTTGGGGCCGCGGAGGCGGGCGAGGCCGAGACCGACGTTCTCAGGGTAGCGGGAATATGGAGCGACAGTACCCAAGAAGCCACAAATACGGCCTCTCAACGAGGGTGCGAGAGAGATAGCCTTGTATGCGCGAAGCTCCTTCTGGAAGAGGTCGTTGTTTTCAATCTAAGTAGCGTCAGCCCAGCTCCGAAGCATACGAGGAGCAGCTTACCATCTTCAGCGCGCACTTCTTGCCATTGATCTGGAAAGAGTAGACTGCACCGGCGCCTCCATGGCCAAGATACCTTCCAGGACCCATGGTGGTCGGTGTGCGGATCCGGGGCGGCTTGGGGTAATGTTGTTGTCCTGGACGTGGTTTGCGCCCGCTGGCTGGGGTTTTATGGCGCCTGGGGGTTTCCGAAGTGCTGCCGCTGCCATGCGCCCCGCGTCTGCCTAAGGGTGTGTTATCGTGCCATGAGAAATCCGAAGTGCTGCCGAAGAGGATAGATGACGTCAGATGTTGCGCCGCGGGAAAGAGCAACCCAGCCGCGGCCACAATACTATTCCTCGATTGATAGCTAAAATCAGATCCCCATCCATTGATACCACGCTCTAGCGCGCTTTATCATTCAAGTATATGTATTAAACTACCTACACCTGCCAATATCGTCGGCTATGCAGTCGATGCTGACGGGCTTAGATCTCTCATTAACACCTCATATGACCCCCGCTATGCCTAACTCAGACGCGCGCGGTTGCCAATCGGACATCTGCAACTTTCTGACACTCACAAATTTGCTCAACTATGTCTTTGCCAATCCTCCTTCATCCTTCCTCCATTCCCTCTCAACTACAACTTCCAATCCACCCTCGTTGCCATCATGGCCCGGATGACCTTGAGGAGGTGGCTTGACCAGTCGGACCCGAAGTTCGAGGTCGATCCTCGTGTCCGCGCGTCGACCCACCAAACTGACAGTTCTATTCACTTTGACAGCTGGGAGGAATGGAAGGGCTTCAACCTTAAGGAGATAAATGCCCTGTTCGGCCATATCCTCGACACGGAGTACACTTTCCCCGACCTAGACGAGATCGAGGGCGCGCATCTCGTTATTGCCAACGAGCCGACCCTAGAGTTTGTCGTCAGCCAGTGGAGTCTCAAGATCGTCAATGCTGCCTTGAAGGTCGTCACCCGGGATGGGCCACGCTTACTATGGAGCTGTGGAGCCAGCGCCAGGTTGTCGAGTGACAAGCGCCCAGACTGGTCTGCCGTGCTCAGCGATACCAGGACGGTCGATCGCCTCAGCCATATTACGGGCGACACGAAGATGCTGGGGCCGAAATTCCCCCACATGGCCCAAGTCAACAATAGCGGCCGCTGGAAGGACCAAACGCAGAAGACCCAGGCCGAGTGCCTCCAGCAGGTGCTAGATTACGCCGCCGAGCTGAACACTCGTTATGCCTACTTGCTTGGACCCTTCGAGCTTATCATCATCCGCGCCAAGTCCTCGTCTGACTCCAGCATGCCCAACGCCGATTCTATCGCCGCCTCCCGTCCAAAGCGCCAACAGTCGCGCCCAGATCCCAACTACAGTCGGAACACCTTCAGCCCCCCTCCCTCGTCGCCTCCGTCCCTGTACCCGTCGTCGCTGCCCGTTACGCCTCACCATCCGCGCAATGATCCTGCTATGCCTGCATCCTCACGCCGTTCGCCGTACCTCCCTAGCACTCCTGTAGCGGACTCGGGTAGCAGATACGCCGATTCGTCTCCTGCCAAGCGCAAGCAGAACATGGACACTCCGTTAGTCAAGGTGATCAAGTGGCAGTTCCCCAATGATGGACTGACGGTCTGCCTTGCCATGTTCGTCCTCCACTACAGTGCGGGTATTGAGTGGGAATGGAAAGAGGACTACCCCGAGCTCTCCAAAGATCCGGCGTTGAGGGCGGCGCTTGGGCTGCCCAAGTTGTAGCATGCCTGAAAATCCGCATCCACGTCCGGACTTTCTTCGACTGCCTACAAAGGCATCTGGGCGATACGCACATTTACGTCGGGACATTCTCTTCCGCTACGCACGTCGGAGACCTTGGAAAGCGCAATTTGCACCCGAAGATCCTCTTCGGGTCCTAACGTAAAATGCTCGGCAAATGCATATTTGCATCGGGACACCTTCTTCACATGACCCTTCGATCGGGGTAGAAGAATTGCCTATCTATGTCTGGACATCGTCCTACGCAGGAGACTGAAAACGGAGGCTGCATGGTATGTACGCTACAATAAGTGTGAAGAACTAGCACCGACACTAACCAGGCTTGTAGAAGAAAGCATATCAAAACGGACCATTTCCTATTCCCTTTCCCTTTACTTCCTCGAGTTAAACCCAATCATCTTCCTATTGGAGGAGCGAACGGGCTTCACTGGAATTTCGGCCTTCACGTGGGATTTGCGGCAATCAGGCGACAATACCCCAAGTGCATTTCCATAGACAGATGCGTAGACAGCAATGAAATGAGCTTGAGATTCCCCCACGTCGCGTTGTTCACACACGACCGCATTGTCTGTCGTCGGTTTTGTGTTGCGGATTGGCCCGAGAAGAGTCCACTAGTGAGAATTTCGCCGGCCGCACACCAGCCCGTTGATCGACATGCCGGAACGCGTTAGGTAAGTACCATTCGCTTGTTAGCGCGGTCTCGTTCGCGCTGTCTCGACATTATATGACGTTCGAAACTGCTATGCGAACACGGCGGGTGGCAAAAGAAGGCACCATACCTACTTAGGCAGTAGAATGGAATAGGCGGACGCGGCTGTCTGCTTGTAAAACGCACATTTGCGTCCGCATAATGGGTTTATGTTGGAATATGAGCGTTTGCAGCAGTAGATAGCTTAGTCAGCGAGGAGCAGGGTATATAAGCGACCCCCGGGGTAGCCCCCTATCGCTCCTCATGCCTCACCTCCAACAGGTGTATGAATACATTCTCATTCATTCAAATTCCAACAGTTTATACACCGACGTTGCAAGAGAGTATCTATCGCATCTCGGCGCCACTAAGAAGGCTCGGGGGTTTTTGTCGCCCGCTGTGTAGAGGTGTTTTGTAGCCGGCCACCATGGTAATTTCATGACGCGTCTGTCATTTTGTGAAATGGTTGGATTCTCTTGCCGCCAAATATCCGGGGGCCGATTATGCCGGTCTGCGCGGCCTAAAGCCACGGCATCGACGACAGCGGAGCGTATGGACAAATGGTCAGCAGCGCGACTCATCAGAAGTGGTTAAGGTTGTCGTAGTCGATGGGTTTCCACCGAAAGTCAAAGTTTGCTACGTAATCTTGTCTGGAGAAGTTTTCGTCATCCAATCTTTCGACGCGATGTTTTGACTCAACTTCGCTGTGGAGTTCTTTATGGTAGTTTCTCTGTTGAAGCCATGTTGTTCAAGGTTTGTCATAGCATTCGTTGTAGAAACTTTGCTGCTAAACATCTACGAAGTTTTAACCGTGGAAACTTCTTTGCGGATCATTTGCTCTGCCTCCTTCGCGGGCGATGTTCTGTAACGGGGACTTTCTTGTCGCGGACATGCTTCGAAAGCTAGATCGAAACTGCGCACCGCTTTCTTCGGAGGGGTGTCATAATATGACCATAGAATCAAAGCGCACCCAGGTCGTAATACGCATCAGTCACCCACGCCGAGCCAGCGGGTGAAGAGCGCTGGAAGTGCGTCCGTCTGTAGTAACGGGAAGCAACCGCAAACAGTTCTCCACAAGTTCCTATACCCATTCCAAAATAGTATTCCTTCATGTTTGCTCCAAGGGCGTTTCCCGCATTTTGGCGAGACCATGCATCTCGGGTGATGATAGCAGGTGGTAATAGCAGGACAGCATCAAAAATGAACCCGGGCGTCACGCCATCTTAGCTCGAACTCAGAGTGACATGGGACTGCGCTGGAGCCAATGCTGCCCGGTGGTGCGGAAGGCCAAACTATTTAGTGATGAAATTACCCAGTGTCGAAACTGAGCATCTGGCCACCCACCGAACCGCAAACCAAACCTCACGGAGCTGATGCTGTTGCTGAGCTGGTCGCCCACCCGAGCGCAAGGCGGTCCCCAAACGCTTTCAACGAACTGTCGCATCGCTACCTCAGGTTCCAGTTTCCATGTCGTTCCACTACACCTCCCCGCCTTTCCATCACGTCCCGCATCTACTATTCTTTTTCGCGCGCATCGCCCCTTTCCCAATACGACACAACCTTCGCGACACCGCTACTACCCTTCAGGTCGTCCTTCTTTGAACCGCCTCGAGCGGCTAGAGTGGGTGTCTGTTTAATCGTGCGCGCCCAACTGCGATAGGTATCGACCTCGTCCTTGCTCTCACGAGCTTCTCAAACGCCTTCGACGGTTCCATAGCGTTCCCGTCAACGCTACGCCTTCTTCTTCTACCACGACGACTAGCCCTCGCCCCATCGCCGATCGTATCCCCTTCGAGCTTATCGATCTTGCATGACCGTGGAGTGCGGCGGGACAATTTGGCTCATTCCCAGTCCCAGTCCCGAGAGGTGGCTTCATTGTCGCTCAGGCCCGGTTGTCCGTGCCCAGCAGTTCTTTGGTACCTGCTAGTCAGACCGCGCAGCCCGGGTGGTGGTACTATAAGCGACCGAAACGATCTGGGAATCACAATTTCATGACAAGCATGCCCTTGCTTCGGAGGTAGCTGCTGTGCTGCGGCACTTTATTCGCGGCGTCGCTGTCGAAACATGCGGGAGGCCGAGACGTTCGGTAACTGGATTGCTTTTACTGAGACTGAAGGCACGTAGGAGGCGACACTGCAACTTCGAGCGAGATGGGGAGTGGAGCCGGGCCGAACGGGCGTACAAGTTTGCGAACAGTACCTACACACGAGCCCAGTCTCGAAAGTTCCTAAGCAAACACCCTACGCCGAGCGCCTTTCGGCATTGACCGGGCGGTTCGTCAAGGCGCACGCAATCACTTCGCCCGCTTGCCTATTTCTTCCCCTTCCCCAATTCCCGCTCTTCCCACAAGCTTGACCTGCCTCCCATTCTCGCGTTTCACACAGGCGCTTACCGCAACTCCAAAAACCCGGCCAAACAGTATCATGGAAACAAACGCAGCCCCGCTCCTCGTAGTCCGACCCAACGGAGCCCCCGAGAGCGACGCCATCAGCACAGAGACGATCTACCAGCGCATCCACGACGCCAAAATCAACGGCGGCACCTACCGAGCGAAAAAAGTGATGGAGAGCGAGATATTACGCGCAAAGAAGATGGGCATGACGCTGAGAGCCGTGAACGCGGTGGAGTATTGGGATGGCCCCGGTTTGGCCGCTTTCATCAAGCTGCAACAGGAGGTGGGGCAGGACCTAGTGCTTTGGATTCCGGGGAAGCGCGTTTCGCGTGAGGAGGGAAATGGCGGCGGTGAGGGCGCGGCGGCGTGGTCGGTGAATGGGGCGCGCGAGGTCGCGCTGTTGGCCGTTTTGGTTTTGGCCTGCTATGTGATGGCGGGTTGATGGAGGCTGTGCTTGGGACGGTTGGGGTCGGCGGGGCTTGTTTGTATGGTCGGCTTGCTTGAGGGGGGGTTTCTGGGGGGCTGGTTCCCGGGGTTTCTGGTAGTGTGCTTTTTTGTTCGGCTGATTGGCTACATATTGACAGTGGTGCACGCCTACACGGTGCTCGTCAAAGACCATAACAGGAAACCCTCCATTTCCTGATGCGGGATGTTCTCCCTTTAATTTTTCTGTTAAGAGCACAATTTGACCCAGGTCTTCGAAGAAATTGCGAATACAAACGAAATTGAATCATTACATATCGTTGCTCACGCCGCCTTGGCCAAGCATTTTGGTTGAGGTTCTGCAATTTTAAGCGCCTTGTAACACAACAATAAAGTAACCCAAGGTATCATTCTCAAACTCACAAAGGATGCAGCCTGTTTGGCGATGGTCAGGATTGGCCAGCTTCGGTCAGGTCTTGGCGGTGGCAGCGAGCCTGTGCGAACGGTCCCACCAAACTTGATTGCGCAACCACGAATACTCTCTTCATGGTGAGGCAAGATTGGTACACGGTCAACTCAACTGACATTCAGGCTTGAGCAAGATTCCGATATCTATTCGTGCAGTTCGGTGCCGTGCGCATACTGCAGAGCGCGGAGCGTCGCAGCGTCCGCGTATCGCCGAACAATCTCCTGGCCTACCCGGCGCATCTCCTCTGCACGTGACTCTGCCAAAACCACTAGTGCATTCGGCAAAGCCAAAGCCGCGAACTTCCGGACCTCCACCTCCATTTCCCCACCCCATCCCCATCCATCGCGCAACGCCTTCCCCCATCTCGGCAACCTCGATTCCAACCCATCGCTCGTCAAAGCCGCCGCCCGGCTCGCCCCCGTCGTGATCACCGACCCCAACCGTGCCCGCTCTTCGCGTTCGCCCGTGGCTTCTTGATCGGCAGGTCCGTTCGTCGGTTCTCGCAACCGTGCCCGCTCTTCGCGTCGCTGCGTGGTTTCGTGATCGGTAGGTCGGTTGCCGTGTCGGCTTTTTCACGACACAAGGGCGAGTAGTTGCGGCCGCGGCAAAGAGCGAGTGTACCGGGGTAGTATTCGATTGTTTTTTTTCAGCCATGCAGGACCACGAAATAATGATGATGGGACTTATGGGGAGAGCAGTCATCTCAACAAGCACTCGCCATAGCTTCTGAGTCTAGAAACAGATAATGTGTCGGTTAGTGAAGCGTTTCAACGACGCAAGTCCTCGGGGGTCGGGCGCAGAATGCCGCCTTACCCACTATAGTCACTTGAGATAGCTACGCCAACTCATTTACACTTTATTGCGGGATAATGGAGCGTGTGATGGGCCGTGTTTTTTCCCTGTTGGTGGACAATGGCGAACACGGGGCACGCCGGTGCCAGGATTGAAAAGGTTTTGGATATCACTTTGAGCTTGGGAACCTGGGGCTTTGGATCTTGCAACGAGATGCTACATTTGTAAAATGATGAGCTTAAGTGTGCTTACCCTCGTAAATGGACTAGTGAAATGAACTGAGCGCTCTGATAAAAGAAGTCGTCATATAAGAAGAACTCGCTGAGCTTGTTCCCCTTCGAACCATGTCTGTAACTCAATCATGCCGAGGCCGATTCGCCGAAATGTAGATGGCTCTCTCGTTTTCTCCAACAAAAGGACATAATGAAACCAATTTTTGTGAAACCAATCTCGATCCATGCGTTCATCATTTTCAGACCAAGAGTCTCCATTGCAAAGAAAAAGGCAATAGAAATCAGCGACGAATGCTGCATCGAATGCTGCACATCCAATCCTCTTTCCTTCGCCGTCCACGATATGATATACCCCATTCTGAGTAAACACTGATTGGCCAGGTAAGTCTGTTTTCATGGCATCCTCACTCCCACTCACTGGGTCTTTGGACCACTTGCCCTTCCACTCGAAGTTGTCTTTGTTGGCAGTTCCCTTTCTTAGGTAGCTGTGCACGATCAGGCCACCATCCGCGCCAGTTGCAGTGTTTGCAAGAAGCCGGGAGCTCATGATGTATCCACTGTGCTCATCCAGTACTATGAGAGTGTCGGATAGTCGAGAGCTCCAAACATAGTAATCTTCAACGAACCGCTTGGTTCCTGGCGTTGAAGCCCAAGACCAGCTTGGTATATGTGGTTCACGGTCGTGGCTCGAATCAAAAGGTCGAAGCCAAAGAAGGGTACAGGGTAGCTCGTCCATCCAGACCCCCCTGTGGTACGCATCCGGTCTCGTCCTTCCAACTTCTGTGGCGATGCCTTCTAGAGCTATCAGACGATCGCTTTCGCGCGATAGGAGGCGCTCAGTGTATTCTTGGACATGCCCTTGCCAATTCTCACTTAGGGCCATGTCACCCGGGTGAGTGAAGCCGCGATCATCGATTGAATCGTGGTTCTTGCAGGACCAGAGCAGCCCGGAATCCGTGCAATGAAGTGTTCGTCGAGAAAGATAGCGCTCTTGGAATGTCCATGCTCTTTTTTCCAATGGTGAGGAATACAGAAAATAGTATCCGCGAGCACCAGCAGAGACAAAAATCGTACCTTCATTCTCTTCACCGTCTGGACGGAACGGAATCTCTACTATTGGGTCAGTCCGCTGGCGACCCGCAAGAAACAACCCTTCAGAAGAGTTGCTGGCGCCACTAGCGGCAATGGTGAAGCGAGCTCGTTCGTAAATCCTTCCCATCTTCCTCGCTTCTCTTCTCCAGTCGGCTTCGTCATCCTGTACAATGCACAGCGAGTCTATCCAGAGATATTGTATACCGACTGCCCGAGTCGTCTTCACGGCTTCATAAAAAGTCCTCGGCAGTTCGGTCATAGGGATTCCTGACAGGTGCTGCTGCAAGTTACCCTGCAAAGTCCGTATTGGCTGTCTCTCTGGTGGTCCCCAGCAGTGGCTCAGAGCAACGTAGTGCCCTTGTTGACCGTTGCTTTCAACGAGCTTGACATGAACCTGTCCATTCATGACATCGATAACACGAGTCGGAAGTGCCGATCCAAGGGATTGGTCGATCGCGGCCCCAGAGAGTGTTTTGGTGCACTCTTCCCCCTCATGGTTTTCCAAGCAATTGGCAAGTTGTAACCGAACGAAGTGATAAGATTCTTCAGATCCGTCATGGCGAATAGGCGGTATATTTGATACTGCACCGGAGTCGGATGCTGGGGAATCTAAGTGGCATGGTGTTAGTTGTTGTCCAGAACCAGGGTACTAAAATTGGTTCTACCTTTGGCAGCCCATACACTTAAGTTAATATGTTGCAAGGTGTTGACATGTTCAAGCGAGAGCTCACTCCGTGCTCGCTCGGTAGATCGCACTACGATAGCTCTTGCCAGAAGTGGATGCAAATCGTTGTCGTCTTGATCGCTGTCACCTTGATCGCTGTCGCCTAGATCGTTGTCGTCTAAATCATCGTAGTCCAGATCGCTATATTCTCGATCCAATCGAAGAGACAATGTAGAATCTGGGAAGGTTGTTTTCATGAACTCGACGAACGTGCTATCTTTATCGTCTTCCAAAAACCGTCGAAAAGCACGCATGGAACAAAACTTAAGTAGCGCGCACACATCGCATGCATCGGCGGACTGAACAACCTGGGTCATTCGAAGCGGCATACCATATACCCACTCTGGAGAGAAGATGTCAAACATAGTGTTGAAGAACAGGTCGCACGCGTTGCAGAGAGGCATCTTCGCGCCAGATGCGTAGCATAGGGACAAACGAGACTAAGAGGTTGTTGATGTTGGCGTTGCTGGGCGGGTCAGCCTTGAGATAATTCAATTACCCCGCTCTTCGAAGGCTGACATTCCAGGCTCCAGCATCGTGCTTATTGGCTGTTGACCAGCTCTGTACTGAGGTAATCCAACCCATGCACGCAGTCTTTGATTTGGATCGACACTAAACCATAAAGATCTTAGCGGTTCGTGGGATTCGTGCGCAACTTAATCTTGCTGAGGGTGGATTTTGGCTCGTGCATATCTGCTCTGGAGTTTTTCAAAGTTTTGGCTATAGATGGCATGTCACGGCGTATGAGGCGGTGATTAATACGCGAGTCTGCCTACGAAATGCCATCCTGTTCCGCCTGTAGCTGCGGCCAGGCCAATCCAGATGATTGGCGGGCTTTGAGTGGCTAGGTGTGTCGGTGACGAACTCGGGAATACTCTTGCCTTTGATGAAAAAGTGGCGGTAGAAGTACCACGGGTGCAACGTCTCCACGGGATTGGAACACTGCATTGTTGTGCAGTCTACACTATCTATTAAGCCTCAAATTTCCGTCTACGTCTTTCTCCGCCAGAGCAAACTCTATCTCTTTTTTCCTGGTGCACCGCAACCCATGTCCATACCCACCATCCTACCAGCCCCTCCTCTTCCTCTCTCCAGCCACCGTCGGCGGAAGATTCCTTCCCCACCAACCCCCCAAGTCCTCGCCTACCCAATCCGCCAACCGCCGCAACGACGCAACCAGCTGATACGCCCCCGCCAGACTCGCCGTATCACCGAGCGGCGGCCCGTCATCTTTATACACGCGGACGTCCGTGCCATCCCGACGTCGTGGCGGCGCAATGAAGTACAGCTCCCACGCCGTGCCTACCACGACGATAGCGGGGAGTGTGGGCAGCGCCTCTTGCGGGTTGAGCGCCTTCATGCGTTCGAACTGGGCGGCGGCCCAGAGGGGAGGGGTGAGGGGTGGGGTTGCTGAAAGGGAGGCGCGAGAGGATTGGGTTTGGATAGTGAGGCCAATGGGGCGGGTGCGCAGGGGTTCGTAGCGAGTGGGGTTGACGGACTGGTGGTGCTGGGTGTTAGTGGTCGTTGGGTAGTGTTGGACATGGAGGGCTTACTTGGCCGAGGCGACATGTGCCGTTCTCTTCGTTCCGGAGTGCGAGGGCAAGGCGATCTGCCAGGGCGTCGGACGGGTTGACGCATATGGCGTAGGTCACGGTAGCGGCGGATAGGTCTTCGCTGTGTACGCCGTAGGCAGAAAGGATATCGTTCGGGAAGATGCAGACGTGGCTGATGTCGAAAACCTCTACGTCGTCACGCTTGTCCAGTGCGGCGTGCAGAACCGGCCAGTGAACAAGGTTATGCCATCCACGCTCGGACATGTCGAAATCCCGGAGTGACAAATCATTGACGACTTCCAGCTGCATGAGCTCATCACGGGCAACGTTCCACTCGCGGGTGTCCCGATAGAAGTTGGAATTGCAGAGAGTAACGTGATCGGTCTCCTGCTGAATCTCTGCCTGTATCCCTGTTAGAAGGTTCTTGGCTCACGGCGGGTGACAAATGGAATTGCCCACCCGGATCTGCTTTATAACGATTCTACACGGGATAGATAGTTGAACACAAGATCCGGATATAAATTTAAGCTTCAAATTCGTGCATTTACGTCTGGATCTTGTATTCAACTACCTACCTAAATATCTGTGCGGAAGGTACATGGGGGTGTGCAATTTCTTTTGTCACCCGCCGTGGGCTGGACTGGGAGGCTCACCCGGCAATGAGGGGAGAATATGGCGGCCCAAGATCCCACGGAACTCAAGTCGCGGTAGAGGACATGGATGGAAACACCCAACTCATGGGAAATGTCAAGTTTGATTTCGTCAAGTCCGATGACGGTGGAGATGTCCGTCATTTGTTCGCTGATGAAGACACTTCCGCGGATACGGACAGTCGGTGAGTGTACTCTGGATGCAATTGGAGTATTGCGGTTGAAAGGGGGGTTGGAACGCGATGGAGACGGGAGCGGGAGACGCGTCGCGACCAATGACGCAATTGGGTACCGGGCTGACTCATCACCGCCGACACGTTCTTGCCTCAGGCTACGACCTTATGCACCACCCCGCTGCTGCCTGGGCTGCACCTGCCCGCGTCAAACGACGCGCGGCGTCACATGAGCACGCGACGCCGCCCCGCACTTAAAATCTAAGCAAGTACGCAAGTACCGTACCTCACCACCATCCTGACACTCAGGATTTCGCAACCGCTCACACTAAACTGCCACCTTCAAGTCAGTCTCCAAATCCCGCCCTCACTCCCGTCGTCCAGACTGACCGCATTCCAGCTCACCAATTCACTCCCACCTCCATCCATCCACCATGGGCACCCGTCACCTCATCCTCGTCTACTACCGCGGCCAATATCACATCGCGCAGTACGGTCAATACGACGGCTACCCCAGCGGCCAAGGCCGCGTCATCCTGCGCTTCGTCTCCTCCCCCGCCAACGTCGCCAAGCTCAAGTCCGTCCTCGCCGACGCCGACCGCACGCTCTACACGCCCACCGACGCCCAAGTCGACGCCTGGAATTTCGAGATGTCCGAGGCCGGCTTCACCCCCGAGGCCGCCGCCATCTGCCCGTCTGTGAACGTGGGAACGGGCGGAAAAATCCTGGACATTGTCGCAGAGGCGACGCCCGAGAAGCCCGTGCCGATCGTCAAGGAGATGGAGTTCCTGGCGGACAGCTTGTACTGCGAGTTTGTGTGGGTCGTCGACTTGGATGCGGATGCGCTGGAGGTGTACAGCAGCTCTTGGTTGAAGCCGATGGAGACGCAGGGAGAGTCAAGGTTTGCGAACATGGAGTGCTTCCGCGAGGTGAAGGAGCGTTTGCCGCCGATGAAGGGCAGATTCGTCTTCGGTGATCTGCCTGATGAGAAGAGTTTTCTGCAGGCGTTGCCGTAGAGGGACGAGAGAAGGGCGCTGCGGAGTGCGCTGGGGATGGGGGGCGCCGCGGTGGCGCAAATTCACCTTTTCTATTTTTGATGGTGATAGTTGGTATATCTCTCGGCTGTCTGCTTGCCACTTGACAATGACTGGCGTAGCTACTTGGTTTCTGGTCGGTTCTCAAAGTTCCTTAAACAATCAATTTGCTTTGCTCGATACGTGGCACTCGATTTTTCTATATGCAGGTCATTTGTGTCATATGACTTACTGCAACTGCGAAGCTATCCCGTTTACGCACATTGAGGCTTCTCATTCTAATGAATTCTAGAGGCGGTCCTTGCGAAACTGGACGAAGATGATACATTGGCCCAACCGCCGGATCAACTTCGACTAGGGCGCTCTTGCAGCCCACAGCAAGAGATAGAGCAAAGCGGACGAGGATGCTATAGGTGAGCTTAGTCCTTTGTCACCTTCTGTGCCGTGTTGGCTTGAGGAGTCTTTTGAATCTGAAACGTTCAAAAGTGCTTTTCTTAAGGATCCTGAAGGATTCGTGCCAAGTAAAGCCTAGTCGAATCTACAACGGAGAACGGAAACGATTCCTTTCCATCTCGATTAACGACCAAGGTATGGGATTTATTATTCGCACCGTAAACAGTCCCGATAACTCCGTTTAACACAGGTGTTGAACGTTGCTGATAGTGCCGCCGCCAGTCTGACAAACACAGTATCTATACTTAGCGCGGGCCTGGGCGGGTCTGGGCTGGCTTGGCTTTGCTCTGCCCCCAGGCAACCGCTGCGCCAAGCTCGGCTAATACCAAGCCCGACCAATCTACGTCCGAGCATGTGCTGGGGTATCAGTTGGGCTCTTTCTATCCTGCCAGCCACCGTTAAAGCGGTGACCTATATGGTTAGTGCTTCCAAGGCGGGCTGCAGCAAAACGCCAGCCCCAATCCTTTAGTTGGTTGAGAGAGCTGAATTGGCTGGACACTCGCCCTCTTCGTGCAAGCACTCACCTCAGCCCCGAAGGAGTGTGTTGGCGCGAAAAGAAAGTTGCAGCCCCAACGCCACAGACACTCGTGGCACGATGATTAAAATATGTCGTTGCTCCTCTGAGACGGGATCTATGTCCCCACATGATTCCCTAATCAGCCCGCCACCACGACAGCAATGCAAGCTGTAGGCATTTACTCCGGTGTGCCCCAAGAAGAGCCCGCTAGGGACTTCCGTACGTAACGCGCGCAGATCGAAAAGGTAAACAGACCTCATCTGACATGCGAATATAGCACCACAGTCCCCACAAAAGAAACACTATCTACCCGCATCACTCAAGACAGTGACACTTCTTGGCTTCTGTGTCCTCACAGCATCCATCATCGGCCTACTACAATGGACCGCAGCACCCGGCAAAGGACGCAATAGCGGCGACCTGCAGCGGCGAGATGAAGCGCCGCCAACCATCCAGCACTACCCACGCGCAACGTCCGGTCCCTCAGCAGACGCTACGCCAGGACCGACAACCACCAATGCGGCCACCATCATAACCATCACGCCCACGGCGGACCAAACCGAGGACAGCACGACGGCCTCCACGGACCCCGACGCATTCGTCCCCCTCTCGCCCGCGACCACTACCATAGCAGTAGGAACAACACGCTCCGACGCCTTCATCCCCCTGAGTCCAAGCGACATCGTAACCGAGTCCACCGACACCAGTGCCTTTGTGCCCCTCCAACCCAGCGCCTCCATCGGCGAATCAACCGCGACCAGCGCCTTCGTCCCCATGAACCCGACCCAAACCTTCGCCTACACCACCGCCCCCGACGCCTACGTCCCGCTCGACGACCCAAGCGGCACGCCCATCACCAAACCCACCGCCGGCACCTTCGTCATCACGACCAACATCCCGGGCGGCACCAACCTCGTCGCCGCGACCGTCACGGGCACGCTCGACCCGAGCCAGCCCCTCCTCATCACAGCCACCGGCACCGACATCCCAGGCGGGACGCTCGTCATCACCAAGACGGGCCCCATCCTCGCCGGCCCCACGACCTCGACACCAGGCTCATCCTCCGGGAACGCCGACGACCCCTCCAACGACGACAACGCCGCCGCCCTCTTCGCCAGCAGCACCCCCTTCACGCTACCCCACTACATCCTCGGCACCTACGTCCCCACCCTCGCCGCCGTGCTCTACGGCATCCTCTGGTCGACGATCCTCTCGGGCATCGCCGAGACGGCACCTTTTTTCCGCCTCGCCCGACCCGGCGGCGCGACGGCCAAAGAGTCCGTGCTACTACCGTACCAGAGCGGGGGGCTGTGGGACCTGGTCGTCGGCGGCATCAAGCACCGCGATTGGCTGGTGCTCGCGGGGACGGCGGCGAGCGGGGCCGTGTCGGTCGCGATCGCGTTGGCGGCGGGCGTGCTGTTCGTCGGGGTCGAGGGCGCGTGCAGGGAGACGGGGAGGGGCGCGGATTGCAGGAGGTATCTGGCGGTCGACCGCAGGCTGGCGTGGGCGGAGTGCGGGGTGTTGGTGGTGGTGATGGCGGTTGTGGTGGCGCTGGGGTTCGCGGTGAGGCGGAGGTCGAGCGGGTTGTGCGCCGAGGCGACGAGTGTGGCGGGCGTGGCGGCGTTGATGGGGAGTCCGGCGGCGGTGGCGAGGATGCGCGAGGCGGTGGAGAGGGAGGGCGAGGGCGGGGTGGCGAGCGAGGCGAGGTTTGGGATCGGCGTGGCGTGGGATAAGGCTGTCGGCGGCTGGACGTATGGCTTCACCGTCGTCGACGCGGCGGAGCACGAGAAGGCGGCGACGCCGATGCTCTGCGGAGAGGGCGACGGCGAGGCGGCGGGCGGGAGTGTGCTGCCGCTCCTCCTCCGCCCCGCGATGCTCGCCGTCTTCCAGCTCGTGCTGCTCGGCCTGCTCGCCATCCTGCTGTACTACTGGCTCAACGGCGTGTCGTCGCCGCTCGAGGACTTCCTCAACAGCCAGACGCTCGGCCCGAAGCTGATGATGTCGTGTTTCGGCATCGTCATCCGCACGTGGTGGTCCGAGATCGCGCGAGGTGGGTTCTTCTTCTTCTTCGCCCCATCATCCCCACGTGCATGGTAGCTAACAACCCTTCGCAGCCATCCACACGATGGAACCCTACCGCCGCATCGCCCTCGGCCGCGCGTCCGCCCACTCCAGCATCCTCGCGCCGACCAGCCCGCACGCCATCCCCGCCATCTTCTCGTCGCTGCGCCGTCGCCACTTCTTCCCCGCCTACCTTTCTCTGCTCTCCGTGCTCAGCGAAATCCTGATCGTGACGCTCGCCGCCGTGCCGTTCAACCTCGCCACGTTGCTCGAGGCCTTCCGCGTCTCCGTGTTCGTTAGCGTGGGTATTGTCGGGCTGATGGTTGTGACGTTGCCGGCGGTGTGGGTGTGGTGCAGGGGCGCGGCTGTGGGGCCGCCCGTGTGCGTGGCGGATACGGTGGTGATGTTGATGGGGCAGGAGGACGGCGGAGAGGGGGACGAGGTTGTGAGGGTGGTGGGTGGGATGGGCGGGTTGGGGCGTCGGGAGAGGGATAGGGCTATTGAGGGGCTGGGGAGGAGATATCGGATGGTGGGAGTGCGGGGCGGAGGAATGCGGATTGCGTTTGAACGAGACGAGTGCGTTGGATGAAGGAGGCCGGGCTTTCCGGTGTGGCTGCGCAAGCTGCGCCTTTCCACCGCCGGCTGTACGGCACGGAAGCCTTCTACTGCCATCGCCCGCCCTGGCACAGCTTGCAATTCGACCTTCGCCAGAAACACTGCCACGACGACATGGCTTATTTCAACGGTCGTATCATCTGTATACGTCTTTGGCGACCGGCGTGCAATCTCCAGAGAAGAACACTGGTCGGTCATTCTGTCCAACATTAATCTCGTATCCTTATCGGATACAAATATGGTCTCACATACCTATAGTGTCCTTGCAAGCTCAATTCAATCATCTAGTGATTACATTTGAGCCCGGGAAAATTGGGGCAATTAGCTGCAACTTATTCCTCTTTTATCAACGTGATGCTGTGCTTCCTTTGCGTCTAAGGCAGTAAAATTTAAAAGCCCACCAAACAGACTTAAACTTCCACCTAAGGGTCCTTCGGGGCCTACGGTACGGTGTGCCGGACAACGACGGTTCAAGTCCGTATGTTGGGCCCGGGGACCACCACCTTCCCAGCTGGGGTAGAGGGGGAAATTGCCTGAAAAGGGAGTTTATAGAGGGATATGCCGGTAGCAATGTCTACCGGCAAGCCCCTCGACTTTTTGCTTCTTGTTTTCTTTCTGCTCATTTTTATTGCTTTCTGTTCCTATAGAACGTGATGATATTCATGGTCTCCGTGGTCAACGTTGGTTGTGAAGATAGACAGCCGCACGTATACAGGCTGCCGGAAGGCAAACTCGATAATCCCCAGCCACGAAAATTTCCGCCTGCACAGTGTATCGGGATGACGATAAGTTGCCAAGTAGAAGAGCACGCTCAGTACACATGAAACAAGGCCACCGCTTAGATGCCTTAGCCTCCATGCTTCGCTGGCCGTGTCACCGCTCAATGCCCTGGCACGCCTGGCTGCAAAGAATGTCGTCAGCAGCTGTGATTGAGCGTCGAACGCATGAGATGTGAGAGGCAGCGCAACGCTATAGCGAAACGCTACTCTCGCCGGCGTGCGAGGCCCCGGTATGCGAGGTCAGCCAAGAGACGCAACAGAAGTGCGGATATCCAGTACAATATCAAAATCCATCTTGCCTCCTTGCGGTGCCTATGTAAAACCCCTGCTGTGCACAAGATAAGCATAGGAGAACAAATAGGTGCTCTCAACGTACTGAACATGGATACTGGAACGTTGAACGCTAATTCCTGGCCATTCCGCTCTCCGAAATGCAATCATATGGAATTCATTGATGTGACTCAAGGTAAGAATGCAGAATTCTCTTCTACCGTCTTGAAGGAATGGTATCCTTGTTGGGGAGAAATCGCACCGTTGAACCAAAGTTTAACCGGTCAACACATAAAAACCTGGGCGGCGCTCATCTGTGCATTTTATCATCAGCCAATGCTCGAAGACCCATCCTCCGGACTTTTCCAGCTTGATTCATCACGATGAAGTCGTCTGACCTTTCAATTGGGCAAACATCCCGCCCAGCGGCCCTCCCCCAAGCATCAGAGCTCCACTCGTCGAAATCGACGCACCGTTTGAACCAAATTGACCGCGTTCGAGCGAACGGGATTGGTGACCACATCTCTCTTCCTCAACTAGTCGTCTGCGGTGATCAGTCGTCCGGGAAAAGCTCCGTCTTACAAGGCATCACTGGTATTCCCTTCCCGCGAAAAGATGGGCTTTGTACAAGATTTGCGACAGAGATCATACTACGTCACGATTCTACCAAGGAACAGATCTGCGCGACAGTCCTCCCCCATACCTCTAGGAGCGAGACCGACCAGCAGGAGATCTGCCGTTATCACAAAGAACTGGAGGGTTTTGCGGAATTGCCGACCGTCATCGAGGAAGCAATCAAGCTCATGCGACTCCGTGGCGCAGCGGGGGTCAGTGAAGGCCCATCGTTCAGCGGCGACACCCTCAGAATAGAAGTCGTGGGCAATACTGGGCTTCATCTGACCGTCGTCGACCTTCCTGGCCTCATATCCGTTTCCAATGATGAGCAGACGGACGAAGACGTGGAAATCGTTTCAGAGCTGGTCGACACATACCTCGAAAGTTCACGCACAATCATTCTGGCTGTTGTGCAAGCCAACAACGACATAGCAAACCAAGGAATCATCCAAAGGGCCCGCAAGTTCGATCCGCAAGGGCTACGTACAGTTGGGATCATCACGAAGCCAGACCTCATCAACCACGGCACAGAGGGGCGGATCGCTGCCTTGGCTAAGAACGAAGATACCACCAAGCTGAAACTCGGATTCTTCCTACTCAAGAACCCCAGCCCGGCGGATCTTGACGCCGGCCTTACCGCGGACGAGCGGAAACGCAAGGAGCTCGCCTTCTTCGCGGCCAGTCCGTGGAAAGAACAACATCTTGATGCTGACCGGGTTGGTATAGATGCCCTTTCAGCTTTTCTTCAGAACCTACTGGACGCACACATCGAACGCGAGCTCCCAAAGGTTCGAGCCGAAGTTTCGATACTCCTAGACCGGACTGAGAAGAAGCTTGAAGCGATGGGGGAAGAAAGAGAGAACGTAGGGCATCTTCGTATGTTTCTTACGCGCTTGAGCATGAAGTTTATGAACTTGACACAAGCGGCGCTCCACGGCAACTACTTGGAACTGGAAGGTGAACTATCCAGCGAGGATGACGCACTGGAGATATCGCATCGTCTGAGGGCGCAAAGTCACATCCTGAACGGCAGCTTCTCCGAGTCACTACGTCTTGATGGACAGAAAAGAAAGTCGGGCAAGAAGCAGGGAACTCAGCCGATAGAAGGCGAAGAAAGCGAGTTTGATTCCTGGATCGAAGAGGTAATTTCCCATTACATTTGACGGAAACGATTCTGACAGAAATAGGTCTACACGCGGACCAGAGGGCGAGAGCTCCCGGGGAACTACAATCATCTTCTACTTGCAGAGCTTTTCCAGGAGCAGTCAAGCCCGTGGGAGAGCATTGCACGCAAACATGTTGCCGAAATCAATGATCTTGTTCAAAAATTTGTCAACAAAGTGTTGGACAAGATTGTAACCGAAGATCACGTCAGATCCGAGCTTCACCGTTATGTCAGCGAGAAGTTGGAGATTTGCGCTCAAGAGGCTGAGAAGGAATTGGCAAGGATCCTTGCTGATGAGAAACGCGAGCCAATGACCTACAACCACTATTACACTGACAACATTCAGAAGTCGCGTCAAAGCTCAATGCGCAGCTCCATTCAGGCGGCAATGCGGAATGTCATATCTGAAGACTGGGGGGGAAGCGTACACATCAGCAATACGCCGCAAGATCACAAGAGGCTTGTTGACTCGCTTGGCGGACGTGTTGTGGTCGACATGAATGCTCAAGCATGCGACGAAGCCAAGGTAGGCTTGGAAGCATACTACAAAGTAAATTTCTTTTCCCTCAATTCTGAAAACTCAAGCTCAAACATCTGGCAGGTGGCACGAAAAACTTTCGTGGACAATATATGCCGGCAAGTTGTGGAGCGGCATATTCTCTCCAAGCTTCCAAACATCTTGTCGCCGACTGTGGTGAGCGAGTTCTCAGACGAAGTCCTCGTTCGTATTGCATCAGAGCCGCAGATTCATAAGGAACGTCGCGCGCGACTGCAAAAACTCGCACAGGGCCTTCGAGACAGCTTGATAGAGCTGCGGAAGTAGGCTGTGTGATAACCGACACGTTCGAGCGGTATATCCAATCTGATGGCACTCTACTTATGGTTTTTCCCTCGGTTTCGAAGGTTTTTCCCATATGCATGCGCAAATGCGGGAGTGCATCGTTTTTTCACGTCATGTTCTTCTCTTCGTATTTGCTTTCTAACATCTATGGACAACCTAATACCAATCAAGTTCAGTTGCATGCCATAACACTCTCTGGGTTCAGCTGGTTCCCTCTATTTTCTTCATTCGAACATGTATCTTAGTCTTCATCCAGAGGGTGAAAGTGTAGTAGAAGAAGTGCTTGAAGGTCATTGCGTTTTTGAAAAATGAAGGAAAGTGCCTTTACAAACTTCGTAATCGGATCCATGGATCCGATTGAGCTTCCGCCGTACGTGGAGTGGCCAGCTACGCAGCCTAAAGCCGGTAGGCGATAAAGGTGCATGGCTAGTCTAGGAACGTGATGACATGTAAGTCTCTACACGTGGTGGCGCCTCAGACACAACAGCGAGCCGTGATGTGGCGTTAACGCGCCTCGATACATATATTAGCCATCACCATTGATACTAGACACGAATACCTTCGCTTTAAAGGGAAGTGATTGAATTTTCTCGGAACAACAAGAGCTTCAAAGCACTTCAAGCTTGTCAATACGATTAGAGGAGGGACAAATGGTCTTCTCAATGTGGTTCGCAGTTGAAAAGTCAACTACGCCAAGACTATCATCCATCCGAGAAACAATTAGTGTCGTAACATAGAAGAATACTTGTCAAGTAGGAATAGAAAAACGAAAAGGAGTAAAAGTATCAGGTGCTCATCCCAAGATCTTTCTACCATTCTGCAGATCTTCTACTTCTTTCAGCAGCCGTGCTCGTCTCTTCCTCACCAGGACATCTTCACCAGCAATCTCCTCGAGTTGCTCGTCCGACAGGCGACTCACGAAAGCGGGTGAGAACAATCGGAGTGGAGTATCGGGGCCGGAAATCAGGTGGTAAGAAACGGCTTGCATGCAAATGTTGTCGACGATCCGTTTCCGCGCAACTTTGTAGTAGGATTGGAGAATATCGTGGAGATCTTGAACTGTGTGTTCTTTGTTGCTCATCGTGCGTGAGTGCTTGAGGTCACTCAGTCTGACTACTGCCCCTTTAGACTCTGCACAGTAGAAGGATTTAGCGAAAGCTGCGTCGTAGTTACGGTCCTGTCGGCTTCATTTAGTCAGCACTGAGGCTGATATTTGAGAGATGGAATACGTCCGTAAGCTTACCACTTCTGCAAATTCTCGTTGAAATAATGGTTCTGAGTCGCGGGGATCCCGAACCGCTCCACCGTGAGAACGAATTTCACCTGGCTCAGCGCTTTCTGATATCGGTCCATCAGATGCTCCATGATAGTCGACTTCAGATTCTGGTAGGTGTTCGAATCGAGGCAAACGCTCTTGAGGAGGGTGTCAATGAAGACGTGAGTAATTATAACAACATCAGAGGTGTAGCCAAACGCCAGTCCACTCCAGCTACTGCTCTGCGCTTTCATTAAAGTCGCAAGAAGCGACGGATCGAACTGGCCAAGCTCAAAGCCACGTGATTTGTCGTATACTCCTGTGATCCAGTCCAAGATCCCACGACGTTTCGGGAGGGCAATCATCTCCGTTGAGTGAAGGACATCGACAAGTTCTCCAGCATCTTTGCAACGCCTGGTGTAGATGCGAGACTGTGAAGCGGTGGTGACCTCTTGTTCGTCAATCCCAGTGCCAGTCTCGCCTTTGGGGTAGCCGCTTAAATTGTCATCGTCTTCGCTATCATCATCTTTTTCATCCTTATCACCCAGGCAATCCTTGAACTCGTAGGTGTGGCCGTACTTTGCGAAGTCTTGGGAAAGCATTTCGCTGCGGTGGACAATTAGCGTGGCAATCTTGAGTACCGGGTGCTCTGTGAAGCAGTCATCGAGATATCTTGCAGCGAGTGCTTTCCCGACAATGGCTTGAAACCGATCAGCCATCTCAATGAGGAATCTTGACTGTTCAGCCGGCGTGTCACGCCTCGCTCCCAGAGCTTCGAGAGTTCCCCTGCTCTTTTTCAGTCTTCTACCGATCTCCAGTTTTACCTGCAAGATCTGTAAGCGGAGTGTTTTTGTTTTTCCAAAAGGCTAGAGTGGCTTACTTTCGGGAATTCTTGTCTGATGTGCCGGGCCAAAACTTCCTGTAGCCTCGCCCGCAGCGCAGTCACGCCAACCCGGTCCTTCGGTAGTTCATTCCAGGGTGTGGTGGTCCGGAAGAAACCCTCTTCTGCCGCGTATCGATCGAAACTGATGTTCCCTATTTCTGTTTGGCCAGGGTTTCTGACCAAACACCATCCCAGAAGTAGCTGATGCGACCTCCCCTCGACCATGTCTATCACACTCCTCTCAGCACCTTTGTCCACAAGGTCAGGCTTCGTTAGCACTCCCAAGGTTCGCTGCCCTTCTTTATCCACCTCTTCCGCCATTTCTAAGATGAGCTGTGTCGCCACGTCAACGTTTGATGGCACAACTGTCAACATGATAGATCGCGGGTTCTTCATGTAGCCACCCACCATCCTCCTTACAAACTCCTTGTCTTCCTTGGTGGTAACATCCTTGGTAGCACGCTGGAAGATCCCGGGCACGTCGATGACGGTAAGATGCTCTTCTTGCGGGCCAGACACCTCGATACTTAGCACGTCGGAGGAGAAGGTCTTCAGGAAGCCAGACGAGCTTCCATCACGCTGGGTGATGCCCATGAGCTGTTGCACCTCGCGCATGATCTGCGCAAAGTGTTCGCCGCCGAGGGTTTCGAAGTCCTTCCGCTTCCAGCCGCGTAAGGTGTCGGTGTGGTCTGGGAAAGCATCTTTTCCCGGAATCACCGCTACGGAAATGGACTTGGCAATGGCGCGGCGAAACGTGATTTGCGTCGCAAATCGAGTGCAGAGCCCGCTGTCGCGGGGAAATGGGAGACGGGTCAGCCCTTCGAGTACGGAAGACTTGCCGCTTGACTGGTCGCCGACGACGACGATCTGGGGTAGGTCGATGTAGTGGCCAACGTTGCAAGCAAAGAGCTTGTCGATTTTGGCGAGCATGGACGGGTCCGCCAAGGGCTGGGCCAAGGGTGCAGACATGACTTGGGAAGGTGGTGGTCCTATTGAAATTTTAAAGTGATGAGTTGACTGCGGAGTCTCAATGAGAATTGATGTTGCTAAAAGAGAACAGCAGCCCTGGTCTAATATATAGGCCACCGGTAGCAAAGAGCGCTGTTAGAGGGAGATTTTGGTAAGCGCAGGTATCATAACATTACAACAACGGGCTACGGCTTCAAGAAAATCCCTTACATTAGCCAACATATTGATTGGAAAACGAATTGAGGAGCTACACACTGCGCTACATGCCAGGGATCTTTGCCACTGGTAGCACGACACGATGTTCGATTCTTAGAAAGAAACTGCAAGGGAGTATTAAGCGTACTCCTTGCACCGCACTATGAGTCATAATTACTTGCCTAGCGCTTATCATTGTACACCTGTCGAACTGCTTTGGAGTATGTTAAAGCACCTCTAAGCTGGCAACGGAGATCCTTGCATTTCATTGGACCGTACTTGACAGGCTATCGGTAAGCAATCAAATGGCAGCATTTGAATGTAAGGAACCCGTGCGCCATCAGTGGATTCCTCTCTCCCCAACCCGTACCTTACTCATGGCTGAACAAACCGAGCTTTTCCATCACACCCCGAACTACGTCGATATTTCCACATGCATCAAACCACACGGCTCCCACGAGAGCTTCAACCGTCGAGGCCAGAGTTTCCTGAGGCGCATTCCCTTTCTGACAAGGGTTCAACCGTATCATGTCCTGTAAATGCGCCTTGGACGCACGAACGCGAAGAGCAGCATTGGACACAGTTTCTTTAAGCAATTTGCTACCAGCAGCTTTTCTTGCTGTCAGCGTGGCGATAAGTATTAGGAATGCAGTCTTCTTACCTGGGTCCGTATTCTCTCCATACCATTTTTCAAGAACCACGAGTTGGAGAACGGCATCCCCAACCAAGGCGAGCCGTTTGTTGCCTCGTGGGTCTCCATCAACTGTGGGGTCCGAGACACTCGTGCCGGCTGCCAAGAGAGCTTCGTTCCTGAGCTCCGCGTTGGCGAACTTGTAACCAAGAATACTCTCTACTTCCTGCATTTTGGTGAGATGGTATTCGTGAGAAAGGGTAAATGATGAAGAGGCAAGTATGATCGAGAGAATGGCTTGATGCTTCGAAAGGATGGTGATTTGAACCAGAATTTTTATTGTGAGTACGGGCGTGACATGTGAGAGCTCACGATACCCATTGCAGTCCACGATCGAAAGATTCCGCTTTCGATGTTCAGTGGAACAGTTCCTTCGACGTCCGAACCACGGATTGATATTTCCGATAGAGAACCTCAGAATATTGTTTCCACGAACCGTCATTCTATCAAGCCACCCCGCTTGCGCTGTGAATGATTTATTGCATCTGTGAAAGTTGCTTGTACTTATTGTCTACTTCGTCTGATTGTCACGTCAGATTCGGCTAGCTGAGATGGACCCAACGGTCTCATCAAACTACTGTGGAGCTCGCTTAGTGGCACCCTTCTCTGCTCGCACATGAGCAAGTATCCATTGTACACTACACGATCCTCGTCAAATCTGCTTTACTAATAAACATGCCCCTCGCCCCGAGAATTACCACTTCCCCCTCTGAAGAAGAGAAAAAATACCCCTAATGCTAGACCGTGATAATCCTGTAGCTTGGAAGAATGTGGTTTGAAGGGATAAACAGTCGCCACCTGCATGCGGAACACCTTGGTGTTGATGAACCGGGCACCGAGCCATGGCTCGGGTTCGGAATCTTTTCCGCGAGAAGCAGGAGAGGCGGTACTTAGCATCAAAGTCATGACGAAATCAACTTGTCCGCATACGCAAAGGGTGTTCGTGAGGATACTGCGCGTCAAATTCCCCTTCACTGAATCATTAGTTGAGACAAGTTTCATTCTTCACGTTGAACAGACCTCGTTGATCGCCCTTTGTTCCCAATCTTCACGACCGTTTTCGTGCCGCACCGCCGATCGCGGCTGCAGCGCCGACCCGAATGGCACCAGCTGCGACTCCAACGCCGTAGCCACCCATGGCGGCACTCTGGAGGGCTGAGAATGTGCTGCCAGCTGCCAAAGGTGACAACGCTGAATGCAGAATCGCGGCAATGGATCCTAAAATCGGGTGGACTTGTGAGTTACCCAGTGAACCTGCCAAGGCCGGATGCGGTGTGGCTTACCTGAAGCAGGGCCCAGAATGGTAAAACCCAGAACGCCCAGGATTGGCGTCAGAACCATTGTGGGTATAGCAATAATCGCTGTGTTGACGGCACAGATTGCGGCTCTGCATGGATTCTGGCGAACCCAAGTGATGGATTTTGCAGCAATATCCTTGATCCTCGTAACGATCTGGCCCATCTTGGTCGATCGAGATGCTATGAAACTCAAGTAAGTAATTTTACGAAGCCAAAGAAAATCTAAAATATTGCAGGGAGAACTCGGGTTGGGATGAGAGTTTCATAACATACCCAAATCGCAGCGACTTTAATCTTAGACCATATGGGTGAACTTTCTCTGCCTGGTGATATCTTCTTAAATATACTCTTATGTACAATCAAGAGAGGGGAGCTACATTAAGTGTCTCGGGGCAGTTTTGACGAAGGTGGGAATGCGAGAATGGAACGTTGTCGTAAAACATGTGTCTCACTTCCTTGCAGGTGTCTATTTTCTTTTGGGCATCAGTTTTGCAAACAAGGGAGGGTCGGACGACAAGGACGATTTGTGAGCATGCCGCCATCACGTCCCTCCCGCCCGTCGCGGCCATCACGGCCGTTGCGGCCATCGCGTCCGGCCAACCCGTCAGTTCCCCGCACACCCTACGGGCTTCGTCCCGACCCTGCTGGCCGTCGGCACCCCGCGGACCCGGTTGTCCCGGATGGCGCGGCGCACCACACGACCAGGACAAGGAAGGCGATTGACAGCCCCGGCCGGCCGCGAGACCGATCGTCGCGGCTGCCCGGCTTTTTTTTTTCTGCATCATCGTCGGCCGACGACTACCCGGGGTCGGGTTCTCGAGGATCAGTCGACGGGATGCCGCTGATTGTCGAACGTGGAATACTCGGATCTCTTAGCGTGAGATGCGGAACCCCTCTATTGTTTTCAGAACATGTCTTTTCCCAACGGAAAATCGAAAGCAACAGGCAAGTCTCATCTAATAGAATCGAGCAGTTCGGCTTTCGAGGCTGGTATCTGAATACTCGACACGCAGCCAGTATGTCATTCCACATATCATTGTCGATGGTGAGTGATACATATAAATTCTCTATGAAGGTTACCTTTTAAAGGATATGCTTAGATATCCTCGGTTTAGTATATAAGTGTTTGCTACTATCATAGAAAATCCATACGTTGGCTTCCCTAAAAAGCACTACCTCCCGTTCAATATACCCTATTCTTGAATTATAATAGAACGATTTCGAGTGGTATAAAAGAACTAGGTATCAGGTGCCTTATAAATATCTAGATAACGATGTTAATAAGTTAACATGCTTATGTCTTATGCGGTCCAAGAGCGAAACTTACATTGGGATTAGTTGATTTACTTGAAGAGCTTTGCAACCTCCGACGGCGTAATTCGATAAATATATTCCTCAGAGGCCGAGCACAGTGGTATCGGCCTGCAAGGGCCGCCAAATATGTCAATACCATCGAAGCTGATGCTTTCAAGCTCTGGGCGTACGACAAAAAGGTATTTGCGGAACCAAGTCGCAAACTCGTGCGTAAAACCAAAAAATCTGTTTCCTTTTCATCAGTCCAAGAAAAAGCAAAAAAAGACTCGTACACGAAGCCGAAACATACTCTCTACTCAAGATCGGGCGCGACAGTCGAGGATGCACTTCCGGTGGACTGGATCCGTTTATATTCAGGATCGGCGGTTGGTTCTCTCCAAGAAGGGTGGCAATGTCATCAGCTTGCGGAGTGACCAGAAGCAACCAGCATTCACTGATGTGGGCACCCAAGAGTAATACCAGGAATTTTCCTATCCGAAGATGTCGAGTAACTTGCTCCTCCGTGGCCGTGGGATCATAGCCTGCTTTTCGAAGCCCGCGTACTATGTCTGCCCTGACTTGACCGTCCGCTGTGAGTCCACGCTTATATCCGTCTGGCGTTGGATGAATATGTGACATCCCACGTTTACGCGCGTGGTATTGAACTTGCCTCTGGAGTGGTCGCTCGGTTGCGATGTGCTCTTTGCGCGAAGCAACGACAGATTGGAAATTCTTGCAGTATCTGAACAAATAAATCAAGGCGTTCGATCTCAGGGTCCGTGGTTCATCTTCGGTGGACTTGACGATCAAACGATGAAGTTCGCACAGCGTCTCTACGTCTGACGGGGTCGAAGAGGGCTCTCCTGGCAGGGGTTCTATGGGTGCTCGCGGCAAGAGTTTCCTGAAAGCAATGAGTCTTTCCGGCCGTGCAGCCTCATAGAAACACTGGAGTCCTCTCAGCACGTCTTTGAAATCTTTGAACGGTGGTGCATTGTCGAGTGCTTGGAGCAGTCCTTGACCGTTCTGGCCCTTGTCTTCTGCGACGAACAAGATGTGCGCTCTCCACGCTTGAGCCCTGGAAAGTCTATGCTCCCACGTGATCGGATGAGTTGGAGGGTCGTCTAACGACATCCTTACTACCTTGGCCGGGCGGTTCGGAGGCAAGGGCTCCGTTGCTAACCTCTTTCCTGCCTTCATGCTCGGGACGGTGGTTTCAGAATCCAATGTCAAGAGATCGGAAGATGCATCGCTCGCTGAGCTCGAATCAACTTCGATTGGCACGTTGGCACTGTGATCACGATCGAGTGCAGCAGTCTGGTTTGTCGTGGGGCGCTGGAGACTAACGTGGATGCTGGCGCGACTCGCTCGGGCCGGCTTTCGTCGGCCCAGTGGCTGGTTCCCAGAATGGCGGCTGCCTGCAGTATTGGGCACTTTTGCTGGTGTGCAAACAGCCTCATTACCGGCCAATGGAAACGGAGTCTTGCCATTTGAGGGGTTTCTGGCGTGCAGCCTCATAGCAGGGGATTGAAAGCCCGTTTCGGCAGCAGACCAAGCCTCCGCAGCACTCGAGATGCTTTCGCGCTGAGAAGTCGCCTCTGACTCCAAGCGATTCGGCGAAAGGGCAGCAAGTGATGGCCTCGAAGGGGGTGCAGCGGTTTCAGCACGTCCAGCCCAGAAACCAAGAGCAGCAGCCTGCTCGTTGGGGAATGCGGCAATGCCCAGTTGGTGGTGGCCATGTTCACTTGAGCCGGTCCCTTCCGGCCGAGAAGGCCAGCGGCCAAGCGGAGCCGTTGCAGACATTGGATCTGGCATTGGCTCATGAGAGGGCGGCGAGTTCCCCCGGCTCTGGTTGACCAACATCTGCCTCTGGACCCCTGCGCCTACATCGGCTCCCGCACCCATGTACGGTGCACAAGGGTGACGGTCGATCGCATTGATCGGTGGTACTGTCCCAGGTTGAACGGCAGCGTCGAGGGGGTGATGGTAGGGCATGTCGTGAAACAATCCATCCGAGCCAACAGGGCCACCGGCCACCATGTCGGCCACGGGGTCGCTGGCCAGCTGCAAGAAACAAATAGGGTTAGGGTGGGGGTCCGCGGAATGGAGCGCGCCATTCGCCGTGGCCGATCCGCTTCCTCCTTGCGGCGGGCCACGCTTAGCCCGGGCCGCGTGCCGTATGGCGTCCACATGCCGGCGGAAGTCGTCGACGTGCTGTGCCAGGCTGTGCGCGGCCCGGGCCGTGTCGTCCAAGCTTACGTCACGGTCGTCGGACGCGTCGACCAAGTGTTTGCACGCCTCGGGCGGGTCAGCAGAGTAGCGCATGCTTGTCGGGATGGTCATGGCGTACCTTGACGATGGGAACGAGGTTCTCGACTACGTGGCCCTCGACCGCGGCCAGTTGCGAAGAAGGCGGAATTCGGTGCGAAAACATGATGCGCGCGTCGTTTAGCGAGCCCTCAAGACAAGCGATGGCGCGCGCCGTTTATGGGCCCCTACCCCAAGCCGGCCCGAGCCGCTCCGCTCTTTCCGTTTTTGCTGCCGGGCGATCTCGCTGGCGATGCACGCACGTTGCGTGGCCGCAGCTCGAAGCGCTTAGCGTCGACCACCTGGGCGACGCATTCCTTGTCCAGTTGGTCGACGCCCGGTGCCATGCGGTGCGCCCCTGGCCTCCGCACCCTCCTCCAACAATATTGCACAAGGCGAGGGCCGGGGCGTGCCGCAGGCGTCGTCCAACCCCGCACGCCGACGGCCGCTATAGGCCTACGCGCGAGTTCGTTCCTGGGGTACCGACAAGTCTGAGAGAAAATTAGCGCCCGTTTGCGAACGAAGGGCGCGATAGGCGCCGACTCCGTTATCTGCCAGCGCTTTCGCAGGAGGGAGGTTCCGGAACGCCTTCTCCAGACTCTAAGCGCGAGAAACGATGGATGGGCGCCGGCCGCCATCGAAGCACCCGGTCGGGATTTCAGTGTGGGGCTGCGAGCAACAGGCCAGAAAGGCGCCACGAAGCAGCTGGACAGACCTCATCTCTCACGAGCCGCCTTCACTTTTTCCAGCCTTTACTTTGCACTGACCTGACATTCGCTAGTTTCAACACATCGTCGTATTTTTTTTTCATGTAGCGGTTTCACAAAGCTTCAAACTCCGCCGTGAAATATCAAAGCTCTCTGGCATTTACTTAACCGCATCACATCAGCATAGGAAACGATGAGCTGGTCCACAGCAGGAGATGAATTTGATCCCATCATCGCGTTGCTACATGAAGACAAACATCCTGCGCTCAAAGGGTTGGCGCAAGGAGTACTGCTGCGCAAGCAGCCTGACAGGATCCAAAAGCCGTGTTGCAGGCCACAATCGAAGCCGGCGCACTCGCTCCTAAAGTTGCCCCCCATGTAAATCCCGCAGCCGCATAACAAGCCATTACAATGCCCGAACAGCCTGCCTGACATATTCCGTACCCCGCGGGTCCTGCGTCTGCCACCATCGGAGCCCCGAGAACAAATCCGACTAGGAGACTGCGTGATAGTTGCATTGTTCTTGATGGCCTTCGTCAGACTCTGGGCTTCAGCACCCACCTCGTAGTGTCCGTACTCACCTTTGGAGGGGAAGATTCCGTGCTCACATGCGTTCGAGTTTGAGGATATGGAGGCTTTTGTGGGGGTGTAGGCTCCCAAACTTAAATATTAGGATTGGAATCTTGTCAATCGCGCTGGAATGACGTGCTGTGGTGGCTCAGACCCAAGGATAGTTTGTGTATCAGTTTTTGAGCGCAATGGATATCGCCGGCTTCAGAGTCGCGAATCAAACGAGTGCGATAGCAACCACCTTCTGGGAAGGATGTAGTACCTTTTTGGTGATACCGTTGATCTTGCCCCTTGATCCACCCTGGCTTCTTGTCTGGGCTTGTGTTTCGGACCAAACCAGCACCCCCGAAAAAAAAGAAAGAGCAGAGACACTCGTGAATACAACTACTGGATCGACCCGCATCTTTATGTAGTTTGGCGCCATAGCCGGTCGTAATAAACACTAGTATCCTTCTAGCTTCTACAAACCAAGTGCAGTCATGATTCCGGACATGCAAGGCAAATATTCAAGTTGTACCAGGGAGGATGGTGAACAGAAGCTTAGTCTCATTACAAGGGGATCGGAATGGTGAAGTATACCTTGGTGCGGGAACCATGCAATAGGATATGACACTCAGAGAAGTATTTTTTTTGAAGCTTGAAGGGCTGGAAGCTGGTGGACATTGGTGAAGACAGCCGCTGGCCAGAAGGCGGGGCTACCACGCGGAATCATAGCATGGGACTGTATGGCGCGTAATCCTGCCAAGCCAATACTTATCACATGCCAAATTTAGGACGAATGAAGAATGATCAGACCACTGCCAGCCTGCTTCAGACCCACGATAGTTCGTTTACGTGCAGCCGAATCCGGCAGGCTTGCGGTGAAGCATCCGATTCGCCGAAACGACGCTTTCTCGTCTCACTCGGCCTACCAGCTACTTGCGCGGGGCACATTCAGATAGCATGTTGCAATGCCAACGCGGCGCGTCCCGAGAGGGTAGGAGGAATAAGGTTGGTACGATCGGTGCTGATGCATGCATGAAAGAGGCCATCAAAGCTTGTCCGAGGAATTTTGGGCCAGCGATCTGCCACAAGCAGAGGTGCGACACAGTAAAGCCGATATTGGGGTACCATTGAGGGGTTGGATTCGCCAAAACGAAGCCGTGGGGGTGTTGGGTGGGGTGGGTGGGCTGGGGCGCTGGGAGAGGGACAAGGCTATTGAGGGGCTGGTGAGGAGATACTGGATGGTGGGCGTGCGGGGCGGAGGGAAAGAGGTGGCCGGGATGCGGATTTCGTTCGAGCGGGACGAGTGCGTTGCGTAAAGTCATAGTAGGTGATATTGGAGATGATTAGCCCACTCGCATTTGCCTTCTCGGCGGCGCGTGGATCGTTGGCTCGCAGCTGTCGGAGGAGCCGATTTTCGACCATCCTGTTGCGCGCGGCAATTTTTGACCCCAGCCTCTGCACCATACTAGGCAGTGACTAAGCAAGTCGTGGGATGGTGGCATCAACTCAAGCCAATCAAGCTTCAAACGTTCTTCTTCAAGTAGAATGGCCCCCACCCTCTATCAGCACCCCAGCGAATGAAGCTGACATGCAGTTACCGCTTCGTATTGACACCGCAGCGAGGTGGGCTGGTGTTTGGACCCCACCAGACAGTCACCAATTATCGTGTACATTCATGTGCTAAAAATTCAAATTTATTACAAGCATCGATCAGGTGAGAAAAAAAAGATCCCCCACATACCGCAAGGCTGAACACATGTCCAAAGGTGCCACGTAGTGTTAATTACAAAGACCCAACTATTGCTAGCTTTGAGTGAGATCATACCTGTTCCGCAAATCCTCAGAGCTCCCACAATATCGGTGACGAACAATGCATGCTCAACCGGTCGGAAAGAGCCAAAAGATCTTACCCGCTATCGGACTACTCATTACGACTATTTTCTCACTTTCTCTGTTTACTGAGCACGCCATTGGGTGGGTGAGCAGTGAGGAGTTCGTCAAAACCGTATCTGAAAACCGGACGACAATCGCAATCACAGTCCAGCTCGTATCGCATGCCCTTGGGCTCCTACATGTATATGCTATCTGTATGCTCCGAGCTTCTCAAACCCATTCACTGCTCTTCTAACACGTGTCACGCAGGCGCTGCTCTGAACCTCTCTTTCAGGCATGCCTCTGGATCGCGGCCCTTTTCTTTGGACACGGCCAGATTTGTGAATGCTTTCTACTCCCTTCGATTCGATAGCAAGCTTTCATGGCCTCGACTGCTAGGGCTTGCCGGATTCATAGGGTTTTCATTTGTCCCTGCATCGATATGGGCTGGCGCACTAACACCGATTGTGTTTGAAAAGCATCTTTCCTTGCCAGTCCAAATCCCATCCCTCCACAATGCTGCGAATGGATTATCCATATATGATCATGCGGCAGATGCACGAGGAATGTTCTCCTACGATATGAACGAATTCAGGCTACCCATTCTGAATGGGGGTAAAGATGCATGGTCCATAGCAACACCGACGGGAAAGGGGTCTAACCAAAAGCTGGACAGAACTGGTTTCTCATACCTTGGCCGCAGCTACGGAGTCGGTTCCTCTGCCGGCATTGTCTCTATTCCGAACACCACGAACCCCATCCGCTACTCCTACCACGAGCAAGGTTTCTTCGCCGACGTATCGTGCGAGAAGAATCTATCAGCAACGTACCGTCTCGTTGAAGTTGACTATGCCCACATCAACGGCATATCGCTATTCATGTCCATCAACGCGGGAACGTTCCCGGACGGCAGCCGCACATCCAGAATAACCCAAGTCGGACAAGACCCCCACGACGTTTTCGCATGGGATTTCCACTACGGCGAGAGATCGGCCTCGGTGGTTTTGGCCAGCATTTCGGACATGATGGTCGACTCGTACGGCTTCCAAGACTTCAACCAGACGCAGTGCACCGTCGCCTTCACCCCTCGAGACTTCCTGGTCGACGTCGACAACGTCAACAAGACCATATCCGTCACCGGCGCCGACAACAACAACAACAACAACGAGACCACCATCTGGCCAGCGTACGGCGACGACTTCGTCGCAAACATCACCAAGCGCCTGCAAGAGTTCGCCTACCTCGACGGCTCATTCGGCGGCTCATTGCTGGGCCGGGCCATGCGGCGGAACCTGGACAGCCTCAACAGGACACTGCCTCAACCCTCGGACCCGGACGCCGCCATCCTCAGCAGCGTCGAAGCGTTCATCGCGTACGCATTCGACAGCGGCAGCGTGGCCATGGCGTCGTCGCTGGTCGTTGTCGACGGCGCGACGCGGGCGGCGGCTGCCGACGTCCTCGTGCAGGTCGTCGTGTACGGGTATCCGACGTATATATACGCCATCTGCGGCGTCAACGTGTTGGTGTGCGTCGTGTATGCGGCCGAGGCGCTGCGGACGCGGGGGTGGAGCTGCGTCTCGCCGGTCGATGTCTTGGATGTTGCGGGGCTCGTCGTTGCTTCGTCGCGGGGAGGTGGGGGCGTTGCGGGGCGCTTTGATCGGTTGGTGATGGATGCGAAGGCTCAGAGAGCTGTTAGGGTGCGGGTGGATGGCGATGGGCTGGCGGGGTCGCCGGCTCTTACGTTGGCATTCAGTCACGCGGAAAAAGAAAGGCGATAGATGTCCCTAGAATATTTAATGGGTTGATAGTGGCGTACGGCTTTAGTGGGGTGAGGGCTGGCTAACGTCGATCTGGCGCGGCCTCTAGCCTTTTATTGCTGTATTTGTTGACGTTGTTTATTTCGACCTTTATTAATAGTATATACTAAGTATAGAGCTTTCCAACCTTAGGTAAAGAAACCTTTCCGGCAGTAAAACTATAGTGCCCCACCAGCCCACAAACATCCTCTTCGGAAAAGAAGCCGTCCTCTATAAGCACATCGCCCCACTGTACAAGTTCAATCTCATGACTCCTCCACCCGGGTAGGGGTAAGCCATTCAGCTTCAGCCCCGTGCAACTTCCTCTTTCCAATACTTGATGCAGTTCGGTGTTCCGTAAATGCAAGTTATATACTGCACCAAAATCCTACATGGCACTTTCGGATACGCGCCGCTTTCGTTGGCTACTCTTCTTTCCCATCCTTCTTTTTTCTATTTTTTTTTTGATTTTCGGTATAAGTCATCTTCTGTACCATCTCCGGATGCATTAAAATGAGTTCGACTAATCCACACCTGCGATTCTCTTTCAAAATCATTATATAATCACAGGACTAGTAAAAATTCAATTTCTGGGCGGCTTTGTATCAAGAGCCTTTACATACGTCGAACATTTGAGCCAACTAGCCATATGAGAATAGCGCAGCTGGAAAAGGCAAACTTGATTATAGTAAGTCCACTCGCGTCTGAGAATCCGTCCGGTGTGGGATCTCTGCTTTTCAAATGTCACTCCCTCTCTCACTCTACTTGGGCACTTTAACGGCCACTTCATACGCTTGACAGTGCGCCGCAGCTGTAGTAAAATGCATAAGGGGACGAATGACGCGTGTCGCATGATACATAATTTCTACGAGTTACACTGCTCGTCTCGCACGCGTTCAGCCCCACCCTACGGCTTTAAGGTGGAAGACCAGTCCTTCTGCCCGATATAGTCCTCAATACTCGTCGTGTGACACCCCACGCTCGAATCAGCTGGATGAACGATGCTTGTATCCCTGCCTGCATAGCCAAACTCATCCATGTACCCGCCCATCTGAACGAGCTCTCCCCCCAAGGGGTCAGGGATTTCCGCAGCCAGGTCGGCCATGGAGACTTCTTGGTACGTCGCTTCCACGCCCATGTTGCGAGGCCAGAGCGTCGTGTACTCCCTGAAACTCATCATCGGACCAAATCCAAGGTGAGCTGCGGATGAAGGCGTGTACGAAGCTACCCGTGCTCTTGTGCGGCACGACCATGTGAATGGATTTGCTGCCGGTGCGGGGGAGCGGAATGGTGAAAATACCGTCGGCTTGCCGGAGGATCAAATATTCTCGGATGGAAAGCAAGCGATGCTTGCGCCGCCGAGCACACAGCCATCCAGCGTAAGTCCGCAAAGGTAGGCAAATCCGCAGACACCGCCACAGGAAACGTAGCAGGAGGGATCGCCGAGTAGCTCCCCCGCCATCAAGCATACAACTGGCCCTCCACAGGGCCATCCACCTCTCCATTCGAGAACGCGCAATGCCCCACCACCACACCATCTTTCTCTTCCTCCGCACCCGGAATCGCACCCCACACAACGGGCTCCGTCTCCGCCGTGCCCTCGGGGGCGTGGCACGCAGCAGCAATCGCGACGCTGCAGCTCCCGGCGACCGGCATGCCCGGGGGGAGGCCACGTGCGGCCAGGGCGGCGGCGAAGAGCGCGAGGGCGGCGGCGGCCAGCACGGTGACGAGCATGGCGAGCGGCGAGTAGCCGCAGGTCAGGGCGCTAGTATCCCTGTGGTAGAAGTCATCCGCGGCTTCGCCGTCGGCGCCCACGCCGTCGATTTTAGCCACGAAGATGCTCTGCGACACGATCCAGTGCAGGAAGGCGGACGCGCACATCAGCGGGACGCCGAGGCGGTACGGGACCTGCAGGAAGTAGGTCGAGCGCTGGGCGCCGCGGGGGTGGGAGACGCGCAGCGCGCGCGGGCGGGAGCAGTGCGCGTAGGCGGACCACTCGCGTGCGAGCGAGAGGCTGGTGAAGAGGCCGTTGACGACGACGTAGAGCACGGAGAGGAGGGATTGCGGCAGGTTGGCGATCAGCACCGTCGCGACGAGCGCGCTGGAGCCCCGTTGCGGGATGCTCCAGCCTTCGATTAGCGTGTACGGGCTCACCGTGCCGATGCCGAGGTCCCAGAGCGACTTGGGGTCGCCGCGGCCGTAGTACGTTTTGAGCGTCTGGATGGCGAAGCCGAGGAGGCCGAGGATCGTGATCAGCGCGATGGAGGTTCTGGAGATGGACTGTCAGCGGCTGGCCGGACGCTACTATCGCGGCCGGGGAGGGGGCGGGCGTGGCTCACAGCACGATGGAGACGGTCCAGCGGGCTTTGCTTGCTGCACTGGCCCGGCTTTGCTTTTTTGATCGGTAAACCTGAGGCTCGATCGGACCGTATGCAGGCCCGTTGGAGCTTGAAGACCGCCCGGTGATGTCTGCGCTTGTGACCAGGCACATCCCCCGTGTCGTGGGGTCCGGCTGGCGGATGAACGATGCCGCGGCATCGCCCATGGTGATGATGGGACTGTCCTTGACTTTCCAAACTACTATCGTAATGACTATGAATTTCTGGCCATGCTATCAGTTACGCGTTACGCTCGTCCCAAATGCAATACGTACTATGGCGTTGAAGACAATAACGACAACGAGGAGATCGATGGCGACGTTCAATCTGCACTCGTCCTCTACCGACTCGCTGATGCAGTACTCAACGTCGAAGCCATAGACAGTCCATTGCGCCGCGTTGGACCTGATGCTCTGCCAGTACCCATCGCTGCAAGTTGAAACGGGTACATCCGTAATGTATTCTTCGTCTTGCGAGCATATCCAGCTGAACCAGACCGATGTAATCGGGCTCTGGGTTGGAGTCAGGTCGCCGTTGTAATTGTTGATGGCATATAGGGACGAATTTCTACTGCAGGAAACCACTCCCAAGTTCCTGAAGTTGACTTGGGTATCGGAGGAGTTGGAGCAACCTCCGCGTGCGGGAGGGAGCATTTCTGGGTTGCTGCGCGGTGTGTTTGAGACAACCAGTACAAGGTTACGTCGATTATGGAGAATCGGCTTTGCATAGGCTTCGATGCAGTCCGAACTGTTAAGCCGCTCGAAAGACGACCCGTTTGTGAAGATTCCAAGCTCTCTTGTCCTGGATTGAATCATGGATGGGTGGGTTTCGTAGCCGGAGTTAAGTGGCCCAAGGATGTCTGGAAAAATGTCTTGTTCGTACGGGCCTCCTGTTGCGAAAGTATCAGAGGCGTAGTAAATGTCATAGCTGTTATTCGTAAGAGATACGAAGAACGTGGAGTTGTATCTGGATAAAGGTTAGTTGCTTGTTGGTCGGAAAACAGAGGGAGGAATACACGAGATGTAAAGGAACCGACGACAAGCCAAGTAGAATCCAGAAAACAAGCTTGATCGGCCTGATGAAGCGAAAATTCCTTAGACTGGGAACGCCAATGTCGAGCCAAGCACCGTCTTTTTGGTGGGCCCTATCAATATCTTCTCTTGTCGGAGCCGAAAGGCACTGCATGCAGTAATTACTCGCGCCGAGGAGCAGAGTGCTGACAATGTTAATTACCAAGTGGATAACAATACCCACGCGTTGAATGTCATCACACCTGCCCCTGCGTATCGGGGCAACAGCGGAATAGTGGCCGTTCTCCTGGCGTATGAGAGCAGCCGAAACAATGACCACAACGAGGTTGGCGATAAAAGTTAACAGGGACACGGCCGCGCCTAAAGTAGCACCAAAGCGCCATCCTTGGGGAAGCCGGCGAGACGTGGACAGAGACATTCCATCGCTTGCGAAAGCTTTGGGCGTTTCACGTGCTGATTCGGATCTAAGAAGATGGCTCCTCACACTGTCGGTGGATGTTGCGTCAACATTTTTGTGTTTCGCCTCCTCATGCGAGTCACGAGGTGACTTCTCGTAGTCCACACCGTACGCGCCGGGCCGACTCTGGGGCGGTACAAGTTCAATCCTTGAGTAGGCGCGGGCGTCAGCAGGACATTCGAACAAGCGTTGGCGAGCATGCTTACTCCACACGCTCCGAGGCCATCTTCTGCAGAAGTTCGTCGCCGCGAAGGCAGCAGGAGCGATGATGGTACCGTCAACGAGGATGAAGGAAGTGGGGTGGGGGACGGTTTGAAGTCAATTTTGGGTAGTCGTGGGGGCCAATTCTTCGCTGCCTGTAATTAGAATTTCAAGAAAGCGCACACCGCCACGCATGGCTGTGATACTTTGGTCTGACTGGCTCGGTTTCCGGCCCTGTTTGTCTCTCCCGCCGAAGGAGTGAGCGACGCCGTTTTGCAGCGGTTTTATTGGACACCGCCGCGCCGGCCCCCACGTGGCTGCATACTAATGTGAGCATAACGAGCCTAGTGTTTCATCCTGCCTACAGCAGCCAATCATGTACGTGGAGATCGATGCCCAAGACCAAATCACGTCGCACACCCTTGAAATTCATAACGCTTATCCCTGCCTCCGCCAACCTAAAGGACTCCTCAAACTCATCTCGTTCCTCTGTCAGCTCATACAATCGAATCCGCGCCCATGGTTTGTCAGTAGGCTTTAATCCGCCAGCCTACTTCTCCTGTCACTGCGCCTTGCCTAGTAGAGATGTTCCACTACTCTTCCCATGGGTAGTCGAATATAAGATCCGGACGTGAACATTCGCATATAAAGCTTATATTTACGTCTGGATCTTAAATTCAACTACCTAGAAACACAATGCATGATCTGTGGGAAAGCCGTATTCTTTTGTCACTCGCCGTGGCGCCAGCGGCGAACGCCCGGCACATCCGCTCCGCGCTGCATCAGTACCTCGCCCATGTCCAACCACCAGTCTCACCAACCTCCTTGACGATACTCCTACTTCTTCGGTATCGAAGCCCATGATGGTGACAGCTATCGTTCAAGTGCCAGCACCATCACTCGATCGCATTCTACGTCGCCGTTGTCACGTCTCTCTGCTAAACAAGTCTTGGGACACCGCCCGTTCGAATCAATCCTTCGCATGTCCACCAGCTCTACCCTCTCCGCTGGTGAGCGGACAGCAAATCCTCACAGATGCTCAAAGCCTGCTCCGCCCGGCTGCGGTGTGCTGTATGCTCCTCCAGCTTCGACCACGGCGTCCATCGATGCTCTCTTCCCTTGAGCTTGTCCTCTTCGATCTCATCTATCGCACGCTCGAACTCTTCCAAGACGTCCCTGAGAAGCTTCCGGAACCTTCTCACGAAACCTTCCCCGACCAACATTCCCGTAGCTCCAGCCTTGTCCAAAGCCTCCTCGCAAACTTCCAACGTGTCGACGTAGGCAACATTGTCATACAGGTGGGTGGCAAGCTCGAGGCGCAGGTCCAGGACCTTCTCGCTGGCATGGCCTTGCTGCCGAACAGCCTCGGGACACGTACGCATGTGGAAGTCGATGACGTCGTTGAAGAGCTCTCTGGTCGATGGCTTCAGCTCGTCCTCGTTCGTCTCCTTGTGCCGCGCTGTGTAGCGAGCTGCACGTTCCTTCATCTCCAGCACCAATTCGTTCTGAGAATCGGAAGATGGTTCGTGGAATCGCGCAGAGCATTCAAGCAGTATGCGCACGGCACGGCTGAGGCTGAACTGATGGGCGATGTTGCGTGCAAGCGGAAGCGCGAGTTCGGGCGACGGCTTGTCGAAGAGCTCGGTGATGGCATCAATAAGTTCCTTGGTGGGGTATGCGATGCGCGGCAAGAGCTTGGCCATCGTAGACTCTGGATAGTAGGCCGAATTGTGGCGCATGCGCTCCATGTGCGCAAGAGCTTCGTCGTGAGCCTATGCCGTGTTAGTCCCGCAATGCTGCCTTCTGTGTCAAGGCATACCTCTCGGGACGTAAACTCGGCGAATATGCCGTCCAGTGATAGCAAGTCCCGGTTGACGTAGTTTTTTCGCACAGGGTTTGGAACGTCCGAGACGATGGTGGCGAGGCCGAAGTCCAGCAGCTTGGGGACGCCGTCGTGGACGATGATGTTCTTCGAGCAGACATTGCCGTGGTAGACGCCAGCATCACGGTGGAGCATTTCAAGCGTTGTCTTCAAGTAGGCCTGCATGACGCTCCGCTGTTCGGGTGAGAGGCCGTTGATGACGTCTCGGAGCAGGTCTCCGTCCAGCTTCTCCATGATGATGGAACATCCCAACGTGTCGCCCAGCGTGTGCACGGTGGGGACCCGATTGCGCAGGCCTTCGACAAGCTGGATGCGGCGGTATGCGTTGCTCTCGGCTTCGTATTTGTCATGGTCGAAATTCGTCTTCATGACTTGCTTGGCGGGGGCGTCGGGGGTGTCGTGGGCGGGGTCTCTGAAGTCGACAATCATACTCGAGTCACTGCGGGCGATAACGGCCCCTTCGGGCGACATAGGCACCGACATGGCGATTTCGGTCGAAGTGGAGGTTGCGGGTGGCGGGGTTGTGAGGGAAGTGGAAAGAGAGAGGAGAGGGAGGGTCAAATGCCGTCTAGGGGTCCGCCCGTGCTTACGTCACCGGGCAAAAGTCCCATGGAGCAAGTCAGGAACAATGAAAATACTGGAGCCAACTACCCATCTAAAAGTGTCCTCCAACGACGAGACGACGGCGACGGGAGAGCGAGCAGCAGCAAAGAAACAAACCCATGCAGCTACTGCGGTGGGCCAATACCGAGAACACGCCTCAGCTTCGACTGCCAATGTAAATAAGATGATCCGTGAAACGCACAACCGAGGCACGGAGCTGATGTTGAGTGTTGGCTCAGGGGGCAAGGATATATTGTAGGAGAGTGGCGGGCATTCGGACATGGCTCGCACCAGGCACTGCCGTCGTGTTAGTACGCCTCCTGCGTGAGCATGTGGTACAGACGGGACTTGTACATCAACATTGTCGTGATTCCGGGGTGGAGGGTGGAATAAGACCAGAGTTGCATAGCCGGACGAGGATAGGGGTAGCATAAAGTGGTAAAGGCTATAGCAAATGACATAGGGAGAAGAAGGTCTCGAAGTGGATGCGTGGCTGAGAGTCGAAGAGAATAGTGTGCCGCCTAAATTTTTATTTGCTCGAGTCAAAACTGAGCGAAAAAGGGCCGTGCTCCATCTCGTGCCAGGGCTCGAAGACGGTAGACTTGATCGATCAGGTGATCTGTGCCCGGACAGCGATGACCAGTTCCCATATTCAGCCTCGGACACGCGAAAAATAGCTGCCGCCCGCCCAGTATGCCTGCTTGGTGTTGTACTGTGCGTGCGGGCGGCGGCGCATTCCCCGTCGAGTGGTCCCCTGAGCGCGTGGGTCACGTGCAATGTGTCGTCGGTGGTGACGATGGGGGTCAAGACGGCGTTGAATGATTCGGTTGCGGGGGTGAGTCGGATAGTTGCGCGGTGGACTTCGACGGGTGAGGGCGGAGAGGGGGTATCCGACGGGGGGTTTTGTTTGTGCCGCGTGTAGTTTTGCGGCGGCCGTGGTGGTGGTGGTGGTGGGGTTGAGGTTGTGGTATGGGAGGTTGAATGGGAGGAGGGTGGAGAATGGCATGGATGAGAGGGGGGTGGGGAGGGTGTGGTTGTTGTGATGGTACTGCAGCATCGCTTCGAGCTTCTAGAGGAGTCATGCGGCAACGGAGGCAGTGCGAGTGGGGCCATCTGTGCGGAAGGAACTCCAAGTATTTGGGAAACGGACAATCGCCGGCTAGCCAACTATACCTGCGATAGCTGAAGCTGCCTTGATACAGATGCACGTGGGTTATCGCATGTTTTGTAGGAATGAACGAATCAATTGGAAACTATAGCGTGCAAAAGAGTGACACCAAGCGACACATGACATCAACGGAAAGCCGAGCAGTCTTGTCACAACGGTCAACCGTTGTCATTCCATCCCACTCCTCACATCAGCGCCGACGCCTGCGACTGCTTGCTCCCAAAAAGCGGGCCGGCATCGTCGGGGATAGGCTTCGCCTTGACGTTTTGCGTCTCCGGAATCTCATTCCAGCGCAGCTCGGGCGAGTCGAGCAACTTCATGCGGTCCTCCTTGCGAATACGGTCGGCCGTAATACGCTTGGGGTAGTTGCGCATGAACATGTTGGTAAAGTGAGTGCCGTAGTGGATGCCCTCCCTCGGCTCCTGGCCCGCATCAAAGCCCTCCAGCGGCTTCATGACGGACGAGAAGTTCGGCTCATGGAAGTAGGCGAAAGCGAAGCGCTCGCGGTTATTCAAGCCGACCTTGTGCGGGGTCGACGGCAGGAACGAGTTGGTGACATACTGCATCATGTCGCCGGGGAAGACGGTGAAGACGTCGGGCACGGGCGGGACGTAGACCCACTTGTCGTCCTCCTCGGCCATGCCGGCGGCGCTCTTGCGCCAGTTGGCCACCTCCTCGCCCTCGTACGGCGGGCGGATGAAGAGGCCGCCGACGTCGTCCTGGGCCGCGATGACGAGCAGGCCGTAGTCGGTGTGCGAGCCGATGCCGCGGCCGTCCTTGCCCTTGCCGTTGACGTTGTTGCGCTCGGGGAAGCGCAGCACGCGCATGTGGTGCCAGCCGTCCTGCGTGTACTTGGTCAGCGCGTTGCCGTCCTTGAGCCCCAGCCCCCACGCGATCAGCTGCAGCATCTTCTCGCCGCTGTCGCCCAGGTACTGCATGTACGCGTCCATGACGGTGCGCATCTGCTTGAACGGCCACGGGCACGGCCCGTGGCACGGCCACTTCTGCTGCACGCGCGCGTCCGTCGCCGGCAGGTCCTTGGTGACGGTGAAGATCTCCGAGTAGTCGGCGATGTTGTCGGTGAGCTCCTCGCCCGACGCGATGTAGCCGGCGAACGACTGGTCGTCGACGCACGCCGCCTTGGTCTTGTACGGCAGGTTGAAGAACTTGTTGCTGCAGATGAAGGCGGCGTCGGCCAGCTTGCGGTTGATGGGGTCCATGGCGATCTGCAGGATGCCGTCGCGCCGCCACGCGTCGATCATGCTGCGGCCCAGCGCTTGGTCCGACGCCCCGCCCGTGAGCGTCTCGGGCAGCTCAAACGTCTTGAGGTTGCCGACGGTGGCCTTGTGGCCTGGAGGCATCGTGGCTGCCCCGTTGGCTTCGGCAACTGTGGCCAGCCGGCGGGCGAACTGCTGCAGCTGCGGCGGCGCGGCCGATACTCGGAGTAGGCCGGCGGCCACGGACGGACGTGACATGATGGTTCGGGCAGACATGACTGTAGGGCTGTAGATCAAGGCGGAGATATCGGCGAGACTGGAGAATTGGGGATTGGAGCTGAGCATGAGAGAAGTGAGTATTGGAGACTGCTGCTCTCAACCGGACTTCAACGCTGGAATTTATACGCGTCCGACGGCCTCCCGCACTCTATGCAAAACTATGTGATAGATGCAGCTGCTGCATTCCCTTGCAGTGTTTGGGCTCACTCCTCGCTCGAAGCCTTGCTGCATGCCGTGGACGGAGAAGCATTACTCGAGCATCAGGGTCCCATGCCCGCCGTTGACTCTCGATCGTCGTATTGCAACGGCGGGTATTCCCTCGGATTGCCAGCCAGGGTCCATCCGTATCCCTACTTTACAGCCTGGATCCTGTTGGTCGTCATTACTCGTTGTGCCGTGGTGGGTGGTTGGACATGGCCACGGCACTCCAATGCTGATCGTCACTTTTCGCGAACTCCGGGTACAAAAGCAGCCCTACAATGCCATTTGATCATCTGCGGTCCTCACGGAATCTATCGCGAAGTAATAGCAGTGTACGGCGGATGGGTTGCCTAGTTCATAGTTCCATGACAGTCGGAGGCGGTGTTTGATAATACAGCCAAGGCTACGGGCGGCTCAAGTTGGCAATCTAGTTGCCGAGTCAAGGCTCGTATTGGTTGACTAAGTCGGAAAAGCAAGCGCCGGCAGTTGAAGGCAAGACTGCGCTCAGGGCCAATGGACGGCAACCGCCGCAGCGTCAAGTGCAGCTGTCACTACTGTGTACACGGGCCGGCCCTTCGCGTATCAGTGTCGTGCGTCCCTTGCCTCAGGAATCTGTTCCGATTCGTGCGGGTAGGGTGATGCGCGCCGGAAGCCGCACCCCCATTGTTGACACCCAATGAGCAGGCCCATGTCACTTCCTCACCACCACTTCACGCGAGTCATGGCGGAGCTTTCAACTGAAACAAAACACGGCCGTCTACAGGGCTGATCGGTGGCGCTGAGGGCCAGTTTAGACAGACACTCCACTTTTCTCTCCTACCCCACTGCCTCCCGGCGCATCCGGCTCTTGTTGCAGTATCGATCGGCCGGCCTTATGCAGAAGCTTCTAATCCCTCTCCAGTCTCCACCGACACTACACGACATCGGAAATGGCAGGGGCGTCGCTGCTCGAGTAGCCCTTTGTGTACTGCATCTTCATGCAGTTTCTTATCTCCGTCGTGCTATTCCGGATTTAGGGTAGAATCAGGCACAACGCTCGCTTCTCCTACATCGGAGCGTGTGACCTGGCCAATCAACTTGCGCGTCTTTTCCGCCACCTACCCAAAGTCCGGAGGCGGTGAGCATGGGTACACGGAGGGAGAAAATATTCCGAGACGTGGCGCCTGCAGACTGGTCGCTTATGCAACTGCCTGTTTGACAGGTGGGTCCAGTGACAGCCTCCGCTGATCAACGACAAAGGCCGGGGAAAACACACATCAGCCTGTTGCCAAACCCCAGATATCCGCACAGTGCCCCACCCGCGACGTCACACCCACATCTGCACCCCCTCGTGGCAAGAGCCTTGCGTAATTTTCTTCACAGCCCCACAGGGCAAACTATAAATCATGTCAGCATCTCGGCTATACGACTTCCAGCGTCTCTTTTATAAGTGGGTGATGGTCAACATCACGCCATGATCAACGGCCCATTGTGTTCGCGACCACTTATCAGATGGTTCTTGGTTTCTGCTCCTGTCCACCGGACTTTGTCTGCCCAGGGCGCACGCCGTATCACTACCAGGTTGCTTGCATGGCAAGGGAACAGCTCCGACAACAGTAGTATGGGAGACGGACGGTTGCGGAGCTTGCTCCGCCGTGCTGGGTGAAACATCGACTAAGTTCTATCACAACTTCAAGTACGTAAACCACTTACATCGCGCGATCATCGACTCCTCCACCCATGATGCGATTGCGGAATCCGATGGAATACGGGCATCACGGTGACAACTTTTTGTGGCGTGATCAGAACTGAAGGCGGCAGGGGCGGAGTGAGTGAAGACCTTGAGAAGGAAGCAGACGGACGACATGCCGTGCGACATCCGGGGTTAACCAATCGATTGAGGGACAGGTACTGCTTCAGACACGAAGCAGCTGCTGCAACAATTGCAGCAGTGACAGCAGCAGCGTCCTCGTCACCGAACGGGTGTAGGTACGCCATTGCGGAATCCGAGAAACCCCCCAGTCCTGCTGACAGCTGACGGGTTCCCTTGCTGGCCGCCCCGAGTGGACCCTCATCATCGCCATCCGTATAATGATCTATCACAAACGGCGCAAAAGACACTTGTGGCTGGAAGTTTGCTCCTCCAGCCGTATTGTTTCGCTGAGCCCGATCCTGATTGCTGCTTTGCCCGCGCCGTGACTCGGATACGAAGGCCCGGTGGGCTCCCAACGGAGGCTAACCTAGCGTTATGCAGCTTTGCCGCTGTCAATCAGCTTTATCGCGCGGCAGAGCAAAAGTCAGAACGCAGGAGTAAGCCCCATGGGGTACACGAGAAGGTCCGGGCGGTGGGTGACAAAAGAAATTGCCTACCCGCATCTTCCTCACATAGCACTACTACATGGGAGGAGTAGTTGGATACAAGATCCAAACTTGAATGCGCGAATTTAATCTTACCGTTTCGTCCGGATCTCTTACTCAAATGCCTACCTATATTCCAATGCTGCATCTGAGCAAGGAAGATGCGGGTGGGTAATGTCTTTTTCCATCTGCCGTGGCAGTAGGGACTGGAACGCGGAAGCGGAGCCCGGAAAACACGCAGCAAGTGTCGGAATTCGGGCGAGGCAGCCTCCGACCTATTTCGGTAGACGGGGACGTTAACGTACGACTATTATAGTGGCCCGGGCACTTTCGTCACCAGATAGACGAACGAACAGCGGGGCTTCCGAGCCGTAGATCATCGGACAGACACTACCAAAAAAGGGAAAGGCCGAAAACGTCTCTCCATCGGCGCAATGCCATCCAAAAAAAAAAAGAAGAAAGAGCGGTGATCACAGCCGCCGCCACCTCCACCGTCAGTCTCCCTTTCACCACCCAGCTCTCCAATTTTGCTCCACCAGAAGCCACTCCCTCTCATTCACGCCTGCTTCTCGACCCTTGTATCATGCAATACGTACCATGCGATCCAAAGACTGGCGATCTGCTCTTCCATATTGGACATTACTAAGGTCAGTTGCGAGCGGAACGGGGGAGGAGCCAGACCGGATAAATATCCGTCCTCCACATCCGCTGGCGCCCGCGTCCACAAGCTCCGTAGACATGAATGTGTCTCAGCGATCAATCGCGGCGGCTGGAGATTTTAGAAATGGTGGGGAAGACGAGCATCACCCACGGGTGCACGCTTCCATCTACCGCAGCCTCACTACCCTGTTGGTTTCGGTAGTGTTGCAATATTGCTGGAATCAAGTTCGTGTAGTCAAGGCAGACAAGAAACTTGCCTCGTACGAGTAATAGCCGTGATCTGATTGCGTGACAGTCCTGAAAGATATCGCCTTCTTTTCGGAGAACGACCTCAAACAGGCGAAAGGGCCAGCACAAATCGAGAGTACCGGAGGCGAGACTTGCTTGCTCAAGGAAGCGTCTTCACAGTCTATGGTCGGTTGCAAACCGAAGTGCGAAACGACTCGTTCGCTGCAGTACAAGCCGCTGCCTGTCCTATGGAATGCGACCCAACGACCGCCAGAAAAGGAAGGTAAGACTTTCCTCCGCTCTCGAGTACCATCGCGATCGTTCTTGATCCGCCGTATCAGCCAGGGCGTTGATAATCGCTGGCGTCAGAGCCCGAGCGTCCGCGTATCTACTTCATCTACCAGCACATTTAAGGTTTCGCCCTCCGCGATCTGCGAGCCGTGCAAAATAAGCTCGTCGGAATCGTATAGGTAGATGCGCACACGATTAAGAAGCGACTCCTATCTACCTACCAGGTACGAAAGCGACAGGGTCCGTGCGTTGGTGCTGTCCGTCCATTGGACGAGTGATGTGTATTGCGGCCCGAAGAGGAGACGGCGTGTAAAATACGAGGCCGGCGAGTCAACCACACTGAGTCAGCTCTCGTAAACCTGGCCACCGGCGCGTTTCATAGCCAAGCACGGTTGATAGTGTCCATGATGTGGCGTGGGGCACGAGTAAATCTGAGCTTGTAGACGACATCTAGACCGATGCGAAGCTTCACAGAGATCTCCCGTCCCGTATTCATTAAGCGATTGCGTTGTCACTCCCGAAGCGTCTTCAAATGGGGGTTCAAGATATAAATCCATTGATTCTCAACACCTCCACACTGATTTCCTTCTACAATAGATCCCTGCCGCACCTTTCCCGCCTAGCATCTGCCCTTGAACTGCAGGGACCAGTCGGCCGGCAAGACTTGGTTCTTGAGGCTAAGGCCGCACGACTGCGAGGCAGTGATGTAGTACCGCTTCCTCGTCGACGCGACCCAGATGTTGCCTTCACCACCCTGCGGGATGCACGCATTGCCAACAGCGGCTTGGTTGAAGTTGAGGATGTCGACGGAGCAGCCAGCGCTGACGATGGATGCCATTGATGCAACGGCTGCGAGGATGACGGTGATGAAGCGAGCCATGGCTGTGTTCACGGTCATTGAATGTTCGGGACTCGATTTCGATTTGGGAAACTCACCGGTGATGTTTGGTTTGGATTTTGAGTATCGATTGGTGGGAACAAGGCTCGACAAGATGAAAAGTCAATTGTGTACTGCCTACTGAAAGACGCGGCTTCCTTCTATATAGTAGAAATCGTCGTATTCGAAGTTATTAGGGCCTAAGTGCTTGACTACTTGCGGTGTAGTTACTTAAGAATGATACAGCGCTCTCATTTCTCCTGAATCGTAAGATCGTAGGGATTCGCCGCAGTAAGATCCGCCAAGAGGCATTTCCCCGAGCCTCATTTCTCCGAGCTTGACACCGACACCAATTGATACTAAGTGATTCGTTGGAGTGCTACGCTTCTTTAGCAAGAAAGTTGCAGCTCTATCTTTGTAAACTGGAAGATAATGTATGAACTATGGCTTGACTATATACAAACTCCGTCTTCAGTAATATCAAAAGCTTATAGATATATGGTGACCCAGATGAAGACTCGAGCCGAGGCCGGCATAGCTGTAGCAATCACTGTAAACATCTATAATCAGCTCCTCTCGATGCTTTGCAGTCTTTCCCGCCGATATGGGCGAGACAAAGGGAGATATTTGCGTTGCGATCCAGTAAGTAGCCGCTGCCTCATGGATAAGAACTCATTGTTGAAATATCTGCCAGAAAACTCGGCAGAACGACCCATTGTAAAGCTAATCTGAGTTTAATGTGGCAAATCATGCAGCTCCATCATTGGGTCAGTCCGTATGTAATTCATAGGGGTGTAGCACCATACTTATGTCGGGAGTTGAGTCTAAAATCTGAACGCAATTGTGCGAATTCAAGACTCACATCTACGACCGGCCCTTGAGTCCAGCTCCCCATTAACGAAGAAAGGTAGCGTCATCGGCGGCTCACAGACTTGGTCTCTCACCACCTGGAGTGAGCAAGTGTCGGTACATAGGTAAATGGGCAACCGAGCAGGCAAATTAGACCGGAGGTGGGTAGGTCCGGCAGACAATCAGGTAAATCAGCGAATGGGAAATCAGATAGCTGGGCATGCGGACCAGCGATACCAGTCCCAACCGATCAAAAACCGCCGACTAAGTGGATCACTTGACCATATTGCCACTCACTGCGGGCTACCGTCTACTGTCAAGCGCTGGATGACCAAACGGTTGGATCAAGTGTATTTACTGTCGGGCTGCTGCTACTTCCAGCATGTGCCTTGGAAGGCTCTGACAACACGTGTGCACGGGTCTGGGGAAAAACACCAACCCCACAGAAGCTTGGTAATGAGATCTAATTTGTATGAACTACAATGTGCAGGCTCAGCAAAAGGACCACCGTAAGCCACGAAGCCACAGTCTAGTGATCATCACAAGCGCTGCAAGCACCGCAACACGACAAGCAATGAGCATCATGATTTCGGGTTGCATGAGGCAAGCAGCATCGCAACATTTGTCAACATCACAGGGCACCTTTCCCGCCGCTTCAAGGCCAAACACAGCCAGCTGGAAGATGTACTCAAATACCGCGTCATCTGTCCCCAGGCAACCTTTACCTTTCTCAATCAAGACTCCTGGCTCTGGCTAGCGCTCGGCTTCTATTGTCGTCTCGTTCTACTGATCGCCGATCATGCATTTCACCCCCCTGCTGAAGGCGATCGGCACGTTCATCACGATCGCTGGTATTTACATCTGCACCAAGGACTATATCTGGATGCTCTTTTGCAACTGCGGCAATTGTTTTGGCTCTCTTCATCGTCAGTCGGCAAATCAATTTGGTAAGTTCACCCGCGGACAATAACACCCGGAAACTAACAGAAGAATAGACAGCAGGCCACGAAGCCATCGATTCCCCGTCTCCGTCAATCTTCGATGATGCAGAAAGCTGCAAGGCCATCCTCGCATGCACTCTGGGCAGCCCAAGCGGGAAAGTCTCCCTCCCCTCTCAACTCCAAGCCCGGGCCCTCCCCAACAAGAGACTCCAAACCGCATTCGGCATCGACAACGCCTTCACAACAACCGACATCCACTAGTACAAGGAGTTCCGGCGGCTCAGCGAGTCACACCTCCGGCTGTCGACCTCGCAATGGCGGTCCATAGCAAAGACGGCACGCCAAATCGCCATCGACGGCATCCGTCGCCACCGCGGCTCCATCTCACTCAGCCCCCTCGTGCAGACGCTCACCCTCAAGATCTCGCTGCATCTCTTCTTCGGCGTCGACGCCACCACCACCCGCGCCAACGACTCAAACATCCGCTTCATCGCCGCCGAGATCAACCGCATCTGGCTCGCCTCCAAGCAGCAGCAGCAGACCCGCGGCGGTACCGACACCACCCAACCCTGGCACGCAAACCACGCCCTCCACGCCTCCCTACGCGCCGCCATCCCCGCCCGCGACCCGCTCGCCCCCACGGGCCAACCCGCTGAACCTCCGTCCTGCCCTCGTACGAGACCATATGGCGCGTCGTCCTGCGCTGCCTCCTCGAAGTGCGTTTCCGGCGCAACAACAAGAACGACGACCCCCGCGCCGCCGCCGCCGCCTTCCTCGCCGACGCATCGCCGCACGTCTCCAACGACGAGATGCCCACAGCAGGGGACGGACCGTCGCCGCCGCCAAGGAGGCGCCGCGCCTCTACCCACCGACGCGCGCGGCGCGTGTACCGCGAGCTGCCGGCGCCGCCGCCGCCCGTGGGGGGCGTGGGCGGGGTGGCTGCGGATGTCGAGGCGGCGCGGCGGCGCGCGATCTGTGCGGGTTCCGGCCCGAGCGGTGGGTTGATGCGGACGCCGGGCCGTTCATGGCGTTTGGGGGGAGGGGGGGCGAGGTTCTTGTGTCCGGCTGGTGCGGGGTTTGGGGCGATGATGGTGGGGGTGCTTGTTGGGGCGGTGGTGGAGGGGTTGCGGGTGGGAGAGGGTGATGGGGGGGAGTTTGTGGTTGAGGGGGGTGGTGGGTATGCGGGGGAGATGGCGGGAGGGGGGTGGTGGGTATGCGGGGGAGATGGCGGGAGGGGGGCCGTTGAGGTCGGAGAGGGAGGTGTATGGGGATATGAGGGTAGTGCTGAGGAAGAAGTAAGTGAGTATGGGATGAGGGAAGGTGGGAGGGTCTCTGGGTTGATTTTGGGTTGGCTTACAAATGGGGGGGTTTCTTTCGAGCATTCGTAGAGTAGACAATAAAGATAGATGGTGTCAGATGGCTCCTACACGGCGGTTGGGTTCTGACACCGGGATAAATCAGTTCCTAAAAGCTGTTGGGTCGATGCTGGTGGATCTTCCGCTCTGGAAGCGGATTCAGATGTATCTCGACCTCTTCCTCGGTCCGACACGGACACGCGGGGACGGCCCACACCATGCGTCCGACAACACTGCCATTCTTCACGATAATGGCAATCCCGCCCTTCATCGTGCACGTATATTTCAGACCGGGAATGCGATATGCCACGGCGCCGTAGGCCTCCGCCGGCCTTACATACAAGGCAGCCCGGAAAAGGGAGCTTTTGAGACACACTGGACAGGTCGCACCCACGAGAGCCCCGCGAGGACCGAGATGCAACGTGCCGCCATGTGCCCTCATGAAACGCATAGGAGGCACCCCACCACAGCTTTCCAGCGCCGTTGATGAGAGGCCCAACGCGTCGGCAATCTGGTCCGTCTTCTTCACCGGCCAGAGCTCCTGACCACCCTGGGCGTTGAAGCGGTCCACCAACGCACGCTCCAGGAACGCCCGCCTTTCGGCATCCAGGCAACGCCGCCGGACCTCCTGCGCGTCTTGACCGTACAGCCTCGTGCCGACCGTCGCCACGAAGTCATCGACGTCCGGGCCGGTGAAGTCCAGCGCGACCTGGGCGACGTGCGAGAACAGCACGGGCGGATGCAGCGTGCGGAAGTTGAATTTCCTGACGAAGCGAACGGGCCCGATCCTCTCTACCCTAAGCACCGGATTCCCCGCGGGGGAGGAGAGCGACAGGCGGGGGACGGCCGGCGCGCGTTGCAGGGTGCCGAGGCTCCAGATGCCGCCGTCGTGGTAGCCCATGCCGATGCCGCCTGGATTGTCATCAACCGGCAGCGGGGACATCAAGACGGGCGTGTAGTCGCCGTTGCGCAGGCACTCCCTCGCAAACGCCAGCGTGGCGTCGCCGTACCTCTCGAAATCCGGCGGCGGCTCCTCCTCCCACCGCGGGTTGAGGATGCCGGCCAGGGCGTGGAAGAAGTCGGCGTTGCTCCGACACCCCCTCTTCGCCAGCACGGAGAACGCCTCGGCGAACGACGCGGCTTCCTCCTGGCCCCTGATGCGCGCCAGCGGGCCGAGCTGCCAGGGCACCAAGCCATGATCTCGCGCCAGCTTCTCCGCCTCGTGCGCATCACCCCGCTCGACGACGAGAGCGTCCCACGCCGCCTGCAGCTCGGCGAGGAAGACGTCGGTCACGCCGTCGACGAGCGCGCAGTCGTCCAGCATGGTGCGGACGGCCGGGCTGCGCACGTACTCCATGGCCGTCCACACGCGGCCGAACCACGCGGCGTTGCAGATGCGCGCGACGCCGCGGGCGCGGGCGCGCGGCGTCTCGCCCGTCCGCATCTGCCGCACGCACCGCCGCGACACGTCGTCCAGGTGCACGAGGGTGAAGGCGGCGCGGGCGAAGATGGCGGCCACGTGGTCGAGGATCCGCCGCTTCACGTCCGCCTGCCACTGCGGCACGCTGAGGTAGTCGTGCCACAGCTCCGGCCCACTCGCTCCCGGCTCGCCCGCGCTGCTGTGCACCCCGTCCCACACGCGCGTGGGCAGCTGGACGGCGAGCACGCGCGTCTGCGCGATTTCGTTGTCGGAGCCTTCACCGTTCTGGACTTTGGAGACCGTCTTGTTCCAGACGTGCGAGACGGCTATGTAGTTGGCCTTGCTCGCGCATGAGAGGTGGCGGTCGAAGGTGAGAATGGTCCGGCCGAGAGCGGGGAGGCGGTTGGTGGCGTTTTGGCCGTCGTCGGGCGAGTTGGGGTCCAGGAGGCGGAAGGTGCGGACCAGGGGCTGGGGGTGGATGGGCCTGTCACAGGCACAGCATGTGAGAGTGGACGGGTTGCCGGTGCACCACAGTGCCTCGAGCGTGGGCGTCTCTCCGGCTGGATGGAGGTCGGCCATGGTTGAGTGGTAGGTGAAGTAGGAAAATAAAAAAGCCGGACTCGGGAAAGTAAGCGGGTGAGCGACGCAGGCATTTATATTTGGACATGCATGCCAGCGCGCCCTCGTGTAAGGGTAATCCCTGTGCACAGGCGGCCAGTCTTACTTCTTACTTGCGTGAATGCGGGGCAGCCCCCATGACGTAGTTTGTGCCCCCACTCGTACGTCACCGATGGTTGCTTTGGCCCCCACAGATTCCTCTTCTAAGCGCAGGCATATCCGTGCTGTAAGACCAGCTGAGAAGGTTTAGAGAGAGGTAGCCCATCGGCGTAGATTGGGATAGTCGAGAGTGTTTGAATTCTTGGAGCAGATGCGGCGGAAGTTCGGATACCGAAGTACGGGAGAGCAAAGCTTGAATCGTCCTCTCAAAGTTCTGAATCAGACGTGTCATCAGTGTAGAATCGGTTTGGACGTCGTGATCTCGTGATTGTGTAAATCGTCAGTCTTCTCCAAGGCACTCTAGCCAATACTGCGCACATACCGTGGCCAGACTCGGGAGACTGCTTTTCCAAGGAGTTGCGGAAATTGATGGTTTGGGTGTCGAAAGGGTAGTACTCGAGGTAGCCACTCAAGAACAGCAAACAATCGTCCGGTAGAGTAGGCAGTGCCGCTAGATAACCCTCGTCAGAAAAAAGCGCAGTGGCTTCTGGTACAAGCCATGACAATTGGTCGTGTTTGGTCAGGAAGGCCTCCAGTTGCTAAACTTGATTCAATGATACTTTCGGATAAAGACCACCGAATCGTGCAGGAAGCGATAGCGCGTGTCCAAGCCAGGACTTATGGGCCTATGGAAGAATGGGGAAGCCCCGTTTTCCGCTATTCAAAAGCTCTTGAGGCCACGCACGTCCGGCCCGCGCAGGAACAACATCCGTATCAGTGATGGTGTGCCTTACAAGGAGGGCCGCTCACGCGCCAGCTATGCACCCACCGTATCATACACCCGGTAGGGATGAACGTTCAACAACGTAAAAGTCTCCGCGGAAAATTCTAAAACAGATCACCGAGACGGGTGAAAAGAACGCCCGAGAGCTACACCAGCATTGTTCTACTGCTGGGACTTGATGTCGAACGAGATACCGCGGACGGTACTACTGACCCTTCATCAAGCGAACATTTTCAGATACTCCGTGACGTGCAACGAGTACCTCCTCACTCTTCCAGCATGTAAAACAGATCGCATATAATTTGACTACAAGATCGTCTCGAAGATTAAGTTCTTAATAGCGGACTTCGCACTTGACCCGCAAATTCTTTCCCACCTCCAACATATCTGTTCGCTTTGATTCCCCATTCGAGCCGACCACGGCAAACAACGCACCCTCTCCGTCGATACGCGCACCACAATTGATTTGCTCTGCTGTCCGTACCTCCACCACTTAAGTGCAGACACAAGACCAGTTACTACGGTAAACAAAATCAGCACGCAACCTCAACGATGAAGCGATGGGAAATGGTTTGTTGTTGACTTACCCATTGACCACGCAGTTGGCTGCTTTGCCCCGCTTCCTGCACTCAGCGGCACAAGTGCTGCTTGCAGCACACGACACGGCGCACATCTCGTTGTATCTGCCCGATGGTATTAGTAGGGATGTCATGACGTTATATGGCGACAACTTACCCAGTGTCAGTCGCCACGACGCAGTGCTGGCCCTTATTTTGGCAGGCTAAGGAACCGCCAGCAGCGCAATTCCGGTTGCCCATCGACAGAGAATAGGCGGCGGCACCTTGGCCCACGGCCAGGAGCAAGAGTGAGGTGATGGCTGAGAAATGCATTGTTGGAGCAGTATGGTGATTTGCGATGGAAGGATCAGAGTGTGCGGCTGCGGTTGTTAATATATGTTTTATGGTTGAGAGTGGCTTCACGTCGGACTCGCGATACAGTCTAACCAGATATACTCGCTGGTGCACTAATAAGATATGCGAGTCAAAGAGGATGGTCGTATCCAATGGTGGTTTGATGATCTACGCTGCGGAATGATGCGGGTATCAGGGCTTCCAACGCCCGGTCCATTATCTGGCATTGATACGAGATACGAGACCGGGCGAGTAATGAAGTACAAAAGTAGGTTCGACGGCGTTTCTACAAGAAGGTCTGTGCGGGGTCCGGCGTAATTTAAGCGTAAAGTTACGCTCAGGCACGCTTTCCAATTCAATATTAAATGACACCGGCGTGTTCTTGTTGTTGCTAACCTCGATGCGAATGGCGGCAGCGATGGTGGTGTTGCCGTTGCTGCTGATGCAGCGGGCTGTGGCCAGTATCATTGCCGACGACGGCGGTGTTGTTCTTTTCTCTCTTTGTTTTGGGAAGGCCCGTACAAGAAACGGCTGATGTTGCTGCCACCGCAAGAATCCCAAGCAAAGGTGCGCTAGAATCCAGGAAAAACTCCTCAACACAATAGTCCGGCTCCATATTGATTCTTCGCAGTAGAAGAGCCTCAACCAGCCACTTGAAGAGGATCCAAAGTCATTGCGCAAAACCATATTGCCGGTCAAACAGAAACGGTGGAGTGACGGCTTCATGGGCTGAGCACGGTCCACCGCGTCTCCCCGCTCTGCAAGAAAGACGTGGCCGCCGATCGCCGAGCACCCAACGCGCCATGGCGTGTCAGACCATGTCAACACCGAGGATGCAAGCGGGTGTAGTCATAAAATAAGAGCCTATGGATCACAGGCTGGTCCAGTCCAAGCAGGTAGATGCTGAGAAGCCAGGCTGCAATCATCCCAGATGCAAGAGTGGGCGACGACGAGTACTTGGCTCTTATCGTCTATCTCTCCAGCCGCACCTCCACAGCCGAAACCTCCCACGCCCACCGCGCAACAACCATGCCCGTCACCCGTGAATCCGTCGAGCGCATCCTGCTCACCATCCCCAGCCGGTACCGCGGGCCGGGCGGCGCCATCGCCGTGGTCCACGACGGCGAGCTCGTCGGCCAGCACGTCTGGGGCTTCGCGGACCTCGACCGGCGCATCCCCATGACGCCCGCGACGCTGTTCCCCATCTGCTCCACCACCAAGCAGATGCTGTGCCAAGCCATCCTCGACCTGGAGCGGGACCCGCCGCCCGCACTCCTCGGCGGCGACGTGCGGCAGCAGCTGACGGCCGCCATCACCGCGCTCCTCGGCCCGGACCTCTTCCCCGGGCCCGACAACATGACCGTCGACAACCTGTGGGACATGCGGTCGGGGCTGCGCGACTACTGGGCGCTCTGCACGCTCTGGGGCGCCGCGCCGGAGTCGCGCTACACCATCGCGGCACACTCGCAGCCGACGCTGGCCCGGCTCGCGAAGACGAGGCCGCCCGGGCACTTCGCCGCCGCCGCCGCCATGTCGTACAGCAACACCAACTACCACGTCCTCGGGCGCGCCGTCGAGGCCGTGACGCGCGAGTCCATCGGCGCCCTGCTCGCGCGCCGCGTCTTCCAGCCCGCCGGCATGGCCACGGCGCGCGTCGTCGCCGACACCGCGACGCCGCTACTACCTGGCGGCTGCGTCGGGCACGAGGGCGACGGCGACGCTGTTGGCTTCTTCGCGCCCGCCCGCAACGCCATCGAGTGGGCCGGCGACGCGGGCGCCGTCGCCTCGCTCGCCGACATGGTGGCGTACGAGCGCTACTTCGATCGCCTGTGGCGCGACGACGACGACCACCGCGACTACCGCCGCCTCGCCGGGGACCCGGGGCGGTACAAGGACGGCGCACCCGCGCGGTATCGGATGGGCTTGAGCCATGTCCGCCTGGGCGAGCCGGCGGCGCTGACGGTCGGCCATGGCGGCGCGTTGCGTGGGTTCCGCGTGCATCGCCGCTACGTGCCCGAGGCGCGGCTGTCGGTCGTCGTGCTGTTCAACCACGAGGCCAGCGCTGAGGGCTGCGCGGCGAGGATCATCGAGGAGCTGCTGGGGCTGTCGTCGGTGCCCGCTGCGGGCGGGGGCGAGACGGAGGCGGTGGTGGGGGGGCGGCAGCAGCAGCAGCAGCCCGCGTCGGAGTGGTTTGGGGTTTTTCTGGACGCCGAAACGCAGTTGGCGGTGGTGGTGCAGCCCGGGGGAGATGGCGGAGAGGTGTCGGTCTTGTGGGCCGGTGATGACTTCCGCGTGCCGCTTGGCGACGACCCCCGGAACGCTCGGTCGCGGGATATGATTGCCTCGGTGGATGGCGATTCTCTGCACGTTCAGTGTCTTGTTGATAATGTTAAGATCGAGGCTAAGCGCGTTGTGAAGAGAGACGGTGATCTCGCGGGGTCGTCCTTCTCGGGCGACTTTCGCTGCGAAGAGCTGGATTCTACATTGCACTGCACCGGTCAGGGCGACCTGTTGTACGGCGCTTTTGACGGCTTCTTGGGCGAGGGGCCACCGCATCTCATGCGACATGTGGGTGGAGATGTCTGGTTCCTCGCCGATCCGCGGGGAATGGACGCTCCGGCGCCTGGAAACTGGACAGTCGTTCTTCGTCGCGATGACCAAGGGAGTGTCATCGGGTTTACAATCGGTTGCTGGTTGGCCAGGAAACTCGAGTATGTCAAGGTGTGACATGGTCATTGCCAGAACTTATCCAAAATGCATATCTTTACAACAATTAGCCGCACCGGAAGAGCCGTTCGATTGATCCTCAGCAAAGCGAGGGGAGGAGCGTCGTGACGGTCGCCGCTCGAGCGGAGGGCCGAAGGTCCGTATCGACGCGGCAGGTGCCCGCGCCGACCGTAGAATAGCGTTGACACGTTGACGCGTTCGCGTACCTTCCTAACTCTTCGGCGACGAACACCTCTAGCGGCGAATACCGGCGCCGGCGGCGAGAGAATACCGCTATCCACCAGCAGTAAGCATCGCCTCCGCTTCGCTTCGCTGAGATGGGTTCGCATGGATGATATCAGGTCTGTTGATTCCAATACATGCGACGATATAAGGTGATAAATGTATGCAGATAGATGCTCACTATGGTTTCGCCTATATCTGGGGCCGTCGTCAGGACCATAGACGAAATGCAAAAAATGTGAGGTCGAAGACTTGACTCAGAAGGTGAAAGACTTGGGGGACAAGACGATTCTCGTAGAGTTGGCAAAGCTTGGACAAAAGTAGTCGGTGAATTTCTGGTTCCACCTTCCCAACTTACTTGCCTGGGTGGCGCACTATGTCTGCTGAATTTTGTCGTCGACAGTAGACTTTGTCCCCCGGTATTAGCTAGATACGACTTGACCGGATGTGGCTTGGCCTGTCGAGACGCATCATTCCCCACGGCCCTATCCGCAGCTTTGGTGGTGATGACTCGCAGTCCAGCGGGTGACAAAAGAAAGTGCCCACTCGCGTCTATCTTACAGAAAACTTTCTATGGGATAGGTAGAAGAGTAGCGTGATCAGCCGGCTCAACCAAAGATTCCATGATGCCCGTACCATGGGTCTCTGGAAGCTATTGGGTCCACGTAGCCGTAGCCGACCGCCAGCAGCATCGAATATTTCTTTGGAAGGACACCTATAAAGTGTCGGTGCCTCTGCCGCGATATTCTGCCACACAAGAAACAAAGCCTTGCTTCGAATTCCACCTTCGCTAGAAGAAGCACCCACTCTCCACCGATTCCACGTTGCAACATGAAGGCCAATACCATCGCGTTGGCCGTCTTCGCGGCGGTAGCCATGGCACTGCCCATTCAGGAACACATCTACTGCCACTGCCCAATCATGTGCACACATGAACCTGTGTTGTGTCATATATACTGTGTACGCCCGGACAATGTAAGTAAAGCACCATTCGTAGTGTAGACGGTTGTTAATCAGGTCAGACGATGCGGGATTTCTGCATGGACCCGCAAACTGGGGGGGAATCAGAGCCGCAGCTGGAGGAACATTCATAAGTGGCAAACCTAGAGATCCCTACTTTTTCAGCCACGGGGTACGTTACGGTGAATGAGCTGCTATTGCAGCCAGTCCCGGGACTTATACTCCTGACAAGGCTTTCGAACCTATTGCGGTGAGGTGCATCGCTTGAATATGCCGCAAACTCAGTACAAAAACTATAGCTTACTCTACACGCTATACCCTAGCTAGGGCTCAATCTGCATACCTTTCTGAGGGTTGTATCGGGTGTGGTGTTGGTCGACAGGCAGAGAGTGTCAACAGCGAGGGTTCACCTCTATGCCAAAGAGGCGCATTCCTGGAAAACGCCGTAATCTCACTGAAAAAATTATAGCGTAGCTTGCATGCGGTACTCTGATCAAGACTTGATTTGCATCGTGATCTAAGCGCTGTGTCATCTGTGGTGTTGGCGAGTAGCTAGGCAGAAACGCTTGAGTGTGGTGGCGGTTTTGGTTATGGAAGGAGCATTCAGTGATGTCCGGCCTGCCTCAAATCGCAGCGCGCCCAGCTGCGCAACCGTCCTTCTTCACACCACCGCGTACGACCGTCGACTCGCCTACGATCTGATCTACGCCGCAGCCATGACCTCTCCCGTCTACTTCCTCGTGCCTTCGGGCGATCTGGCCCTTTTCTTCGCTCTTTTCGTCTCCGTGTGCGTGGCCTCTTGGGCCGACAGCCGTGCCCGCATTCTGGCAGCCGGTTTTGCCGCTGTCGCGCTGTTTGGCATCGCCGCCAATGCCATCACCATCTCCGCTCTCGCCCGCCCGCCCGCGCCAGCTCAGCTGGCTATATACCGTCTTGTTTCGTGGACCTTGGTATCACTGCAGGACGTTGGTTTGGTGGCGCTGGCGTCAGGAATATGGCGCTACCTAGCGTCAGATTCGAGAATCCTGGGCCGCTTCATTGCCTGTTCCGGCCTATCGCTCGTTCTGGTCTGGATCGCCACCTTCGCCCTCAACATTGCCGCACTTCGTCGGCCGGATTTGCTCCTGCCCTTCTGGATCCAGCCCGCTCTCGATGGCGTTTTCTTGCTGGCGACGATGCCTGTTTCGGCTGGCCTTTTCGGGGTGTGGCGAGCCCGTGTGCGCGAGGCGGATCGCCGCGCTTCGGCGCGTTTTACCATTCGGTCGCTGCCGCTCGTCTTGCTCGGAAGCACCTATTTCTACGCCATCACCACCATCCTCCTCGAAATCCCCGCCGTCTTCTTTGCTCTTGGCGTTGACGCCGCAATGGCGTTGAAAATTGTCTGGTTGGTCTGCCGCGCGGCAGCTTTCGTGCTGCTGCTGTGCGCTTGCCGCGGCATCGGGTGGCACGCATGGGAACACCAGCTCCCACGATTCGTGGTGTTCTTCGTTGGGCCGGCGTCTGGCTACGGCCTGGTTTCTGAGCACGAGGACAGAAGACTCGGTGTCTACTACGTCGAGAAGACCGGCCTTCGGCCCTGGTGGTCATACCAGGGCCAAGGCACGCAATCATCTTTCAAGATGATCACCAATGAGATGATCATCCACCGCGTCACCACCACCATCACCAACCCCCGCACCTCGACCACCACCGAGAGGATTGTTTACCTCGCGGGATCCGCACCGCTCGAGTTGGCGCTCCAGCAGCGCATCGCCGACGTCGAGCGCTCCCTCGCCGACGCTGACCGCGATGCCGCCGCCCGCAACCGCGCCCGCTTCCACCAGGCGCTGCTGGCAGCGCCGACCGAGCGGTCGGACCCGATGATGAACCGCGCTGTCCTGCGCCGCACGCCCGAGGTCCTGCGTGGCCGCACCACTGGTCACGGCAGCGAGAATTCCGCGCGCACCACGGCCTTCCAGGCCCGAGGCGCCGACGCTGCCCTCCCGCAGCCCGTCTGGCGTCGAGCCAGGAGTGAGATGGCCCCTGTGGCCGAGGAGTTCGAGCTGGGCCCCGTGCCGCCCGTTGCCCGCCTCCCCGGAGGCTTTGTTTGATTGTGTGTGGGTGTGGGTCCTTCGCCGTTTTGTTTGTTTTTTTTTTTGTTACTTTTTAGCTGTTTTTATTGTTTACCCACGATGTCGATTTGCTTGCCCCCTATTTTGCTGTCTTTTTTTTGTACAGTCCGACGGGACTCTGAAGTATGCATAGCGCCCGGTGTGGCGTATTTTAGGAGTTTTTGTTTTCGAAATGGCATGACCACCACCACCGCCGAATTTTGAACGGCACGTCCAATTCTCTCTGATCGTGAATCCATTGTGTGCCTTATAGTAGGCAGTTGGATCAGACGTCTCCACGCGACTGTCTGCATTTACGACACTTCCGCGTCGGGACATCGGATTCAACTGTCTACGGAAGTCTGCTTTAATGCCGACATGTATGTCGGGACATTGTATTCAGCTGACTACGTAAGTACGCTTCAATACCGACAATCGCGTCGGGACATTGGATTCAACCGCCCACGTAATGATGAGTCCATGCGTCTATTAGATCAATGGCGGCGCTGTAGAGGAGGTGAAAATTCTCCATCAGAGATGCCCTCTACGAAGGTAATTGAATCCAATATCTAGACGTAGATACGAGTGACAAGAATGTGCAATTGAGTCATCTCTATAACTACGGACCTGCATCTAGAGCGAGCCGCGCCGACTTTGTCACTGCTCACTCTTGGTCTGATAATCCCTGTACACGCTACATGTACCTGTTAAGAATGCCCATAATTCTCGATAGAGCAGACGTAAGTTCGAGGAGAGGCGGAGTAGGCGACGAAGGTCTCTCCATAACCACATCAAGAAAAAAAGAAAAAGAAATGTCAGAACATGGAATAGATATTGAGGAGTCCTGAGCATGGCATGAGCGAGAGGGCGAGATTTCTGGATTAAAGTGGCGAATAAACACAGAATTGTGGCCGAAATCACCTTCGACGCCCACATGGGCGCCGTACGATCCATTTGAAGGGAATAGACCCTGCAGCCCGAGGATCCAGATGCCTCAGGCACCGAGGAGGAGGAAATTGAACGTTGGCAGAGATCCCGCCAGAGGCGCCTAAGGAGACACACTCCGATAGCTCTAAAACGAGATAGTGCCTGCATCGGCTAGCTTCCAGTTCTTCCCAGGCGACGAGGGTTTTCTCGGAGGAGGTATAAGTGAACTTATTTCTCCGAGATAGGTCATCTCCCCTAAGTTGGGATTGGAAGTGAGTGACTTTCTGCCATCCTTGTTAGCTTCCCGGTTGGTGATGGTCAGGGCTTTCAGGATGCTGTGTTTCTTGCACCGCTTAGCAAACTCCACCGCGAGGGGGAGGTTGGCCACTTTACCCTGGCCGTAGTTGACCTTGTTGGTGTCGGAGGTGTTTGGCGTGCCATTCTCGTAGAACACCATGCTAGTGGCTGGGGCAAAAAGGTCAATAGCGAGGGAGGTCACTCAGATCACTCCCACGGTTTGGAAGGTGATTGAGTAATGCCATTGCTTTCGAGCTTTCTGATACTTGTGTGACTATGTTCCAATGTCGAAGCACAGAATATCTGCAGGCCTGGAACTTCAGGGGGCTTCCTGCAAAGAAACGAGAAGAACGGGATGCGAGTACGTGTCGGCAGCCGCTGGCGGATGAGAAGGTATCGGAGTAAGCATATCACAGGGGTGGGAGTCGAGACTGCAGCTACATTGCCATGTAACCTCGTTTAGGCCACATGAAACACTTTAGTGCTCTGCGGCTTTTTTCAGTGTTTGTGGAGGATTCATCTCCCGGTCTCATTGGTGGTGAAATCGTCGATCGGCGTCACCCCACCAACCAGATCTGCACCTACGCCGCAATCCTTTCAAAATGTAAATAACCTATCAGTTCTTCACCTTCGCGACGTTGTAAACGCCTTCATCATCTTCGCAGTACAAGCGCGTCTTCATCAATCCTCAAAACCCGCAAATCAACGATGAATTATGCCTCGCAAGGTGATCGAGCCAGAGGTAACACGATGCGTTTCTCCACGAAACGCAAGAAGCGCTATTCCAGAGCAATCTCTAAGGCTCGGGTGAAGCCAGACAGTAATATTCTTTGCGCACTCTCTCTCTTTCCAAGCCATTGCTGACTGCTTTTACTAGCCCACGTACCAAACATTCGCATCAAACTCCAGAACGGATCCTTCATTGCAAAAGGCATTGGCAAAGGAAGCAAGTTTAACAAGTGGATCCGCACGTCCTCGGAATACATCACATACAACACAACAGAGTACCACGTCGGCGATATTGTTGTGGTCAATGTGGCCGACGAACAGTTGGCAACGCGGATAGAGCTGGCAGTGATTGCTGCATGCAGAGGTATGGATCTGCATCTTGTCTGGCTTTTCCGCACAGACACCACGCCCGAGAGGAAGACGCTCGTCGGACCGGACGTCGCGTCGGCGTACAAACTCATACTATCGGTATATTCCGACATCGCCTCTGTGGAATGTTTGGTAGGCCACATGCCACCGTGTGAACGAAAGAGCGTGTGCGTCGACTGGGTCCTTCAACTGGAACCAGCCAAGGCCATCTGCATATCCACGCCGCGCAACGGCTGCTTCATGCGTAGTTTGGTCGAGAGGATCAAGGCCCGGGAGCTTATGGATAAGACGTTCCCTGCACCAAGCGGACCGCTCAACAGCACGCCATCGCAGCAAGATAATGGCGTCCCACCAGAGGGAGAGGAGAGAATGCCGGCATGGCGAGGCCATCATATCACACTCTCGCCCGCACCACCCGAGTTCGCCGTAAGCAAGCGGCCGATGGACGACACGCAAGCCGCTGCGGCACTCACAACAAAGAAGCAGAAAACCGACACACTTCCTGACCGGAGCCGAGCTACGCGTAAAGTGGTTCCACCAGAGTGCAATAGCACATTGACTGCGGTAGAGTCCCCGCCCCACGACACCACGCTACTTGTAGAGCCCGAGTCCCACCCTGCCCATCTTAAATCTCCTCGCGAGCCCGAACATCATCACCCCTCACACGATATATCCGACCCCATGTTTCAAACGGACCCGGATCTATTGGGTAGCACCGAGGGCTTCGGAACAGTCGATGATGCCGCGAGCACAGCACACCCGGTCGTTGGGGCATCCGAAGCCCCCGTCTCCGAGTCAGACGAGCAAAGAGTGCTCGCGAACGCCGTACCCGCGTTGGAAGGGCACAACTGGCTCGGCGAGGAGACAATCATGCCGTTGATACGCCTCTTCATGCCCAACACGGGCGTGCGGTTGGTGGACATCGGCGAAGTTCCGGAGCAGGCATGGGAAGCGTGGGGGACGTCGAGGAGCAAGTCGGTCGACCTTCGAGCATGGGACGACATTGTCCTTGTGCCGCTGTTCGCGCCGGAGCTGCAGCACTGGCGACTGCTTTCTTACTCCATCGTGTCCGGTGCCATTGTCGTGACCGTATACGACTCGTTGAAGGCGGAATGCGACCTGGATAGTATGGAACCTGCTGTGCGAGCTATTGCCAAGTTCCTGGGGTATGATCTCGAAAGGCCGCTCAGGATTGAGGGTGCTGACAAGGCAAGTATAGCACAGTGCATGAGGCTGGAAGCGGTAACGATCGATGTTAACTCGATACAGGCACTTCAGCAAAACGACAGACACAACTGCGGCGTGCTCGTCGTCATCCACGCCATCTACATCATCGCCCGGGCCGACCTCCCCCAAGCATCTTCCGGGAACCTTTGGCGCTTCATCTTGCGTTGCTGCCTCCAAAAGGAGTGCACCCAAGAAGAGTTTGCCGCCGAGTTTTCCGCCACGCCACCCGTACACACCGTCCAGCCGCGGCGGCCGGGATATCACCTTCTAGACTGCCACGCCACGACGCATTCTCGGTGCGAGCGTCTTCGCCAGGCGGCCCTCCAAGCGGAGGAGTTTTGCAAAGTCGTGCACATGATTCAGCATCGCGTGAATGAGGAGATGGAGAGGCTTGCGTTCCTGAACAGGCTCGACGAGATCGGGTCGCGCTTGAGCGCTATGGAGCGTGCACGTCTATCTCTGGCATTCGGTAATGATTCCCGTTGCCTGGAGAAAATGAGGGGACGTAGTGGGATGGGGAGGAGCGAGTCGCTTGTGGGGCTGGCTCAGGTCGCTTTGGATATCCGTGTATGGATTGGGGCAGAATTTCAGCGTTCGAAGCAGGCTTTGGACCGTGTTACTGAAGAGGTAAGGGTGGCAATGGTAGATGCGGATGAGTGGGTCAAGCAAGCGAGACAGAGGATCAAGGATGCAGGGCAGGTGCAAGAGGGTGCGAAAACGGATATGGATGACGCGGACTAGGATGAGAAGGAATTGAGCCGGCTCTCATCAGGAATTGGTTCGGCTGTCCGCGACTTCATCGTAGACCCTACGAGCTGTGCCGCTTAGACAGTTCTTACTTGCCAAGTAGAAATGAATCGATATTAATCCTCTATTATTTGTGGTATTGCTGGTCCTCAAGCTTGTGCTGAAATCTAATAACTGCCTAAAAAGGCAATGTCGTCCTCCACAGTCACCTTTGTCAGTTTCGTCACGTCTTTCCATTCCTTAAGGGCGACGGTTGCCTCCACACGCTGTTCCCTCGCGGTAATGCGTTCCGCTTCGTATTGGACTCTGATATCTGTCAGGCGATGGAGTACTACTTTTACCCGTTCGATGATATGAACAACACCACGAGCTGGCGTAAGGCGTAGAACTTTCAAAGCCTCGTCACAGAACTCTGTCATGCTATCCACTAATGGGCGCCGCTGGAAAGCGTGCCTGAGCATGTGTAGCAACTGCCGTATTGGGATGCGACGATGATTTCCCCAACGTTTTAGGTACTCGTCATACCTGATGAGCTGCGGATTCCGTTGCGAAACCTGGAAAACCAGGTTCGAGAAGAAGGCGTCCATAAAGTCCGCGATGGCAGTAAAGACTTGCTGAGCTGCATGTTTGAACCTCTCAGAGAATCTTATCCTTCGTGGAGCCTCGGGTCGTCTAGCATCCAAAGAGACCGCCCGTGAAGGGCATGGTCTTCGTTCCACTTCCAATTGAAATCTCGCCTTGGCAGAAGTTAGAGAAGACCATATTCTTCTGATTCGAGAGAGCACTTACCGCTCGACCTTGTCTATCATGAACTTCCATCGACTTCGGGCTTTTTGTCTTGTTGGAGGCCTTCGCAACAGGGAGTTCATCGTTTGGAGACTCTCCAGGGCAGATTGAGTGCCGTCTACTGGGTCTCCTGATCCAAAATACCGTGTACGAACCGTCTTTGTTCAGATGAACGTCTTCGAAGAAGCTGGCTCCTGACGATGCATGCTTCTGGAGGCGACCTGTTGATGCCGTTGGAAGTGTACTGAATAATTCCTGCAAGTAATGTCAATCTCAAATTCTACGAGAAAATTCCAGACAGAGGTACCATGAAAAGGTTGGCCCTATGATTATCGCATTTCTCAACAGTTAAGCCGTGGCAGACTTGTAAGACTCCTGCTATCCCAATTACGAGAGGAATGAGCTGTCCAGTAGAGGTGATGTTGTAAACTCTGTCTATTCCGTTCCAGAATAGAGTCAGTTCGACGGCGGTGATGCACCAGGCTATGGCAAAGGCATTGAAGACATGGACAAAGTTCAGTCGTTGACGTCTATTTCCATTGTCAATCTCCAGTTTGCAGTGGTTCTCGAACGGAGGAAGTGAGAGCAAAACTTACTTTGCAGTTCCAGTACCAAACAACCAGTCGTCAAGTATACTGTTGATACTTCTTAATGTATCTCTTCGTCGTAGTTGGTATTCATGCAATAGCGTCTTCCGAACAATACGTAGATGCGCTAAAGGAGGGAAACGACGGCTTGTCTTTTTCCAAAGGAGAGCGCTAGAGAACTGGACACTACTCCAACCAAGAAAAAGAAAGACGTCTAGCAGTACAAGAAACTTTGTTTGGACGTAGCGGTAAAGTAACTTTCGGTTTGCTTGCGTCCACATGATGACGACGGTGATTTCCATCCAGTGAAAGCATGTTTTGTGGAAAGAAGCCCCGCGTTGTGAAGTGATTCGATGGAACACCAACGCTGCTGTCAACAGCGTACTTTCCAACGTGTTGAAAAGAAACATGAGTAGTGTGATCAAAGTGTTTTTAACGGACAGGAATCCATAGATGATCACCAGTAGAACAAGCACCACTCTGTAGAATATCCGAATGGAGCCTTGGGCATCCAGCTTTGTGAAAAAGAACTCATAGACGGGGCAGGGGTCCAGATGCAGTTTGTCGATCCCATGGAACCAGAACCAGGCAGCATAGACACAGACTGCGGTAGTCAGTGCCAGCCGAAAAATAGCACCAACAAGAGGGAACCTGACAGCCTTGCCAGAGGACGATCATTCTGTCGTTTTGGTGTTGGTCGATAAGGTTGTTTAGGCTCACGGTGAGGACCAGAAAATGAAAAAGGCAGCCCATCTACACGGTACAAAAAGAGGGTAAAAGTTGTGAGCACAATTGATATATGCCACAACTTTGCGTAGACTAGGCAATTCGCGACCATGTCTCTGTTGTGCCGGCGAGGCTGAGATGGGATAATTGGAAAGACGCATGACAATCAAGACTCATGAGACGTATCGACACTGATTGATATGTGCCTCCACCATGGGGGCAATTGAATGCGGCTCCAATCATGTGCTGACAGCATCCGGTCAGTAGGACACTAGGTGGCTGCTTACTTGCATGATAAGAAGCCTGCATTTCCGTGGGCGGACAAGGGTTTGGTCGGCTGGAGGGGCCATCTAGGAAGACTCGAATACACCCTTACCTATCGCATGAAAGCTGGCCCCTACAGTGCTCTTACCCTATTAGAAATCTGTCATATCAAGCAGGATCTCGATAGTCGACAGGATTTATCCGTCCGTAAAAGTAGTAGATACTAGAGACTACACGACTTCAGCTCCGAATCAGCACCCCACCGAGCTGAGCCGACGTGCGGACCCCACTCCGAATTAGCACCCAGCAGGCTGAGCTGACTGTTGGACCCCACTATACAAGCCACCAATGAGCTTGCGCTGTACTGCACCCTCTTGCGATAAAATTGGAGCCTATTTCTAGGCATCAACAAAGAGGCTCAATCGCAAGCCACAAGGTCGATTATGGGGCCAGCCTTGATGTTTCGGTCGACTCACAGCCTCGCAAGTCGGTTTCGCTAAGCTGGCGCACTGCAGTATCCGGATTCTGATGTTAGCTGTAGTCAGACGCGCCACTTAAAAGTCTACTTAGTAAGGGAGAAAACTGTAGTCTATGAACCAAGCGATCAACGAAGCGGAAGCAAAACACAAGAACCAAGAAAGCCTGAGCCTCGCCCACCAGCCCATCAACAGGAGCAAACCTCATGGGCCTCGCAAAGCACGAGGAGCAGTAACAGTGACAGCGATGATTTGCTACGACCCCGCAGCGCAGCGGCCCGTGCCGCAGCTTCCAGACGTTCGAAGTTGACTCTCGTTCTTTACCCCGAACCAGACACCAGCACCGTGCAACGCAGCCTCACACGTGTGACGGTCGCACAAACTGACGAGATGCCTAAATTGGCGCTTACTTCCGCCCCATGATGATGATGGGAACTACGAAGGCCGCAGAAGTTAGTTCGCTGATGTGGTTTGGAAATATTGGGAGCATGTATGACAAGTGCTCTTAAAACAACCCATTCTAGTGCCGACAACTAACAAGCCCCCAGCCTGCCTAAACCTTTGCCTAGAGAGCACGTCAGACGTGCATGTCGTTGTCCTCGTCCATTCCAAATACATCACCGATTTTTACTATACGCATTTTGGGTCCAGCCTTGCCTTTACCTCGACGAAACGGCTTAATATGCCAAGAAGCATTGGCACGGCGAGAGGCCATGCCCAGTTCGGATTGTGATGGAGATCAATACGATCCAAAGAACCTTTCTTGGCCGTTAGCACCGTAAGCTTCGAAAAAAGAGCACGGGTTGCAGTACTGGTGGTTGACATCGAGGCTGAGGGGCAGGTCTTCTTCGGGGGCAGAGGACCCTGTCTACCGTCAAAGAGGTGTATATTGATGGTGCGGTGGAGAGCTATCGCCAAGTCCCTCAAGTGGGTGCAGCATTAGAGCTACCTCCGCCGACCCGAGCGGCTCGCTCAACCCACGGGCGTTCGGACAAGACGACAGCGGCCTGACCCTTGATTCTTCCGACGATGGCGTTGTCTTTACTTATACTGCCAACCGTCTGATATTCTACCACCCGGGCACGATAGCCTTGTACAGTGTCTTGCCTGCGCGGAGTCATCTAGCACAAGCTGGCCAAGGGCCCCGACTTCATCTCACTGACGGCACAGCTGACTATGACCGGACGGCGGAGGATGTTCTCATCGGGCTCAATAGCAATGCATGCATCGCACACCGCCATTTTGCAACTCACCAGCATATTTGATCGCCGGAGCGGCATGCAGCAGCATCACGCCGCCAGCACCACAGCAGCAAGGCAACACACCAGCACGCCATGTCTCAAACCCCATCCGCCACACGGGCTCAGGCCGTCACGCTGAAGTGCATGGGCACCCAAACACCTCAAATCGAGTGAACTACGAAGATCTCCGACCGACACATTACCCGGTTGTACTACGAAGCTCGGCGCCACGTTGGTGACAAAAGAAGTTGCCTAGCCGCATTTGCCTCATAAACAATATTCTCTCACCGGGTGGATAGTTAAATACAAGATACGAACGTAGATATGTGCATGTAAAACGTACGTTTACGTCCGAATCTTATATTCAACTACCTACACCAACTTGGTAATGCAGTGTTTGTGTAGGGTAAACACGGGGGTGCAATTACTTTTGTCACCCGGGAATCCCGATGGGAACGAGCCACCCTTGGACGAGCACGTTGCAAACAAGCCAAGGTCTGGACGCCCGAGAAAGAACAAGGATGCGGTGGCGGAGAATACGTCTAAACCGTCGACGTCCTCTGAAACAGCAGATGCCGCTGATAGCACGCCGACCACAACCACTGAAGTGTCCGTCGAGCCGGCGTCGGAGAATGCGGGGACAACCGAGGCGGTGCAGAAGTCCTCTACGTCATCTGCAAAAGCAGTTAGCGATGATGGTGCAGCCGCACCGACTGAAACAGACAGAGCCCTGATCGGCTTGTAAGTCCAAAAAGGTGCTAATGGAACGTTGCATAAACATGTGGTGTGACAGTGTGGGTCCACTGCAGTATGGCAATGCCAATGCGGAAGGTTTCCTGTAGGGGCTGCCACGTAGCCGCTGCCAGCAATTCTGACAGGGGCCAGTACTACCCTTGAATGGCTCAATCATCTCCAAAGACGCGATGCATCCACGGACAGCGAAAAATGTGATTTCCGTAGCAGAAAACATCGCGGAGGGCACATGATAGGGTTACCAATTCATTCATTGCTGCAGCATGACGAGTTGCAAGTTTCGTGGTCGTGCCCAGCCTTACGGAGACGCAGTCATACTTTTTCGGATGCAAATTATGCGTGTTGCTCTGTAAAAAGTCATACTAGTCTCACGTCAGCATGGGGCCCCTTGCAGCTTACCCATGATGAGCATCGTGAATCATCAGTGCAAGGACTTTTAATGCACCACGGGTCTGCCTCGGGTCAGCCTTGACAGATTATGACGGCTGTGTTCTCCGCGCGATACGAGAGGAGGTGCGCTGTACGCATGTCAGCCATTAGACTGGCTGTAAGCTTGGTGTGAGCCTTGACTCGAAAAATTCTCCGTGTTGTGCGGGCATTGTGTTTTGGCTTCTGCTGCTGTTCTTATCTAGCAATCCTAACTTTACTTCAATGAAGGCATTTCCTCCCGCAATAGTCTTATAAACCCGACTATACCAACGTTACGTCTCCTAGAAGGCAGTAATAAGACTACGCTCCAGTCAACAGCAATAATATCCTTTTCAGGCATTTCTTTCTAAGTGACCTCCCTTACAGCCCCTACTAGCCGTGAAACTTGCCTCTTATCGGCTAAGCTTTGTTTCCTCCTCACCTCAAGCAAGCTACTGCGCGTAGTCAGAGTGGGCTTGTCTATAAGTAGATGTGACATGACGAGTTATGGGAATTGTTTGTAATAGGGTAGGATAGAATTATCACCGTGGGGGCTCTGCAATAGCTAGGAACGTAAAGTCTTCGCGGATGAGGGAGATAGAGAGCGTGAATAGAGGAGGACGGATAGATGGGCCGGATGGATTGAATTGGAAAATGTGGGCTCAAGTAGGAGAAGATGCTGGGCAGCCGACTGGGCGCGATAGAATTAAGAGCGAGCCGAGGTATTACATGTGACAGCTCGGGCTGGCGGGCTGACAAGGGACTGTTAGACCAGACCAATCAAAATGGGTCGACAGACAGAATCTCGCCTTCCGTCACCATCACGTAAGAATAATGAGCACGAACCACTACACTAATCGGCTGGTCGGCCGTCTGGCATTATTTCTCTCGCCCGTTGAACGTACATTATTGTTATAATGATTCTACTTCAACAGCATTTTCATCGACAAAGAAAAAACCCGGCCTCGTGGTTAGTAGTACAACACTCGCTTATAACACGCCTCGGATTATAGCTTACGACAAATTCCACATACGGTAGGTTGGTCCGTTCGAATCACCTTTAGCATCTCCCCTGCACCATTCATTTTCATTTTTTTTTTGGCGGTCTTTTGTCCACGGATGTATTCCACCATAGTTGATTTTCAGAACGACACTTCATTTACGCTTTAGCAGCTTAGTTGAAAACACAGCAGCCGAGCGCTTCTACTAAGGAAGAACTTTTGTTATAACCAGAAAGATTTTTTTTCCACCGGGAACTTTCTTTATGGCGAACTTTCTTCACGGCAGGACTTTTCTTCACGGCGGAACTTTTCGTAACGGCGGGGAAGGAGGACGGATAGTTAGATGGATTAAGCCGAAGGAGTCGCTTGAGGGTTGGGATAGAGAGAACACGCTCAAGGCGTTTCGCTCGGCAAGTTGGTGGTTTGTGAGGGAACCTACATGATGGAAAACCGGCGGAGGATATGCAGTAAATTTGGAGGAAAACTGTTTAGTGGTATGCAATGGTGTGGTATGGTAGAATCACTAACGCGACGGTCTTATTCAATCTTTGCTTCCCTGCACTGGGTTATTTTCTCCCTGGAGCTGACATCACCACGTCGCCGAAAGGGCCTAGGATCCTGCCAGCTCGTTGTACCAGATGCGATGTTGAGCTGACTGAGTGACTGCGTGGTAATGTCAGCAGGCCGGTTGAACAACGAATATGCTGGCTTATCAAAGAACAAGATACTTCGGGCGAAAGCAGAAATCAGAGGAGCGACCCGGTAGAGGACCCAGGAGCTTGGCGATCGGGTGTGTGAGGCAGTGTTGTGTCATCCGGTAGCGTCAACTTCCGGGACTTAACGGTCGAAGACCGGGCATTAAGCAGTCAGCATGTCTGGATGGAGTTGCAGCAGAGATAACTTCATAGCCGAGACAGTGATCAAGACGGTCATCGGTCTCAAGACTACTGTCGTGATCAGTGCATCGCTTCCTGCGGCACGTAGGCCGGCTGGGCAGATTAAGTGCGGGGCTCGCCCGCGGCGCGATTACGTCATCCAGTCCCATGATTGGCCGGACGACCGGAAACCTTGTCGGTGAGGACGAGGCAAAGAAAATGGGTCGAAAAGGACGGTGAGGTGTTGCACAGCCTGGCAGCGTTGGAAACATGTGGGCCGGGCCAGCTGTCTCGCTAGACTCGGGTCTCAGTTCTGCGTGTACTACGACGGCCGTCACGGCGAAGGCGAAAGCCTGGAGGAAGAGTCGGCGATGACTGGGCAATGCCGAATTAAGAAGGTCCACACCTTGTTCGTGGGAAAACCCGCTCCTTTTGAGCCGGTGTAGCGCCATGACATTCCGAATTAGCCTATCAGTGCCATGACGTTAGATCCTTCCTAGGTCCTTAGTGAGGCGGCTGTCGGGTTAGAAAAAGCATTCTACGAGCCCAGAACAAGGCAGTATTCCCGTTGTTCTTCGAGCAGCCCACCGACCAACGATGACCGATAAACGAGAGCGATTGGGCCTCTCCGCTCACGTGACAAAGGTGACACGACCATGTTGCTGTTCTCTTGTTTCGCTTTTCATTGCTTGCTGCAGGCCGGCTCTGGAGTCCAAGAGAGCTGGCGCTAGATACTCTGAGCAGGCGTGAGAGGGGGCAGGAAAGTGCTTGACAGTGCATTGCATTGCTGCCATGCACGTAGGCCCAACTGTGTGAGACTCCAAAAGTACGGGACTGGCCGCATTGTCAATTTGGGAGCTCTGGTCTTTGCAGCTCACCAAAATGAGTGTGGTCGAAGATGTCGCTGCCATGTAATTAATTTCATGAGTGCGGAAGACGGGATGCGAATAATGCAGCCGATCGAGTGATCGAGAGACCTGACCCGTGCCGAGTTTGCCCGTCTTCCCATAATGTCAGATGCGGTATTTACGCTGAATGATTCGCGGCCGAAGCAAGGCTAGGTTTGAACTCTGTGTCGTAGAGGAAGAAAGGGCACAGGCTCGAGCTGGGCGAAGTCAGTCAGACAGGTCAGCAGGGAAGTGCGAGGCAGGGATCAAGCATCCGTATTGCCCGCATTTGGTGTTCGGGCAGCACAACCATGCGGCGCCTACGATATGTCAGAAAATGGAGTGAAGTCGGCTCGGAGACGGGTCCGGATGCGTGTGAAGTCGTGCGTCAGCCACGGCTGCTTTCGGGCTAGCTGTGTCGACTGACCCGTTCGCCAAAGCAGCAGCCGGAGCAAGGTGGCGTCTCAGTCGAGGAATGGCGAAGGGCAATGTGGCGAACACGGTGAGACTTCCCGAAGTCAAAGCACGGCGTCTGCCGCGTCTGCAGGCCGCCCCCATCAGCCACCACACCCGCGGGCAGCGAAAGGCAGATGCGGGCAGGCGCCGAGTGGAGTGTGTTGCGCCGGATGGGGCGGGCGGGAGTGGAGAAGCGGCGCTGGCGCAGGCCAATGGGCGGCGGGGCGGGCGGCGCTCGGACGATAGGTGAGCCTGCCTAAGTCGGACCGGACCTGCCTCCCTGCCGGCGGCGGGCGGCGCGTGCACTCGGGTGGTAGTGCGTCTGCTGGGCTAGTTGCTCTGCTAGCTGGCACTGGCGCTGCCTCGCTCCGGCGCTCGCCCGCTGGCGTCGCGCACGTCAAACCTCACAATCCTGTTCTCCCGGCCGTTGCACCTCCCAGTTCTTGCCTTGCCCCGTCCCGCGCCTCCCCATGTTCGATATGAGCGACAACGAGGCCGACACGATTGTGGTCGCCATGGCTGCCCCCAACGGGCCGCTTGGCGACGCTTTCGAGGTGAGCAATGCCGCCGCCGGCTCGCGTATCAACTCGCACGCCAAAACCCCGCGCAAGCAGAAGCCTGCCGCCCGCCGCAAACCAACCACGTATGCTCCATCCCAACTCCTTCGCCCTCGCCCTGCCTGCGCCCGCCGCTGACCTGACGCAGCAAGAGCCCGTCGGTTGCGCCCCACAAAACCAGAAGCACGAGGTCCACCGCCAGCCCCGCGCCCGCGGCCAAGCTCAAGCGCACCACCAACCACGCGCGCAACGACAGCAGCGGCGACAGCGTGCCCTACTCGCTCTCGCCCTCGCCCGCCACCACCACCAACACCTCCAACTCAACCACCGGCACCCCCACCGGCACCCCCACCAGCCCCCAACTCTGCGGCAACAGCAGCATCGCCAACGCCGCGACCATCGCCAGGTTACAAAACACGCGCGTCGTCCGCTTCAAGAAACAGCTGTGCACGCAGTGGGACATTGAACAGGCCGACCTGAACGCCGTCTTCAACAGCGCCACCATCGTCGACGGCCCATCGTCGCCTTCCAAGCCGTCCCCGGACCCGTCGTCGCCGCGCACAAAGTCGCCGCTAGCTGTGCGCGACTTTCTATCCAAACTCGTCCGCATGGCAGAGATGACGGACGTGAGCTTCGACGTGGCAAAAGTCCAGTTGGAGAGGGCGCGAGAGGAGAGGGCTCAAGGAAATGCTGACGGGACCTTTGAGAAGGGGGGAAAAGACCGGACGCAGCTGTGGATACCTACCGATGTGGATAGGGCGACGGATCTGATCACGGCCACGACGAAGGCACGCGCGGGATCGAAAAAAAGGACGGCGAGTGAGGCTGGGACGATCGAGGACCAGGCGAGGCCACCCCCGGCCGAGAGACAGCGGGCGCAAGCAGAGGAAGCCGAGGCCAATGCGCACAAGGATATCATCGCTGCGCAGAAAAGCCTTCCGTCGCCGCTGGATGCGACATTAAAGTTCGCCGGTGGCAGGCAGCAGGGCCTGCTCACCCCAACCGATGAGATGGACACCCGCTCAGATAGGGCGTCAGTTCCGCGTGCCAGTTCGATTGAAGCCATGAATGAAGTCGAGCGTAATGAGCCACCGCAGGTACAGCCTGTTCAGTCGATGCAGCCTCAACCTCGACCCCAGCCAGCAGTGGTGGTTGGTCCAGCGCGGGAACAGGCAAAAACTCCGTCGCAGGCACCCCCCGAAAAACCTTGCCTTCAACCCTTGTCCCAGCCTCCCGTAAGAAGGGTGGCTGAACCAGCGCCGGCTAATTCATCTCCGTCACAAGCAAAGGCGAAGACTTCATCACAAGCCCCGTCGGAAACACCTGCTCCCCGGACTTCTGCTGGGCCACACGCAAAAGAAGTGGTTGGACAAGCGCTGGTCCAGTCGTCTCCATCACAAACACGCCCGACACAGCCCCAGTCTCGGCCTCAGCCTCAGCTACAAGTGGTGAATGGCTTCGCAAGAGTACAGGTGATGGATTTACCAGCACAGCCAGCAAAATCCCACCCTGATCCCAAAAGGAAAGAAGTGACCGGATCGGTGCCGGCTCGGTCAACCCCACAAGATCGGCCGATGCAGCCCCAATCTCGGCCTCAGCGAGAAGCGGTAGATGGTCCAGCACGAGCAGAAGTGACTCTACCACCAATGCAGCTGGCAAAGCCTCCTCCTCAACCTGAGCCTAGTCCTAACACGATGGGAGGCACTGGAGTCGTGCCGTCCCAGGCAAGTCCATCACAAGTACAGCCTCAGCCAGAAGCGGTGGGCGGCTCGGTGCAAATTACATCACAGGCACAAAAGACACAGCCTCAGCGCCCGCCTGAATCCGAGACAAAATCGGCAGCTGGGGCGGCACGACCTCAGGTAACACAAATTCCGGCGAATCCTTCCAACGCGCAGGCGGCGCAGTCTCGGAGTCAATATGGCTCTAGTCCAAAAGCAGTATCACGGACGGACTCAATTCCGTCACAGCCGACGGGCCCTCAGGCAGCAAATCCGTCGCCGGCACCGCCCCAGGCGGCAGCAGTGAACGAAACGACACGATCCAAATCGACTCCATTGCTGCCACCGTTCCGACCACCACAAGCAGATGCGCCTGCGAGACGCGAACAGGCGCCGCCATCGCCGGCATTGCGTCAATCCCAATCTCCCGGTGGGGGCGGAGGAGCGCAAGAGGCGCCGGATCCGTTGCGCACGCGCCAGAGAATGGACCTGTCGACTCTGACTCATCCTGCCGCGCCGCACGCTAAAGCGGGCCCCGTGCGTCCGTCAACGGCCAGTCCTACACTGCCTCGACCTCAGCCGCTGCCCCAACCTTCCCCCAGCCCTGCTCCTGTGATAGACCGTCGCATGTCGGACCCTGTGTGGAAGGGCGCAGGAAAGTACCGCGTGGTATCATCCACTGAGTGCTGGCTACCGTCAAAGACTCCGGTGTCAGATTCCGCGAGGACGAGCAGCCCCATCTCCAACACTCCCATCTCCAACACTCCCACGTCGAATGCTCCCATGGTTAATACGTCCATTTCAACCGCCGCAAAGATGAATGCCCCAATGCCGAACTCTCCACGGACGGACACTCCGATGTCCAATTCTCCAGTATCGAGCGTTCCGATGTCTAGCACTCCAGTTTCAACCATCCCGAGGACGAATATCCCGAAGTCGAACATCCCGAGGACGAACTGTACAATGTCTAACATGATTATGTACACTGCCCCAGCATCGAACTCCCCAGTACAGAGAAGCGCGGCTGCAAATGCTCCAGCATCGAGCGTACCGGCATGGAACGCCACGGCACCCAACGGCCCAACACCAAATGCGTCAAACGGCATAGCGTCTACTGCAGCACCGAGGCCAGTGGATTCCGCCCAAACTGGTATACAGGATGCCAGCTCGAAGCAGGACATGGGAGAAGTTGCACGCGCTAAACATCTGGCTGGAGATCATTCAGAGGCCCTGAGACGTCTTAACAACGATCAAACTCTGCCACCCCCTATTTTCGATCACATCCTGCAAATGTTCTGCAGCGTAAGGTGAGTTAAAAGAACCGCTCAGCCAAGTACTCGCTAACCCTATCAGCGCCTCACATATAGCAGTGCCATCCATCACTACGACAGCGAAAACTGCCTCACAGCCTTCTTTTTTGCTTTTGCAATATAGCAAAATACTTGTCCCATTTTACATCGACAATAACTGGTCTCTCGCGATGATAGAGCTTGAGTCGAAAGAGATGACCATTTACGGCACGCGAAGGGAGCAGAAAAAGACGGAGTCGGCCACCATTGATTACTTAAATGCCTCGCTAGACGGTGCCGACCCTATGGCCTGGAAAAGTTCGTACGTCGAATTGGGTCTTCCAACAAACTACTGGGACCAACCAATCGTCTGCCTCGTCGCTGCTATCCACGTATTCTGCAACATGAGCCCCCCCAGCCAGAACCCTGACCCGACCATCTGGCGCGGTATCCTCGCCATGCTCCTCCAAGGCATCACCCCCGGCTCCGATTTACCGCCCCGTCCCACAAAGAACAAAGCCGGCGAGGCCAAGCAAGATGCAGACGTCAATCCAGCCAACTTCTCGGTGCCTGCGACCTCCCACTCCCTCCCCATCCAAAACTACCTCGCGCACATGAGCAAAGCGCTCGCCGACTTCCACGCCCGCTACCGAGAACGGGCCAGCCAACTCCGAAACCTCGCCGCGCACACGGCCGACGCCAAGTCGCTGACGGACCGCCTCGCGCACCCGTCGCACCTCAACTCCCAGCGGCTGGCGTACGAGCGGCGGCAAGGCGAGATGCGGGCGCTCATCCAGCAGACGGAGAGCATGATGGCGACGCTGACCCGGATGCGGGCGGCCGGCCCGGGCTCGGCGACGATGAAGGAGCTCACGCGGTACGTCGAGGGCGCGAGGGCGGTGGTGAAGGCGGACGCGGCCAAGATGGAGCGCTTGGAGCGGCTGACGGGGAAGAGGGAGCTGGTCGCCGGCTTGGTGGGGGAGTTGGCCGACATGGCGGCGTGGAGGGCGAGGAGGCTGGAGGAGAATTGGGTGAGCTTGTGGGGGAAGGTCGAGGGCGATTATGGGAGGATGCTGGCGGTGTTTGGGACGCATCGTGCTGGTGGTGCTGCTGCTTGAAAGGGGGGGAGTGGTGGGGACGAGCGGTGGAAATGGGGCTGGTCCGGCTGCTGGTGGAACGACTACTCCGCCGCAACTGCCAGTCGTGGAAATGGATTTCGCCGCCGTCGTCCAAGTCACGTCGCAGGCTCCGCTGCGCGGTGATGATGGCGTGGTCGTCGACTGAATGAATCTCAGCTTGTTGTTCATATGGGCTTTTTTTCTTTTGGGTTGCAGCAAGCGGTTGGGAGTAAAATTGGGGGAGGTGGATATATTCGTTTTCGTTTTCCCCTTGTGCATAATGCTTGGACTGAGGCGGGCTTCTTCTTCTGGTCTCGTTTACTTGTTTAGCATGGCGTAGCTTGGTATCGCTGTAAAAGCATGTTTTGGGGCGGTAGCTGTCGTGATCTTTGGGTTGGGAGTTCATCTATCATGGTTCAATGCCCTTCTTTTGGTCGTTGTTTTGTTGTGCGGATGCTTGATGATGTGGATTCGCGGCGGCGCTGTGCGCAGTGGTCTGGTACGGTGTCTGCGTCTCCGTCTCCTCGTGAATAGCTGTGCGGTTGTGTAAGTGTAAGTATGGGAGGGCATAACGCTCAAAGTCTAGTGCAATGAGTGAGGGAGTCGGTTTTGTGGTGCAGGGCGCGAGAGCGAGGGGAAGATAAGAGCAAGTAGTTTTGGCAACAGCAACGTGGAGTAGACCCTGAATGCTTATTGGTATATTTGCATGGGTTTCCGTTCTTGATCCATGAATGCGAAAAAATTACTACTCTAACGAGTGCAAATACTCGACTGCCTCGGAGCCCAGCAGCGGCTATTTCTGATGCTGCTTACGGCTTCCAGTGGTGTCACACCACGGTGGGTGACAAACAAATTGCGCACCCGCATATTCCTTACACATAGATTCCGAACCAAAATATTTAGGTAGGTAGTTAAATACAAGATCTAGACGTAAATGCAAGAGTTTAAAACTTACATTCACGTCCGGATCTTTTACTCAACTAGCCATCCCATGTAGAATTGTTCCATGAGGCAAATCCAAGTAAGCAATTTCTTTGTCACGTACCATGACACCACACGACAGAGCCACGGCATCCATCACACTGACTCGCCATCTCTGACACAAACTCAATTTACAACCTCAAAAAGGTATAACAAATATGAACGCCGCAGCCCCTATATCTCCAAAAGGCACCATCAAACGCCCCTCCCTCCAGTCCCCCCATCACACCCTCACCATCCCCTCACCCCTCCAACCAGCCCCGCCCCCCTACCTTCCCCCTTTCTCCTTCAACCGCTGCGCATTCCACCTCTCCGCCCCCTTCGTCTTCGCATACCCGTAAATCGCGCCATAATCCTTGCACATGTGCGTGCTGCCGATGCCAAACGTGCCCGTATCCAGGTTGTCCTCGCCCCTCGCGATGGTGTACGGGTCGGCGCCCTCGAGCGCGGTGTCGCCGCAGCACATGATGGACTGGCGGATGTAGTCGAAGCAGTGCATGGCGTGCGCCGTTTCCAAGCCGTGGTTGCTGTGGGCGCTGGATCTTGTGGCGGAGGACGGGTCGCTGTCGTTGGTGGCGAGGAAGACGCGGAGGATGGCGTCCTGCGGGGGAGGGGGGGTCAGTGGGGAGGAGGGTGGGAGGGGGGAGGGGGTAGGTACGTACCAGGCAGTGGAGTTGGTGGAAGACGGATACGGCGTAGAAATACGGTTGGGATGGCGGGTCGTTTTGCAGGGGTGGCGGTAGGGTGGCTTTGGTGGGGTCGGCGACGGGGAGGAAGCCGTTGCCCTCTGTGTGGGAGGGTGTGGGTTAGTCGTGGCGTCAGGCACGGGACGGACTTGCGCTTACGAGGGATTAGTTTGGCCCAGTTGGCGAGTATGGACCGGCGGTGTTCTTTGGAGAGGCTGGCGACATCGACTTCAGGCCCGTAGTTTGAGTCGTTCCAGAACACCCGCGGGACCCTTTGAACTGGAGAAGAGCGGGTTCAGTATTTCTCTGCGTTTGTTGAACGGAGAGAACGTACACTCAGGCACCAGCCCGTTGATTTCTTCGCCCAGCGGTACTTGGCTATGGCTCAATAGCCCTGAGAAGATGGCGAACAGTATCCAGAAACAGGCGGTTGCCAGTAACGCCGAGACGGCAGCAGCGGCAACAGGCGCAGTTGTGATGTCTGCAAGTCGACTTCGGGAAAACAGCGAGGAAAAGGAGGACTGTCGCTTGTGACGAGGCAGATGCCCGCTTTCCTCGCCGTGAGGGATGGCCGTGTACTCTGCCATTGCAAGGAGAATGGGCAGTTGCGGAGGAGGGAGGCAGAGGATATTTCCTTTATGTTGGTGTCACGTGATATGATTATTGAGGGGCGTATGCGGCGGCTTGGCGGGAGTATGACGGAGAGGCTTCTTGGCCAGACTTTGTTGTCGCGCCGGCGGCTGATATAGCTGAGAGCAATTGCGCCACGAAGCAGCGACGTGTCGAAATCAGCCACGGTGAAGATTAAATAGCGCCGCAGACACAGCGCGTTGCACGAAGAGCGCAGGCGAGGAGTCCGCCCGTGGTACCTGTATCATGCCAAGTGCGAACAAGCTTTCTGAACCCTTAGACGTGCTCCTGCTATCATCTTGACGCGCGGGGTTCCTCAGTCGTGTTTCATATTCCAGCACGCCACCACAACCTGGCCATTCGCAACGGAGGCGTGTCCGGTCACGAGGAGTGAGTCGGGGTATTCAACAAGCTGAAATCGCCTTGGCACGCTTGAAACTCGCGCTTAAATAGAAAGCCAAGAAGGGCTCTGATGTTGCCGCGATGGGTCGCAGGTGTTGATGACACAGTCGCTGGATTGGCCATGGCAGCGAGGTGCTTTGTTGGCGCAGGTGTCATGACGTCAGAGGTGCTTCTTCCAGCGGATCGCGGGTCGAGCTGTGCAGCCTTATTCCGCCGCGGTATCGTCGCACGAGGAACATGTAGCGCCGTTCGCGGGCATACGGAGCAGTCATTTTCTCTGTGGGGATGAGTCAGCAGAAAAGGCCCGAGCGTCCTGGGGCGACGCGCGAAACGCGTCCCACAACGCGCGGCGATCCCCGGCGCTCAAACACGGCCCCCACCATCGCACCCAACCACATTGGCCATGGAGCCGCTCATGCAAAGTGCTACGCCGCTGCGGCGCGGCGTCGTCGCTTGTGCATCCCTCGCTCCTCTACCCTCTACCCCAACGACCCTGAACCCTGAACCTGACTGTCCCCTCCTCAACGTCCTCCCGACCCGTTTCGCGCACCTCGGCCCGAACCGTTCAACGTCATCTTCTGTTTGCACAATTCCGTGGCTGCCTGGAGCCCTCATCTTTGTTATCCACCGTCCAACCGCCAGCAACCGAAAAAAGAGACAAGCGCAGCTCCACTGCAGTGCACGTGCACGAAGTTTGCGGGCAACGAGTTTGAGCGACTATACCCCGGATCCCTTGTCCCTGCCTCATCAAACGCAAGACAAACGCCGCGGAACCAATAGCGCGGGGCAAGCGCCAATGTTGCGTCGTTTGATCAGAAACCACGGTTTGCTCGCATTACACTTCTGAGATATAAGTTCTTCTGTTTCTGCAATTCCCCTTTGAAAGTCAGACACAACCATCATCATGGTATCCAGCCGTGATGCTCTCGATTTCTTGATCAACCATGTTGTTTTTCCGGCGAAACTGCCTCAGCAGGAAGAGGATTCGGCCACGGAGCGACGCGGGGAGCAGCTGTTGACGCAACTGCTGAATGATACTCTCAAGGACTTTCTTGCGGAATGCGCGCATGGGGCTCACGACAAGTGGAAGCCAGTGTGCAGTGCTCTTCAACACCTGGCCAGCGGTTGGGCAGAATACGAGGGCACCATGAAGTCAACACTTCGAGGCCTCGAGCCTGGTGGTAAGTGGATTTGCACTGCCCACATCAGAGGACTCAAATATCCTGCAACGGACTGTGGATATAGAGCTAACGTGTTTGCAGATGCTACATTCGTCCATGTCAAGGCCCAGAACGCCGGCCTCTTGCTTTTTCGGGCTGATGCTCAATCCGTCCTGATCCATGTTTTCGAAGCTTCGGCTCTATCTGGAGCTGTGGTCGGATCCTGCGACCGCCTGACTTGGAGGTTTCCCGGCCAAACCATCAGCCTTCCGAGCCATCTACTCAAGGACGACGCTTTCGTCGACGAATTAGCAATCATGGTGCTACAAATGAGTACTGAGTCTGTCGAATCCTGCATGCAGACAACGAAGAAGGCCCAATCCACTGTTACCGAAGAACGCGAGACCGCCCATCCCAGGCTGGTGACAGAAGCCCTCATGGCCATGCTCAGCGCGTGGGGAAGGGTTTGCCAGAGTCCAAACATCGTCAAGCATATCCGCGATGACGTGAATTGGAATCATAGCCGATCGGCTTGGAGACGCTCCCCTCTTTGGCTCGTCGCCCGCGTCAGCATTCAAATTCTGTTATCGCACACATGCACCGGGGAGCAAGGACAAATCCTGTACAAGAACTTCATGGCCTTCTTCATAGCCAGGGTTTGCAACAACATCGTTAGTGAGCCTGTTGACGCTGACGTGAAGATGATTGCTGCTACCAAGGCTGCAAGACGCCTGTCAAAGCTCAGGAACAGTGTCTTTCCCTTTGTGGGAGATGCGGTGCGATTTGCTACGGGAAACGTTCGCGCCCGGATCGAATCATCCTGGTCAGAGATTCAGACACGGGAATCGCCGTCAATCCCGAGATTGCCCACGGAAGCAACCGATGATGATTGCACCCTTCCTTTGAGCAATAGCCGCCAATACCTTCAAGCTGTTGCCCTTGGCCGAAATGAAAGGCCGGAGTTGCCCGACATCACCTTGGATTCCGGGCCTCGCTTGGAGTTCGAGGCGAATGGCTTGCCTCAGCTGCGCCAGACTCCAGTCACTGATCATAACTTGTTTCTTCTCACCGACTTTGAGGCATGGGTCATGAATGACCTTCAATCATGGACAAAGCATCGAGGCGCTAGCGATCTGGACTGCGACTCGTTACTCAATGTGATGCGTACGTATCTGAAACTTGCTGGCGAAGAGTACCAGGACAACCCCCGGGCGCTCTCTGTTATGCTATTGACCGTCCTCGATATTTGGACAGCTCTGGATACCCTTTGCCTGCGACTGTATCCACTGTTGCGGAAATTTGGCCCCGCAATCCCGGCAATTGGTAACCCACTTCTTCTTCCTCATCTTCGTCAGATGCAGGCCTTGGATCGTATCGAGAGCTATCTTGCGAAGCGTTGGATGGACTGGGAGCCGAGCAATCCATCAATATTCGGCCCCTTATCCTCGAAGTCTTTCTGTGTTCAGTTTTATGCGCAATCTCAGCCACATCAGGCCATGCGTAAGGAAATCGAAGATGAGGCCTCCGCAACAAGAGAACGTAAACGTTCAGAGTTGGAGGAAGCAACAAGGGAATACCATAAGCTCGTGTCTGAGGCATCGCGCATGGAGCACTCACTGAAAATCAACTACTGGGGACGCTCGGTGTGCAAGAGAAATTGCCAGAAGTGCTATTACGACGGACGGATTGAGAACATGCGGATCGACGTGGATGAGTGGCCCCTGCCAGCTGATGAGGTACAGGCTCAAGCCGTTGTCTTTGAGCTTGATTGTCCTGTTGGCTTTTCAGCGTGGCGTGATGCTACGTGGCTTATCGTTCAGGACCTTGGACGCGCTAAACAAGTACCTGGGTCTGATGTCCTACAGCTGCTTCTGGAATATCCCCCCTTGTCGTTACGTGCTTCCGAGAAAAGGGAACAAATCATTACCCTGGCCTCTGACACTAAGTCCTTTCTCAAATCGCACTACAGAGATCAGCGCGTCCCCGTTGCTTTCGAAAGAATTGCTGTCAACAACGGCCTGCAGTATGGATTACTCGACAAGCGCACCGAATGCTGGGTACAGGACCAATCATTACCACCAAGCTTTGACCGGTATTGCATCTCCTCGCTACCCAATGGTCCATATTCAAATTTGCAAGATTTCGTAGACACCACCACTCGCACACCAAACGAAAGTCTTGCAGCGCAGCAACAATGCCATCCTGGGATCACGGCTCATGAGTTTCTAGCATTCAGCTCTCTTCGAGCAGGTGAACGTATCCAATGGCTGAACATCTTACGAGAGCTGGGGTCAGCAGACTTGTCTTTTAACGCTGCTGAGGTTCATGTGCTCATTCGGCAAGCAGCTCTACAAGCGGGATCGCGTGCTGAGCATACAGTCCTTAGAGAGGCTCATGTACCTTTTGAAGATCCAAACTTTTGTGCTAAGCTCATCGGCCTTCTGGATGCTCACCTTTCCAACATTACATCCAACTGGAGAGAGCAAAGCCGACTCGCCACCATCGCCTTGCTAGGACTTCGGACTTTGGCCCTTAGTTCAGATCCCACAACGACATGCCTGGCCACGCAGCTCTTGCGAAAGGTCCGCAAAGTAGCTCTCGGCTGGTGTCGAGACATCTCAAATGGAATTCATGAATGCAAGACGGATGCTGAGAGTGAAAGGATGGGAGTGTTCCTGAGCCAGTCTTCTCTGACCTGTCGGATGACGTACGATACAGACCCTAGCCGCGTCAATCATGTTCTATTTGATCAGTCTGATGTCGCAGACCTTGTCGAATCCTCCATCTACCTCAACGACAACTTTTCATCCCACCAGCAGAACGTCTCCACTGAACTGCGACAGTCTGTTCTCATCGACACGAAACTCTCACGCAGTATCGCCCCTCGTCTGAGAGAACTGATAGGAGTTTCAGCATGTGGCATCAATGATGGAATCAAGAAAGCCTATGAGCTGCCCGGCCTTGACGCGCATTGGGAGTCGGTGCCTGGGCACGAGGACCGGTGGTTGACCTGCATTTCCTGTCATGGACAAAACAGTCTTACGGCGACGTACCATTATGATTTTCTGTCCGGGACGGTTTTGATGAATGGGCGACGGATTGGTAGGCTGCCACCGCAGTACATGAATGCTCCATTGTACAGCAGGGTATTCGGTTCCGTAAGTATAAGTCCCTGTGTATCTCATACTGAACGCTCTGCTAATATCGTAGCGTATCTTGAACGTTGCTCAGTCGAATCGACCGGGGATGGAGTACATGGCAGTAAAGCCGATCAATGAACACAAGGTGAGCCAACTAAGATGCTCGTATGGATGGAGCGCTAAGAAAATAATAGGTCCACCTGGATATGAGGAACGGAGAGCTCATCATAGAGGCTGATGTCGGAGAACGCCGCCTTCGTCTCGTACCTCATGAAGTTCTAGCGCCTGATCTTCCTAGAAGCCTAACTGAAGGCTTTGTTCATTGGATGGACTTGCGTTCCAACGATATCGAGTTTCGGCCCCTTGAATCTCCTTGGGATCATCCCGAGAGAACGTGGAAACTCCATTTTGGAGGAAAGGGAAGTTCGTGCATGGGAATCGGCAACAAAAAGCTGGTGGACCGAGTATCGTATCTGGGGACAACCATACTCGATATCCTTCAGGCCTTGGAGAGCCGTCACCGCATCGTCATCTGTTCTGTCCCAGGCGGAGTTGAGGCTGAAATTCCGCGGATGCGACTGACGTTCACCGTGAATGGAGATGGTCGTTTGGAATCGAAACAGCTCCGCGGCGTCGTCGACCTTGAACAGCGCATCGGATGTTTGTTTGGACTGCGGAATATGCTCGTCTTTCAGAACTTGGGCTTGCATCCCAATACTCCACAGAGAAGCGTCGTCATTCCATATGGCCAAACCGCTGTCTCCAGGTCAGGCGACCATAGCCGGGTTACAATTGATCCCGGCCATGCGCAGAAGCTATCCTTCATGCACTATCAGATCGACACCAGATTGTCACGACTCCGAAGCCAGCAAGGTGCCGTCAGCAAGCTATATCTAGCTTATCTTCATGCGGTCACGGGTTTCGCATTGCCAGATCCACTCACTGGTCACACTGGCACTCAAGAAGCCTTGCGAATCCTACGAGAACAATCACTCAGGACTTCAACATCTATCAGTGAAGATGTTGTTCCGTTGCTCGACGAGATTGCATCATTGACTCCTGCGCGGTTCTTTTACCCAAAACACCTACGCAAAATGCAAACAGTCCAATTTGAGTCGAGTCTGGGTCAATTGGCACAGCATGAGGATTTCCACACCTTGGTTGAGGACTTGATCCACCATGCATCCCAACTCAACATGCTGCAAACTGGACCGGTCCCTGCGTTGTCAATCAAAAGCCGTGGTGACCCGCACCTTCTGCGCCGGGCAGCTAATCGGAATTCTTGCCTACGCAACACGGGCTTGGGACGGATGGAGAGGTTCGATGACGTGTACGTTGCAAGAGATGGCAAGTACGGCAGTGCAGAAGCTCGCCGAGTGTACGAGGTCGCCTCCTTAGTTCGGTTGTGGCCACAAAAGACCGAGACCGTTCTGGACCTTGCTTCAAAGGTGAGGCAATGGCAGCACATCGAGGGCTACAATCAAAAATTGGACCTGTCCAAAATGACTTGCAGCGACCTTCTAGAGTTCCCTGTTGATCGACAATGGGGCACGCTCTATGAGATTTGCCGAGACTGTAACCGATCAGTCGACCAGTACAAACTCATGCGCCTGTTCGCAATGATCGTCTTTGAACAAGCCGACTTCGTGCCAGTAGTGCGAACCCTGTTAGCCATTGCCTGTTCTGGAATGTTTACTGAGATCCAACCATTGGAGTCAACATACAACCTCACCGATGGAGAAAGCCCTAATCACAGTCTACTGAAATCGAAACTCTCAGACTACATACCAGAACCGACAAAAGACTATGGCGAGTCGTATAATGATTGGATGAGTAGGCTTGGTACATTCCGTCGGGAGACGGATCGGGAGGTGGCCTCGATCGTCAGCTACGTTTCAGGTCAATGGCCTTGTGATGCCCCTGTCGTTCCATCATCCGGATCCGCGCATCGTCAAAGGCAAATGGAAAGCGAATGCGAGAAGCACTTTACCGTCTGGAATGACAACCGAAAGTTTATGTTGCACATTGCAGATGTGCAGTCCGAACTTCGAAAGCTTCACGTTGGACAAATCGACCTGCCACTGCCAGTATATCCGACGAGGCCTTCTCTGGTGCGGGGAAAGGCATCGGCTCTCGTGGCGCCCGATCTGATCAGCCTTCTCCACCAGAGAACTCCACCAAAGCCGCCGATCATTCCAGCGCCAATCCAAGCAAATCGACTCAGTCATTCCGCAAGAAACCTGCCCGGCCTGGGAGAGCTGGAAGGGATAATAGGAAGTATGAAGGACGAAAGTGACCCCACCCGCAGAGCCTATGCCGAAGACTTGGATGCCAGCCTGACATCCCTCAAGCAGGCGCATCTTCCTAGTACCCCCGAGACGATCCCGTTGTCGGAAGATGTGCTTCTTGAGCAGCATGCCGTCTTGGAAAAGCATGTTGCAGCTGCTCTTTGCTCATTGAGCCTGGCATTGAGACCGAATGAGCTTTCCGATCTGGTTTTGCGCGATGTTGGCTTGTGGCCTCGCATCGACATAGCATCGTTGCTTACATGCATTTCTGCGCATCGACGAGGGTCAGTACCTGGGCAATGGAGAGACTTTCTCGTGTCACTTGGTCAGTTACTGTCATCGATGCAGAGGCTCGAAAGGCTACTGAGCTTCAGGCATCGAAACGATATCGTGGGCTTCTACAAAGAAGCAGAGGAGCCGGGCCATCAATCATGGAGTGCTACCGAGTTCCCAGACTGGCTTCTGATCGAGATTGAGAACAACCTGACGATTCGCGACGTTCAGGCAGAAGTGGCGCGGAAGATGATCCAACCGGATGGTGGACAGAACGCTGTCCTGCAGCTCAACATGGGCGAGGGAAAGTCTTCTGTCATTGTTCCAATGGTGATGACCGCGTTGTCAGACGGTAAAACACTGGGAAGACTCGTTGTCCTCAAGCCGCTGCTGAGACAAACATTGGATTTGCTCTCAGAGCGGATGGGTGGACTGGTGGACCGTCGCATCTTCCATGCTCCATTCAACAGGGACATCCGACTTGATCAATCCCAGGTCGTTCAGCTCTGGGACTACTACGAGCAATGTCGAGATGACCAGTGCATAGTTGTCACCCTCCCGGAACACATGATGTCATTCCGGCTCATGGGCCGCGAACTTCTCCGGACCAAGCCCCAGCTGGCGTGGAAAATGATGGACTTGGATGCATGGCTCGACGCGACGTGCCGAGACATCCTTGATGAGAGCGACGCGATCCTCGATCCTCGCTTCCAACTGGTGTATTCAATCGGCAACCAGAGGATAATGGACGGGCGGCCTGACCGGTGGGTCATTACGCAGAGGCTCCTTGCACTTTTTGCCTCCCAGGCCTGCAGTCTGCAGACTGAGGGCTCCCGCGATATCGAAGTAGACTTTCGGGGCCGGAGCTTCCCCATAATCACCTTCCTTAACCATGAAGTTGGTCACATCTTACTGGATCGCGTTGTGGAGCAGATCGGTCGAGGGAAGCTGCTGGGCATTTCGCTTTTGCACTGCTCCGCTGGGGTGCGCCAGGCCGTTCTGGAATTCATTCGAGAGAATTCTGTCTGCGAGAGCACCTTGACACTTGTCGAGCAGGAGTTCGGCAGCTCGACGAGTTGGAAAAACCTTCTTCTGTGCCGGGGGCTAATCGCCAACAATGTCTTGCTATTTGCCCTCCAGCAGAAGCGCTGGCTCGTAAACTACGGACTCGATCTCTCGCGGTGCAGAATGGCAGTGCCATACCGAGCGAAGGGTGTTCCATCAATCAGCGCAGAATTCGGCCACCCAGACGTCGCTATCGTCCTCACGTGTCTGAGCTATTACTACAGCGGCTTGACCTCAACGCAACTCCGGCACGCTTTTGAAAACCTGTTTCGAGAATCTGACCCGTCGAGCGAATACGCACTTTGGGCGCAAGACTGCCCAACCCTCTCCATCCAGAGTCTCCACGGAATCAACCTGGAGGACGATCGCTCTTGGGACGAGACTATCCTGCCGCAGCTGCGGTTCTCCAAGTCCGCTGCTGACTACTTCATGGCGACTGTGGTTTTTCCCCACGAGGGTAAGGAGTTCCCAGCAAAGCTGTCTACCTCGGCGTGGGACATTCCTTCCAAGTCGCAGCCAAGCACCGGTTTCAGCGGTACCAACGACAACAAGTTCCTGCTGCCGCTGTCTATCCACCAGAACGACCTTCCGCAACTGCATCGCACGAATGCCATGGTCGCCAATATGCTGCTCCAGCGGGAGAATCGCCAATACGTGGAGGCCAAAGACAACAATGGCAAGCGGCTCAGCACTGAAGGCCTTCTCGAACTCCTCTGCGCCAGCTCTCCTCAGATTTCGGTCTTTATCGACGTCGGAGCTCAAGTTCTCGAAGCGAGCAATGAGGATGTGGCTCGGAAATGGTTGCAACTTTCTCCCAACGCTGACGCTGCGGTCTTCTTTGACGAGGCCGATGAGAAGCGTGTATTGGACCGACATGGATTTGTCGAACGACTGTCCAGCTCCGGCTTCCATCAAAACCTTGACAGATGTTTGATTTATCTGGACGAGGTGCACACTCGTGGCGTAGATATCAGCATGCCAACACATGCCCGTGCTGCGGTCACATTGGGGCCAAGGACTACGAAGGATCGCTTGGTACAAGGTAAAATCCACCACTCTACACCGTCTGTAATTCACTCGCTAACTTGGGAACAGCCTGCATGCGAATGCGCAAACTCAACTGTCACCAGTCCTTGATATTCTTTGCTCCACCAGAGGTACACCAGGAAATACTCGCCCTCTCAGACAAGCAGCAATGCCATACACTCGACTCACTGGACGTACTTCGCTGGAGCTTCGAACAGACGTGCCGTGCAACAAGCTCCGTCAAACCGCTCTGGATCATGCAAGGTCTAGAGCACAGCCACCGAGAGCGCCTCTGTGCAGAATACCTGCAAGAAGACACGTCCAAGCGACACACCGAGGTCTTCTGCTCGAGTCTAGAGGAGCCCGAAGGCCGCACCCTGCACGAGATGTACGGCGGCGGCTCCGGGCAGCCCGCCTTCCGTCCCTGCCTCACCTCCCCACCAGCGCGCCAAGACGCAACCGTCCAGCGCCTGCTCTCAGAATGGGCAACGTTCAAGTCAAGCCACAGCCGCGACTGGACGCTCCAAGAAGAACAAGAGCGCGAAATCGCGCACGAAGTCGAGCAAGAGCGCGAGCTGCAGCGCCCGCCCCCCGCCGAAGCCCTCGCGCACACCCTCGACCCCGCCGTGCGAGCCTTCGTGCAGAATGGCACCTTTGAAGGCGGCGCCCCCCCGCTTTGCATCAACCCCGCCTTCGACGCCAGCCTCCGCTCCACCTCCGCCTTCCCGCACCTCATGCACGCTGCCACCCACACCGTCGTCGCCGACACGCTGTACGCGACCACCGACTTCGTCCGCACCGTCGCCCTCACCCACGGCTGCTCGCGCGCAGACGAGTTCATGCGACCCGTCACGTGGCTCCTGTCCAGCCGCGGCTCCGACGACCGCAACCTTTTCTTGATCATCAGCCCCTACGAGGCCAACGCGCTGCTGCCCGCGCTCCGACACCGACAAGAAGCGCCGGTCGCGGTCCGCCTGCACGTCTACGCCGCCAAGACGTCGAGGGCGATGCTGGGCGATTTCTGCGGCTTGGATTTCTACATCGTGTCCGGTGGCTCGCGGGAGGCGGAGACGCACTACTCCACGCCGCCGCCGCCGCCGCCGCCGCCGCCATTGCTGGTGGCGCAGCTGGGGTTGCTCGCGGGCAGCCTGTTCTTCGACTCGTACGCCGCGTACCGGCTCGTTGCGGATTTCATGGGCATCGTGACGGATGCCGCGGGGGTGGGAGACGGCGGCAGTGACGTCGTCGTTGGCGCGGATGGCTTCGTGGAGATGGAGGCGAGGGTGCGCGTCGGGTGGCCCGTTAAGTCGCCGTTTGTGAGGAGCCCGGTCGTGTTTGTGGATGCGCTGGTGGGGATGAGGAGGAAGGGGCATGTTTATTCGCAGACGCATTTGGGGCATTTGTTGGGGGGGAGGGTGTTGGCGGAGGAGAGCTTTGGGAGGGGAGGGCGTGATTGATGGGTTGGTGGCGCGGGGTGATGGCGGTTTTGGGCGTTTTGGATTAGTGGTGGAGGTCGCTTGGCGGTTTTGGTTCTGTGTCTTGGGTGTTTGGATAACCCATCCGTAGAGGTGTTGTTTTAGTTTCGGGGCGGGAAGAGCCTGAAGCACTTTCAACAAGCTGGTGTGAAGTGTTAGGGTCAATGACTTACTCTAGAGCTTACCGAATTGCTTTAGTAGAATATTGGTGTCAGTAAGGGGTCGTATTACGTCACAAATATCTCGATAAGTGTGGTTAAATAGCACGTGGTCTTAACCTTTTAGTGCGTCAACACTAGCTCGAAGGGCCTGGAAACCCCAAATCTGGGAGACTTACGGTTGTGGCTCTGTGCCGGGAATTCCTGGTCGGCTTCTGAGCAGACAACACTAATGCATCCCGCTAACCACATAGCCAGCTACTGCCCATACCGTGGCGCTAGGTAGCAAGCCGTGGAACGTAAGGGGTCCAACGCTCCACCTGGATTGCGTCAGAGCATGTGCTATGATAGCACATAATTGAGCGAATGCTGGAAACGTTTTCTAGACACTAAAAAAACTTGAGGGAGTTGTCGAATGCTATACAGGTCTTAGTGCTACGTACGTAGGAGCTCGTGTGCATGAATTGGTTTTTTCTACGTTGTTTCGTTGTTTTGTGAGATAGATTACATTCCTCTAAGCATCTATTCATACCTCGAGCCGGATGATTTACTGCGGCGGCTCCATTCGAGTGGGAACGATTACACAGTCAATCCTACTTTTCTTCGGCACTTCCCATCTCCTCCATGCTGCGGACATTGGTGCGTATATACTCCTCCCACCGAAGCATGTATAGCGAATAAACATCACAGACGTCGAGTCCCTCGCACTTCGCGGCTTTAACGTAGGTGCGATTTACAGACACGAACAAATGGGCGTTGTGGCGCGCAACATCCTGATACGTTCGGAACGCTTCGAGGTATGACTCCTTATCCCATTCGTTCGATTTGGACATTCCGTGGAGGTATTGCTTTATGTGCTCGTCCAGTATCTGGTATACTTCGTGGAATCGCCCCTCAAGGTGGTACTCACCTATTTCACGTTACTATCATCGATGCAGGACTCTCGGTTTAAGTAACTTACGTATGAGTGGATCGGCTGCGCAATAGTTCTCGACTGTAGTATAGAGCCCAATGGAGCGATGAATATACGTCTTCGCATCGGCAGTTCCCTTTGGGTTGGTCTCAAAGTACCTGAGACCGTCCTCGATGTATGCCAACCTACGCTAAAGTATTAGCGTATACAGAGCGGCGATAGGCGACGAGTACTTGCGTTTCGTTGTCCATGTTGAACGATTAGTGATTTTGGGCAAAAGGAGGCAGGGGCGAGCAGGTTTTTATGGGGGCAGGATCTTCGATGTGCACACGTTGGTATCGCTCTTTTGACTGTTAGTCTTTCTCCGGCCCAACGGAACTATTAGTGGGCCTCATAGACGCTAGTGCCACCCATGGGAAGTAGGTAGACCCCATGCGCTCGGCATCTACTGTTGGCTCCTAGCTGGAACCCCGAGGTGGTAAAGCTCATTAAAAAGAACCGAACCACATCATCGCGACTGCGTTACAAATATAAAGCCTATCAGATCGTGGAAAATTTGGATGTTGTCTTGCCATTTTCAGTATCTTGATACCTAGGTTGGCCAGATAAGTTAGGCAGCGGCCTGCCGGAAACAAACAAAGAATGACCTCCTCTCAGCGCCCGGAAGACAGCAATGGTGAACAGCGGTGGGTGGCCCGGCGGGCAATTCTCGTAACTCTCTGTCTCAGGCACGCCACCAACGTCCCGCTACTAAACGGTGCGACGACGCCACAGACTTGACGTACCGCGTCAATGTGCATAGGACAAGGGGATGAGCAGTGATGGCTAGGTCTCAACAATGCAACCGCCTTGTCATGATATGACTGCCTTTTAAGGCAAGGCTCACCTGTCGCAATATGACCAGCTTGTCGTGATGGGGAACCTTCCTGATCAAGTATCTCTTTTGTCAGTCTAGAAGGTATAATTGCTAGCCGTTATGGAAATCGGTCAAGCGGAAGGGTCATTGGTTGAGATGAGGACGTGATGGTGGGGTGAGAAAGTGGAGTATAACCAGCCATGTCATGCTCAGCTGCGACACTCGCTGAAATTACTTGCCAACAACGGCTGGGGCACGCTTCCAAAACGCATCTCAACTCCAGCTTATCTTTGAATCTGTCTTTTGTCCCAGATTTCACCTGACCCCAACCCGATCTCTTACAGTTCCTGCCTCCACCACCCTGCACCGGCGCCCCAATGCGTCATCATCTCACCTGCATCCATCTGGCACTCGACAGCCGGCTCTTTGGCACACATCTCCAATCGACAGCAAAGCATTCCGCTCCGACCTCTGTCACGAAGCATGGCAACCGCATCACCAAGCGGCGACTCGACGTGTCTGGGACAAGCTATGCGTTTCCCTTACGCAGTCAGTATAAAGTGCCTTTCCGGCGCTCTCCATCTCACCCCAACACAACGCGAGACACGACCATCATTTTGCCATTCCCCTTGACGCTGTTTGCCCCGTCTCGAACCCCTCCACTTCCGCGACTGGTCCACCACCACATCCCCTCCCAGCTCACCATCGAGACCATCACCGTCACCGTGGCCATGCCATGCCGCTACCCCCAACAAGCCAGACAACAACAACAATGCAACCGACGACAGACGCCATCACACCTCGCCTCCCCCTCCACTTCCACCTCCCCGCCACCGTCGAACCGCCTCGTCCGCGAAACCGGTGCCGACGTACGCGCCGAGAGCCTCACTCTCGTCACGCCGCTGCAATGCGCGGTTGGGGGATCGAGGTCGAGATCGAGATCCGTGTCGATGCGGGAGCCGGAGCCGGACGGAGACGAGGAGGAGGCGCGGGTAAGGACGGTGGCGAGGGAGGCTACTTGAGGCTGGCGTTCGGGGAGGGGGGCGGGGTGGAGCGGGGGACCGCGAGGCGGACGCGTTGGGCGTGGGGAACGAGGGGGTGGCGGCGGTGTTCATGGAGCGTGGGTGGGCGCGCTCACCGCGGAGGCGGCGGCGAGGATGGATGTAGGGAGGTGGGAGGTGAATCTGACGGGGCTGGGGGTGCGGGAGGACGTTGCTGTTTTACAGGGTGCTGGTGGAGCGGGATCTGCTGCATTTTGTTCTGCTGCCGCATGTGGGATGGGGCGGTACAGAACGATATGATGCGGGCAGATCTGGAGCACGAAGTCGCGGGAATCATCAGGACATGCAGCTCACATGGGCGAATCGAACGGATCAAACACCTCAGGGCACGCGTACCGACATTGCGAAAGGCAGACGGCCTTTCCGATGTCCTCTCAGAGTGTCTCATCAGTGCCGCGGCTCATGGTCACGTAGACACGGTGCGGTACCTCGTCGAAGCGGGCGCGCATCTATCCTTCCAGCACCGCCCCGACGGCCGTACAGCACTGCACGCCGCCGCGCTGGGCGGGCATGCGGACGTCACAACCGAGCTCCGGAACTGCGCAGGCTTCTTACCTTTCCACCGCACCATCCAATCAGACTCCCTCGTCGTACTCGACGTCTTCTTCACCACCCGCGCCACACCACCGGACCTACAGGTAGCAACGAAGGACGGCCGCACCGCGCCGGTCCCGCCTGCTGGCCCTGTGGGCGCGCCCCAGCAAGAGACACCAAGCAGCAATCCTCATCCTGATCGTCTCCTCAGCCGCAACAACACACCGACTGCGATAACAGCTGACCGACCGTCTCGCTGCCCCGCCCGCATCGACTCCCATCCGTATGCTCTCCCCGTCCCTTCTCCCGCAACACCCCACTTCACCACCGACTAACAAAAACAACAATGGCGTGTCGCTCTGATACCTCGCCTGTGCGGCCCACCTCGCCGCGCAGTCCAGCAACGAGCAGCTCGTCCCCTTCCTCCTCGACATAGCGAACAAGCAGCACATCGACCTCGACCTTAAATCCACTCCTTCTTATAGCGGCGCGCTGCTCACAAACGGATTTGGTGCAGTTCCTGCTCGAAAGAGGTGTAAATCCACCAGCCAACGACAGCGGTGGCATACAACCGCACCACTGGGCATCAATGAAGGATTCGCGCCAGTATCACCCCCAACACCCAGCGAAACTGCGCTCTATCATCGATGACCTACCAGCACATATAAGCCTTGACTTCGACGCTGGCACAACCGCTAGCGAGCTCTGGTCCATCCAAAAGCATCCTGTTGTCGATGTGCAATTGTACGAAGACAGGCTCGCGCCGCTGCACTTTGCCGTGGGTGCCGTTCGATGACCGCTCGACGACGACGGCAAAGGTAAAAGGAAAGCCGCGGATACCAACATCGCGACCCGCACCGGTTGTAACGCCGTCGGTGCTCGCTACCACACACGGCCACCGCGCCATGGGGCCGCCACGCTACTCGACCACGGCGCGGACGCGAACGCGAACCCGATGGCGCCAAGAGGGGCAGGCGAAAATGCACGCCGCCGCCATTTTTCGTCCGCGTGCGAATTCGGCCGCCCCGACATCGCCGAGCGCTGCTTCTCAGCTTCACCGACGGCGCCCGTCAGAGCGGCAAGTGGGCAAACGCCGCTGGGAGACAGCGGCGGGGAACGGTCAGGCGGACCTACGTCGTCGGATTGCTTCGCGACCACCCGGCCTGCAGAGTCGGCGTGGCGGCGGAGTTGGGCGCGCTCGATAGCGGGGTTTCTGAACGTAGCCAGCGTCATCGGGGCGCGGCTGCGGGAGCGTGGCGCGTTTGACGACTCGGCCAACGGTGGGAGCGAGGGCGCCCTACCACGACATGTATAACGGCGCACTCGCGGCGCAGGAGCTCGACGCGCAGCGCATGGACAAGGCGCGCGACCTCGTGCGAGGAAGCGGGGCTGCCGTGCTCGACCTGCTGGCTGACGACGTGCACCCCAATGTGTATCAGACCCCGCTTCGACGAGACCACATTATTGCACTTCAACGCCGCATGGCAGAAATGGGAAACGGCCGTACCTATCGGCGCTGCTGGATGCCGGCGCGGCGACGGACGGGACGGGAGGCGCTCAGCCGCTTCGAAGCGACGCCGGTCTTGGTCGCCGTCGCCGTCGTGTCAAAGCGGGTGGCCTCCGAGGTCGCGATGCTGTCGCGCGGGCGGGGAGGCGCGGAATGTCTGGGGTTCGGTTCGGTTCGTCCGCGCTGCACGCGCTCGTCGCGGTGGGCGGGGAGGTCGAGCTCGGCGTCGTCGGTGGTGGCGTTGGGGATGAAGGCTTTCTACCGCGCGTGCTGGATGCATGGTGGCGGGATGGCGTGGACGTGGACGTGGACGTGGACGTTCTCGAAGCGCGGGCGTGAGTACCTACGACGGCACGAGAGCCGTGCACAGCCTTGTCTCGCCTGTTGTTGTAGACGCTACGCTGCGTCGCGGTGCCGATCCGCCCGCTCCATCTTCGTTCGGTCGCACGCCGGCGTGCATGGCGGCGCGTGTTGACGGTGACTGGGCGACGCTCTTGCGGCGGTTGTTCGAAGGGCGGTCGAAGGATGACGTCGAGCGAAGCGTGGACGCGTTTGCGGTGTGCGGGCAGGGCAGGCACCGCGTTGTATGCGGCGGCATTTCGAGGCAGGACGGCGGCGGTGGAGACGCTGGTGGAGGTCGGCGCGCGAAGATGGATACGTGCGCGGGGAGGTGTGGCAGCGCGTTCCACGCGTCGTTGAAGCAGGGTTTCGCGGACACTGCGACGGCGTGGTGGCGATCGGGCGCTAGACCGTATCGGATTGGGGTTAGCGGCAGGGCGGAGAGGGCGGGCTGGTACTGCGAATCCAGTGCGCGCAAGCCGGGAATGGCACTTGCATCTCCTGCGGTCCTTAAAGGCCTGGCATAGAGGTCAGGGTGGAGAATGGCGGTAGAGAGGGAGGACGTGGCGTACAGTTCGATTTTCTGTGGTGCCCTGCGGGGTATCTTGGCCGCGTCACCAAAGCCTCTACCAAGTAACCCTACCGACAATAAACTCACACATGGTATTCTATGGTTGAATTCAAGACTGATGCAGGGCGCAACCATCTTTACAGTCCATGAAGCCTTGTAAACTCATTATCATTTCCCGCAGCCCCGGCCCCGCTTCTACCTAATCCATCTCGACATCCGGCGACGTTTCTGGATCAAACACCATCTTCGCAACCAGCTTTAATTTTTCATCAGCCGCCTTGTCCTTGTCCGCATCCCAACCAATACTCGCCATTTGCGCCTTTCTCGTCTGGACGTTCTCCATGTACTGCGCTTGAGTATCAGCGACATGCATCCGTACGTCGTAGAAAATGATGTCCTACCTCCTCGACCGTGTTCTTCATGATATACCTGGTCACAGTGACGTCCTTCTCCTGGCCAAGCCGAACTGCACGACCGATGGCCTGGCTCTCGACAGATGGATTCCACTGTGGCTCAACAATGTGAATGCGGCTCGCTGCGGTGAGATTCAAGCTGCGGAAAAAGACTTCAGCGCTGGGTACGAAGTATACAGACTTTGGGGGGACTCACCCTGCCGAGCCGGTGCCGAATGTCATGAGAAGGATAGTGCAGTTGGGGTCTGACTGGAATTGTTCGAGTGATGCTTTCCTGTCCGGAATTGACATCGAGCCTTCTACGATACGGTGGTCGATGCCAGTCGCTTTGAGGAGAGAAGAGATTACCGAGATGGTGTCTCTCCATGAAGTGAAAATGATGCTGGCCAGAGATGTTAATGGCTTGGAGTCAAATTATACGACAAGAGACCTACCCTTTCTCCGATTGCTGGTATTGGATGATGTCGTGATGTAGAGCAACAAGCTTTGTGTTATAGCAGTCGACTCCATTGAAAGATGGCGATATCTGCTGAGAGACATCGCCAAGCTCTGTACCAGTGTGTTCGGACCAAGTCCCACACGTTGGGCATTGGAAACCGCCATTGGGACTATTGGCTTGAAATTGGTAGATGCATGCGGGGCAAAAGAGATGTAAGCAAGAAGCGAAGACGCCAGAATGTGGGTCCTCTGCATCACCAAATGTGTTGAGCTCCTTTGAGCAACAGGTACATACTGTCTTCCCGGTCTGTTGCAGATAGCCGAACATATCTTCAGCATTTTGTGCCGTTGACCCAACAATCGCACTGGCCGAATGACCGTTGTTGCAAAATCTTCTCAGTCGAAGGGTTGCTTGGCAGAGACCCAGCTGTGAGTTTCCCTTTCTCCTCCCACTGACAATTTCATCCATGGCTCTTTTGTAGGACACTGCTACATCATTGTACGACTGACGCTCCATGTCTGTGAAGTCAAGACGCCGAACGCTGATGGTTGGTTCTGGGACAGTAAGCAACTCAGTCGTTCTTCGAAGATAAATACTTTTTAGCAATGAGCGAAGCCGCGCTACTCCATAGGACTGGTTCTGTTCGATGGGTTTGGATATGTAGTTGCCGAAACTGAAAGCGTTGTCAAGGTAGGGGACTTTTAGGAAGCGGATAAGAGCACAGAGATCATCGAGACGGTTTTGAATCGGGGTGCCGGTCATGCACCAACGGTGCTGGGCCTGCAAGGCAGAGGCTGCGCAGAACCGCTTGGTCTGCTGACCGCAGATGTAGTGTGCTGAGAAGGTGTAAGTAATACTGCAAATTGCTGATTATTCCAATACGTACCCTCGTCCAGGACAATACGGAACCATGCCACCTTGTATAGGGGGCTGTCTCCTCGTACAAACTCAGCGGACACGGTCTCGTATGTTGTAAGCACAACTTCCTTGTCCAGTATCGCCTTCAGCTCTTTCGGTCGGCGAGAGCCGTGATACTTGAGGTACTCGATTGCACCAGGCGCACAGTGTCTGCTTATGTAAGTTAAAGTTATCGAACTGTTGTCAGGGGGTCTTACCTTTCTATTTCAGATGCCCAATTTTGGAGAATCACTGCCGAATGTCAGGACAATAGCCAAAGAGGATGTCTGCAAAGAAAAATCATACATGCAGAGGGAACAATGACCAGTGTCGCCTTGGTCTTCGTTTGCATTGGGTCTCCGGTGAGACTATTAGCAAAGCTTTTCGCTGACTCAGCTGTGAGGCTCGTGGCGGCCAGCATGGAAAGAGTCTTTCCCAAGCCCATTTCGTCCGCGATAATTCCACCGGAATTCTCCTTTGGTGGATGTTGCTTTTTGATATATAGCACGACGTGACGATAGCTTAAACACGCCTGATCAGCACAAGTCTCACAAATGAGCATAGATTACATACCAGAGCTGCTGGGTGTTGTTCTCGTACGGCTTCCATAGGGAGAAAGCCCGTGGCGTGGTACTTGCTTCTCGTTGGAGGATAAAGTTTACCGCTCCAGCTTGGTGTCTTCGTAAGGGTTAGCAACATGCAGTTTGCACCAGCGGAATTATCACACACTCTTTGAGTTTCGTTGTAATGATTCTTTCATCCACAATGGTAGGTATCAGGTCTCCACTCTGGTCTAGGCAACTCAGAACAGCCTGGATGTCAAGTTTGCCTGTGCTTGAGTCGGCCAGGCCGGGTGCCTCCGGTATCGCAGGGTCGACAGACGGTTCTTGGATGCCTGAAAGGTGAATGACATGTGGATTGTGATATGGTGTACCGGATGGAAGCACAGAAGGGCGCTGTAGGAAAACCCCAGCTTTTGATAGTGCACGACCAACCTCATCAGCTCTATCGAGAGGTCCATTGATGTTGACTTCAATGTCAACCATAGTGTTTGTGGCGGTGCCTTTCGCAGTATTGATCTGTGCAGTCCAGTACTGAACGGTCACGTAGGCTTCGTAGCGAATGGCCCCCAATGTATCAAGACTTTGCAGAGCGTTCGCTGTCTTCTGATTCAGAACTGCAAGTTCGAGGCCGTTGGGGTCTTGCAGAAGATAGTTCTTTTTGTGGGCAATGTGGAGTTGCATCCAGCCAGCAACGGCAGGAATACATGCTTCCTCGAGCGTTGCGGGATCTTTGAGCATCCGGGCTTTAACTTCACAAAGCTAGCTTGCATTAGTAAAGTGTATAAGATAGGGCAAATTTCGAGAAATATACTGTTCCGAAGCAGCAGTACCGGATGCTTTCTGAAAGGGTTGAAGAACCGGTAGGCGTACTAGGCTGAGCAGAGCTTGCGTCGCTGCAGGAGATTGGGGTGACCGGATAAGCTCCGTTGGCCGCATTGGCTGGAGATGATTAGCTATCGAAAGGAGGTCGATCGCAGAGCTGACTCACAGTCGAGTGCTGCTATGCCCACTTGCGCAGGATAGGGTGAGATATTTCTACAAGGCTGAGCCTGGTCAAGCGGAGAAAACAGTCTTGCTCGCTTTGAGTCTTTCTCGTGCAAGAAATCGCTCCGTCTCTTTTGGATGGACATCGCCGCTTGAAGTCCTCTGGAACAAAAGGCTCTGGGGAGATGTGCAGACGATGAGGGTAGCCGGTAATGGCGATTTGAAGGTCTGGCCCTGGGCTAGCGAGGGTGGAAGCCGAGGCGCAGTTCAGGCGCAGCAAGGCTGAAAACGGCCACAGCCCCGATCTTTAGCTGAGCATGGGTCGGACGGTCGTACGTAGCATACTAACTATTTCGGTGGATGCATAGCCCCGATCTTCAGTTGAGCATGAGTCGGACGGTCGTACGTAGCATACTAACTATGATTCTTCGGTGGATGCATAGCCCCGATCTTCAGCTAAGCATGGGTCGGACGGTCGTACGTAGTATACTTCCTGTGATTCATCAGTGGATGCACAGCCTCCCAGGCTCAGTTAAGGCTGGAATCGAACACGTCATACGTGCATGGTGTAACGATCAGTCTACTGGTGGGGTTCTTGGAGTGCGGGGATCCGGATTCAAGGCTCCGCCCAAGGCAGCCATAGCGGAGCTGAGCCCATTGAGCGCGATTTCACCCTACTCAGTTTTCAGCCTTTAATAACATCGTTCCGCCTGAGTATGGTCAACGTAAGCGCCTGAGATCTTCGCACTCCAGAATCATGGCGACGGCGCCTCTTCCACTAACCCCTCGCTTTCAGCGGCGCTTGCAGGAGTTCAAGCAAGATCTGAGTCCAGACCAAGAAGAAAATTTCAAGTTCACCACGCTGGACGACCTCAAGCGACTCGTCCACAGCATACAGGAAGAACAGTTGAAATCTCGGCGATTGACCAACTTGAGACGCCTTGCGCCATTCCTTGAAGCAATGGAGCAGTTCGACAAGGTTGTCCAGATCTTTCTGAACGCTGCAGACCTACTTGCCTGCATTTGGGTATGTATCACTGAGTCCCGCTGAGTTAATGTATTATTAAGCAAGTGTGCTCCAGGGCCCGATGAAGTTTCTCTTGCTGGTACGCATTTCAACCCCCTTCCTGTAGAAATGCGATCCTAACGCATGCGCAAATAGGCGACGCAAACGTACCATGACGCATTCAACGCGCTTTTGGATGCGTACGTGGACATCGGAGAGAGCATTCCACTCCTTGCTCAGTACGAGCAGTTGTTTCAAGACAAAGCTCAGATGCATGTGGTTCTGGAGTTCGTCTACACCGATGTCCTTGACTTCCATTCTTCTGCGATTAAATACTTCAAGAGTCCAGGTGAGCGCGGGACACTAACAGAGACAACATGAACCAGAAGGCTGACAATCACGCAGTGTGGAAACAATTGTTTCACGCGACATGGAAAACCTTCCGTTCCAAGTTTGAGCCGACGCTGAACAATCTTCGACGTCACAAGTCGTTGCTTGAAACTGAATCAAACCTGCTATTTCTTCAACAATATCAGGTAGACAGACAGAATACCCAGGTGCAATTCGAGAACATCGAGCTCCAGGCCGAACACAATCGTAAAATAGCCATCAACAACTGGCTATCCCCAGCTGAGAGTCAGTCGGACTATCGAGCAGCTGCCTCCGCCCGACTTGAAAACCCAAATAGCTGTCGATGGATCTTGCAAGAGGAGAAGATGAAGCGATGGCTGGATCCGAAATATCCACTGCAGCCACTGCTTTGGATAAACGGCAAACCTGGTGCCGGGAAGACTGTATTGGCGTCTCTAATCATAGATGAGTGCCGAAGATCTTCTCACGGACAGGCCATGTTCTTCTTCCACAAACACGGAGAGGAGAAAAAGAATAGCCTCATCGCAACCTTGCGTGGTCTCCTGTCGCAGGCTGTTCGGGCACAGCCCCAGCTGATACCGTACCTGTTTGAAGAGGCAGCAAAATCCGGTTCAGGCTTGCTGGAAGACGTTGAGCTTGCTAAAGCCCTCACCGAAATATCGTTGGCAGCTTTCGACTCCATTTTCCTCGTTCTTGACGGTTTGGATGAGTGTCCGATGTCTTCCAAGAAGCCAATTACCACATTCCTTCGATCTCTCGTTGACAAATCTCATCAACAAAGACCTGGGACATTTCGCTGCTGCTTCTTCAGCCAACAGGACAACGACATCGATGATCTTCTCAAGACTGTTCCGTCCTTCACGATCACGGGCAAGCAGAACAGTACAGATATCCGCTCTTTCTGTCACATCAAAGCTGAAACAATCCGGGAGGAGCTGGAGTATCCGGAAGAAATGGCACAACGAATGGCAGACAAAGTGTCATCTCGAGCAGATGGTAAGAAAAACATAAATCAGATAGCTTCGTAAACTTACATTAAACATAGGAATGTTCGTGTTTGCTGTTCTGATCATGAGATACCTTGAGGAACAGACATCCTGGAAGAACTTGGAAAAAGAGGTCGAAGACATGCCCCTTGACCTGAACGGAGTGTACGTGGCCTCGTGTATACTCTCCTCACTCATTGCATTGACTCACATGCATAGATATGAACGGATCGTCAAGCGTGTGCTCTTCGACGCTGCACTCGCGGAGCGTACAGCAGCCCGCATGCTCCTTGGGTGGCTTCTCATAGCTGTTCGTCCTCTCAGATGGCATGAAGTTCAAGGAGCGATAGCCTACGACCAACCGAGCCATTCATTTGACTTAGAGGGCTCCAAATTACGAAAGGGGCCGAAACGACTATGCGGTTCTCTCGTCGAGTTGTTCGACGATGGCGAAATTCGTCTTGTGCACTTGTCAGCAAAGTTGTGCGTGCTTAAATCTTTTACTGTTACGACGAAAACGTTGACTCGATCAGGTATCTTGAACGAAATGTGATTGATGGCCCTGAGGAGGAGCTGAGACTTCTCTGTCACTGCCTAAGCTATCTCCAGCTTCCGGCATTTGACCAACACCTCGAAGAGAAAGATGCACGAAGATATATTTTGAGTGGATACTACGCATTCATGGACTACGCCCTCCCAAGCTGGACAATCCATCTTAGCAACCTCCTGCAGCATGGTCAGCTCGGGGAAAATAGAGTTCAAGAGCTCGCTGACTCCTTCCGGGCCTTCTTCAATGGTCATCATACCACGGCAAACGATCGATCAATCGAAGACAAAGCAGTCAAAAAGATGATCAGCCCTTTCAAGAATGAGAGATTTCTTGGCCAGCTCGCCGAAAGTATACGCTTAGCACCAGATCTCAGCTTTGATGAGGCCCATGAGAAAACACTGCCGCATAGCTCCGATTATCTCGTTCCTCAGGCAATCCTGGTGAGAAGGATCATTGAGGATTTCACGTCCAACTCTGGTATGAGATATCAGCTCCAGGAGATACATGGTTCCAAGCTTTTCAAGTGCCCGAAGCTACGCTGTCGATACTTCTCCCAAGGCTTCCTGGATGCTCAGGAGCGAGACAACCATGTGAAAGAGCATGAGAGACCATATCGCTGCAGCTACTCAGGATGTGTTGTCGCCTTGCTTGGTTACCCCACTGAGCAGCAACTGCAGAGGCATGAGGCCGAAGCCCATCACGAAGGCCCTGGCTCATCTGCGTTTCCGCGCCATGGGATACCGACCTCATCTGAAACGTGCGACGAGATTCGGCACGGCAATGTGGAAGTCTTTGAGTCGTGGATAGACCAATTCGAAGGCGAAATACCTCTGGACGAAATCTTCAAAAGTATCGACGGACATTATACCAATTTCAATTTTCCTCTTGCACCCAAGCTCAAGGGCCCTCTTCGAGCTGCGGCCCATGCTGGCAACATCGACATCTTGAACAAAATCTTGGACCGTATCGGATCTGTCCTTGTGCGTTCTAGCAAAGCCAGACGTGGAGATCCCCATGCAGTACACTTGGTCCGAGGTGCCTTGAGGACCCGCAATCCTGTTGTAGTGGAAGCAATTTTGTCTCGCTGCGAGGCTCTGGGAGACTCTGACATTCTTCAGTTGTTCACCAGAGCTACAGAACTGGGTTTGGATGAGGTGGCTATCACACTCCTTGACCACAAAAGCTGTGAGATGGCCAAACCCAGCCCCAATCAACGACGCGGCTCGGATTACCTTGCTTCTGCCGTTCGAAGTGGTCGAATGGCCGTGATACGAGCTCTTATTCTCACAAAAGGTATAGATGCGAATAGGAAGAAGGATCAACAAACAGCACTGCACACGGCAGCCGAATACAATCAACCCGAAGTTGCAAGATTTTTAGTGGAGTCCGGCAAGTGCAAAAAGCAAAGCAGAGATAAGTATGGGAGGACGGCTTGGCAGATGGCCTACGAAAGAGGAGAGCTTGACTTTCTCGAAGCCATCTTCTTGGAATCCACATCAGAGCCTGATGATGACGATGAGTATTGGATCCTGGCAACAAAATTGATCCGGGCAGCCCGCACACTAGGGTACCAAAGTGGGGTCGGATTCGCCACGATTCATGCGGGCATATCCACCCGCCATATCCTACGGCATATACGGCTAATTTAATAGAATATTCGGATAATCTAATTAGTAATACTATAAATACTACGTAATTTTAGGCGTTCTTACGATTTTATACGGTAAATATATAAGATCTTATAGTAATACTATCTATATTATTAGTAAAACTATTACTTATATATATTATTATATCTATAGCTACGAGTAACGCTTCGTAAAGTAGTTCTTTTAATTAATTACTACTACTAGATTAAGTAATTCTCTTTTTTCTCTTCTTTCTTTTTAAATACTATCTTAATAACTATCTACTATAATAAGCGTATAATAAAATTAACTATTATATTTATCTTATCTTCTATACTATTTATATATATTATAATACTAATAGAGTATATAATATCGCTTACTAAGTAGAACCTCTTATATCTACCGCTATCTATATTTACTACTATTAGTAGACCTCTTATATTTATACTCGTTTATATATCTTTAAGGTTTTCTATAGTAGCGTAGTAATTATAGTCGAAAATAACTAAATAGTAGTAAATCTAAGCGTACTAAATAATACTAGATAAGCTATTATAGTAGATTCTATTATTATCGCGATTATTTAAGTAGTTACGTTACGATCGCTTACTCTTAAATAATAAGATATCTTTAGAGATCTAATAGATCTTAAATCTAGTAGTACTCTTTATAAATCTACGTATCTACGTATCTTTATCTATATCGGCGATTATATAGTATTAAAGTATCTAGACTAACTATTAAAGATCGTAAGAGATTATTAATTAAAAGAATATCTATTCTATCGCTTTAAACTATAATATATATTATTATTTCTTCTCTTAAGAGTTAAAGAGATTTAAGAGATCTTTATACTTCTCTTTAAGTATCTTATTTACTATATTAATATCTAATATTATTTTATTACGAGCGAGTTATTTAGTTTTATCGTAGAGGCGTTTAAATAAATACTACTACTAGTAATAAGTAGAACTATAGTTTTATATAGTATCTATAAGATATAAGAGACTATAAATCTATAAAATATAAAAGAGAAGACGCTTATTATTATTATTATTATAGTAAATCTACTAATATTCTTATATAAAATCTTTATAGTAACTTCTAATATTACTTATTTAGTATTAAGATATATCTCTCTACGAGTAAAGAAAGAAGATCTTACTTAATAATAATAAATAGTTATAAGATCGTTCTTTAAGAAGTCTAGCAAGATATAAAGAATTCTATAAGATTAACTAGATCTACTATTTAATAGCTTTAAAGCTCTTTTAGTATATATATATATATTTAGTTTAACGTCTCTCTAGAGTCTAAGACTATTAGAGATAGAACCCCTCTAAGAGATTCGCTTTTAGCTATATATTTAAATATATACGTGTTAGAGAAAAGTCTAGAAGAGTACTAGAAATAATATACTTAAAAGTAGAGAATAGCGCCTAAAGTTAAGATAAAAACTTCGAAGAGAAAACCTATTAACTAAAGACTTAATAGTAGAAAATAAAGAAAAAAGTAAAAGAAATATAAGTAAAGACGAGAAGATTTATAATAGAAGAGACGAAATTTAAGAACAAAGATCTTTTATTTATAGACGAAGACTAATAATATAAAGACTATTTTTTATAGTCTTATTTATCTTAAATTTAGTAGAAAAGCTTAGATAAATTAAGCTTATAGACTAATTTATTCGCTTCTCTTCTTACGTTAGCTAGTACGAAGTATTAACTACTTCTAAGCCGTCGTTAAAGATAGCTATATTCTCTCTAATAGAGAAAAGTATCTTTAAAGAGATATATTTCTTTATAGAGAGACTATAGATAGCTATCTTAAATTACGTCTTAGACCGTTCTATCGCTCTAAATAAGATAAGATTATCTTATAAAGAACGATTCTTTAGTAGAAAACTACTAGAGAATAAGATAATAGTCGTAAGTATTAAGTTTCTCTTTAGAGAAATAGTACTCGCGACGAGAATAAGTTCTTTCTTAATACTAGAGAAGTAAGTATTAAAAATATCTTAAAATTCTCTAGCGTTAAAGAGAGGCGAAAGAATAAGATTACGTAGAACTAGTTATCTAGTAATAGAAATTCTAGACTTAGCTATTAAAATAGCTTTAGCGGCGAATTTACTAGAAGATCTAGTTATTTTCGAGACTAATAGTAAAAGATTCGTTATCGTAGCCGCGGTATAGATTTAAGAAGATTTACTAGACGTTTATTTATTTATTTATTTATTTAGTTTAACGTTCCTCTAGAGTCTAGAACTATTAGAGACGAGGTTTCTTAAGAAGGCCCGCTTCTATCTATATGTCTAAATACATGCGTGCCGGAGGGAGGTTCTAGAAGGGTACTAGGAACGGTGTGCTTAAAAGCTTAAAGAAGAGTAGAGAGCGTAGATAAGATAAAGAAAAGATAAATAAAATAAAGCGAGAGCTTAGAAACTAGCGAAAATAGAGGTAAAAAGTAAAGTAAGTAAGCCCTCTTCTTAGAGAGGGCCTTTTCGGCTAGTTAGATCCGTTTAGCTTTCTTCTATCTAAGACCGATACTTGCTTACTATTTATTATAACTAGCCGGAGCATTACTACTAGCGAACTAGCTGCATAACCCTGCTTCTAAATTTAGAAATCTAAAAAAGAGCTCTAAATAGAGGTTACTCGATTAGGAATTAAACCTCGGCTTTTTAGCCCCGTTAGCTTAGTTACTAACTGCACTAGACAGCCGTAGATACTAGCAGAAACGGCTGCTTAAGCTTAAATATCCGCCATTTAGCCGTTTTCCTTCGGTTCTCGCCCGTTTCTGCTCCAAATCGAAAGCGGCGAGGGCGCCGAGAACGAGGAGAAGTAGAAGAAGAGAATAGAAGAAAGAAATAAGTATAAACGAGCGTCTAGCGGTACGTATTTAGATCTCGTTAGGCAAGTCGTTTAATTGCCACCGCCTAGTAGCAATCTTTGTTTATTCTAAGAACTTAGCCGTTAGGCTAGTCCCTAGAGTCGAGAAAAAGAGATTCGAAAGGTCGAGTCGATACTTCTTAAGCCCGTCTTTTAAGAGAACCCGAGGGCCTCTATAAAGAGAGCAAGAGAGAAGTAGATAGCGTAGTATCTATCTAGCCGTACGGCTACATCTATACTAGTCGTTTTCGGCGTGGTTAAGGCGATAAAGATAAGACTTAAAGTAGCCGTGTCCGATCTTTAGTTAATAGAAGGCGGAGGCCGTTTCTCTAACTTTCGTAGAAGATTTAAGCCGCTGCCCTACCTCTAAACCGAAGGTACGTTTATAGAGCGAGTTCGACGTCGATTTAAGCTTCGTTTTCTACTTCTCGTAGGTCTTCTGCTTAACTTTACTTCGATAGAAGCTTAGAGAAGTAGAGGCTCTACTTAAAGAGTACTTCGTAGCTCTTTTCGCGAGCCGATCGGCGTACTCGTTGCCCAGAACGTTCTCGTGGCCGGGGCATCATTCTAGAGAGACGGTATTCCCTCTAGCCCTTAGCGTTTTAGCTAATCTAATAGCCCGAATTTGCTATGCTTGCTCGGGCGTATTAGCGGGCTTACTTAGCCTAAGAATCGCGGCCTAGTTATCCGCGTAGATTCTTATATCTTTAGAGGCGTGCCCGGCTCTAACGACGAGTTTTAGGGCCATTACTAGCCCCTCTATCTCGCCGTTATATACTAGATTCTCGGAACCGAGGTTCTTATAAATCTAGCGCGCTAGATCCTCTTTAGATTGGCTAAAGTCGAAGGCTACTACCCCGATCCCTACGTTTCCACCCGTAGATAGAACGGAGGCGTTAGAATAGATAGCTATTCGATTAGAGGGTGCTCTCTTAACTTCGAGCGCGTAGGCCTTAGCCTGCTTCTCTTTATTTAAGGGGCTAACCGTAGTCGAATAGAGTAGTTCGAGTGACTACGGCGGAAAGTAGAAGGGTTTAACTACTTCTAAAGACGCGAGTTGCGTCTTTAAAAGAAGTTTAATCTTCTCTAACTACGTAGGTCTATCTAAAACCCGTCGATCTAGGTTAATCTTCTCTAGTTCGATTCGAATAAGGTAGAATTCTTCGAGTAAATTCGTTCTAAGAGCATATTTTCGTAACCGCTCGTTTAAACGAATATCCGCTGGTGGAATTCCACTCTCTATTTCTAGGGGAATTATAGGGGCAGTCTTAAAAACCCCTAGAATCTTCCGTAGGATAAGATTCTAAAGGACTCTAAATTGGCGGGTAAACTGCCTCTAATTTTTCTAGTAGATTTCGGAGCCGTAGTCTACAACCGTAGTAACGCAAGCTAGATATAGCTGGCGAACCGCGTGGGGAGAAAGCCCCCTCTCGACGTTAGCTAGCCTAGAGAGGCGATAGAAGGCCGAACGGGCCTAGCTAATCCTTTTAGACACGTGCGTCTTAAAGGTAAACCCGTGGTCGAAGTAAATTTCTAGCCATTTAACCTATTCTTTAGGTTCTATCACGTCCCCCGTAGGGAGCGTAATCGAAATAGAACGAGGTTCCGAGTCTTTCTTAAAAGAACGGGCGAAGTGAATAAGCTCCGTCTTTTTTAGATCGAATTCGATATGGTTTTCCTGTCCCCGCGTATAGAGTTTACCCGCCTCCTTCTCTAGAATCGCCTTATTACGTTTCCAGCTACCGGAGCTAGCTATAAGCGCAATATCGTCGATATAAGAGAGAAACGAAGCTTTAGAGGCGGAAAATAACTCTCGAAGATAGATTAGAAAGAGAATAGGCGAGACCGGGCTTTCTTACGGAATACCCGTCTCTATCGGGCTAAACTCTTTCTTCTCTCCGTTAAACGCGAGGCTTAGTGTCCGTATAGACATAAACGATTTTACCCACGCGAGTAGGTTAATCGATATGCCGATTCGAGCTATTATAGCTAGGAGTTGTTCTTCGGCCACGTGGTTAAAGGCGCTTTTAACATCGAGAAAAAGCACGAAGGTCTTACGTTTAAGACGGCGGTTCTTCTCTACTTTATTCGATAAAAGCATTGCGGCATCTATCGCGGATTTCTTTAACCTTCCCCTAATTTGGGTGTAGTGAAGAAGGTCGGAGGTCTTCGCTAGATAGCCTAGCCTTTTAGCCGTAATCCGTTCTAGTACTTTTCCGAGGCAATTAAGAAGAGAAATAATACGATAGAACTTCGGGTCCGCGGTATCGCTTTTTCCCTTACTTAGAATTGCCCCGGTAGCCGTACGCTAGCCCGTAGGATGATATCCGTAGGCGAATAGCGTAGAAAAGACCTTAGTAAAGACACCGGGCTCCGCTCTAAACGTATAAGTAATAATCTCTTGCGTAATAGCGTCTAGTCCCGGCGTTTTCCCTTTAATTTGCGTAGAGCACGCATCTTCGATTTCCCTTAAACTAAGCTCCGGCCAGTTCTAGCGTTTAGGGACGTAGCTTTGCTAGTTAAAAGAGGCGGTAGAAGGAGGCGGCGAGAAGAGTCCCTTTCTAAGGGCTAAACACTTTCTCTTAAAACTACCTTCTAGGCGTTTTCCCGCATGCGTGTCGTAGCTAATCTCGGGGATTCTAGCATGCGTTCTAGGCTTAGTATAAGCTATAGCCTTAAAGATAGTCTCGGGGGTTTCTTTTTCTAGAAAAGAATTCTAGTGTTCGCGTTTAGCCCTCTTAACCGCTTCGAAGTAGGTATTTCGGCTATTTAAGTACCTCCGCTTATTCTCTTCCGTGCGTAGAGATTTAAAAGCGTCGGCCTCTCTTCGTAGTTGTCTTCGTTCTTCTAAAAGCTCGTCCGACTACCACGGTTTAGATCGAGCTCCTAGTTTTAATCGGGGAATAGAAAGGTCCGCCGCGGTAGATATAGCCTGGTTAAGGCTTACCCCTAGGACATCTAGCGCGGGTATTTAGCGGATCGAGCCTTCTATTAAGTCTTTAGAGATATCTTCCGATAAGAGGTTTAATTCTAAGCTTTTTAGAGCCTTAAATACTACCGTCTCTACCTATTATTTAAAGATTTTCTAAAACTTAGGCCAGTCGGCCTTTCCCGTATTAAATCTAGCGGTAGTAGCTACCGTAGAAGGTTCCATATAGCCGGCCGGTTCTAGACTAAATAGAATTACCTTATGATCGGAGCCGAAGTCCGCGATCGTTTGCCAGTCGGTAATTCTATTAGCTAAGGCCGGCGTAGTAAGTGTAAGGTCGATAATCGTCTCTCTTTCTAGATGAAGGCGGTAAAAGATACCCTCGCCCTCTTTGTTTAAGAGAGATAGATCGTTTTCTTCTAACCATTCTACTAGTCGGTTAGCGCCAGATAAGGGGGGAGATTCTAGATCCCACTAGAAATGATAAATGTTAAAATCCCCGGCTACTATAGCCTGCGTTCTAAGGGATTGTTATTATAGAACGCGTTCTAGAGTAAGCCGAGAATCGTTGCCCGTTTAATCCTTCTAGTTATATAAGTTAAGCAGCTTAAACTTTAACTTTCGCTACTCTATACTTAGAACCATTAGATTAGGACTTTGCTAGAATCCGGCCTCTAAATTCACCTCCGTTCCTCTAAGAAAGCGGGAGACGTAGGTTAGTGTTCGAGGCCTTAGATCGGAAGAACAGACCGGTAGAATTTAAACGAATAAGAGGTAATTAATCGACCGAAAGCCCGAGTTCTCGTAGGGTAAGATATACGGTTCTTAATAAAGAACGAGGTCTATCTTTAACTCTACTACGATGTCTAGAATAAATTCCGTTACCGGAATGCTTCTATTTAAGTTGGCTTATAGAACTCGTAAAGAACTCATTTAAAACGGGTTTATTTAGAGTTCTTTAGGGCATTTCTCGGCCCTCTTAGCTTCTCCGCCTTAACGGAAACGTCGTAAACGTAGAGACGTTTAGAGATAGCCTTTCGAGCCTCCTCTTCGGTCTCGAACGCGAGAACTAGCGAGCCCGTAGACTATTTCGCTCTTCTAGCCTCTAGCGTAAGCTAGTAGAGGGCACCGATAACCTTTAGGCCGTCGTTATAGACCTCGATTTCTATTCGAATAGCCTCGCTAAAGTCCTTACGGGAGAGGGTCGAAAGGTCTCGCGTAGGCACGCCGTGTACGGCCACCTTATACTACGTGCGATTTTTCGTAATTAACCGAGTAGAGATAACCCGATTAATTATCGCCTTATTCTTTAAAAGGAATTCGACGGAGAAGTCCTCGCATGCGGTAAGCACGATGTTCTTTTTCGGCGAGAGAGAGACCGTTACGATCGTAGGTCTCGTTCTCTTAAGCTAGTCCGAAAACGTCTTATTAAAGGCGTTTCGTAGCCTAAAGAACGAGAAGTCCGCGATTTCTATAGCCGACGTAAGAACGATCTACCGCGTAACTTTCTTAGGCGTAAGGGCCTTCGACTTCTTCTTTAAAGAAGGGGTAATCTATAGCCCTTCTTTCGACGCGGCGGTAGTAGCCATCGAGGCATACGTAGGTTGGCTAGGCACTACGATCGGCTACTACGTGGGCTTCGGGCGTTACGGGGTCGGGGGGGTAGCCCTTTACGAGGCCTAGTTCGAGAAGATGGCGATGGCGAACTTAGATAAGTTCTTCGTTTTCTTCGCGAGGTCTACCGCGGTCTTTTCGAGGGCTCGAACTTACGTAGTAAGAACCGCGCCGGCCTTATCTATAGTTTTACCCGTCTTAGTGTACTGCCGTACGATCTCGATTAGGTCTAGAATAGACCTCTGTTTTTTTCCGAAGGGGGCGAGATCCGCGGCCTTAACTAGAAGGCCGAGTACATATTCTACGGCCTCTTTCGACGACCGTAGGTTTATTTCGAGTTGCCGTACGTTCTCGATGTTCGGGTCGATACGAGGTTCGAAGGCGAGTTAAGAGTTCGACATTTCTTTCTTCGCGGGGGGGGTTAGCATAACCCTTAGAAAGGGCCGTTTCTTACGTAGGTTCTCTTGCGAAAAGGGATTTTCCGCGGGTTTAGAGGCCGAGAGGTCTGGCGTAGCCACTATCGAAAGGGGCGTAGGCGTAGCCGAGGGGTCCTCGGAGTTTTTCATGGCCGTATTTATGGCCTCGGAGTCTATATTCTGCGTTAAGGAAGGTAGGGTAGGGCTCGGAGGGGGTAAATCCTGCTCCGGAGAAGGTATTCTGGGTCCGAAAGGGGATTTCCAAGCTCTTTCTATAAGGAAAACGTGTAGAAATAATAGAAATAGACGAGGGATAGACTAGAAGTAAATCACCGGCTTTAGTTTCGTCTAAACTAAGCCGTAAATAAAAGAAACCTAGGCCGAGGCGAGGGCTTTTCTTAATTACTTACTTCTTAGAAGTGAACGAAGGGGCCGATAGGGCCGACGCGGATGTCGGAGGTTCCGAGGGACCGAGTGGCGCCTTAGCGTTAAGCTCGAACCGTGCGGAGCGTCTATGCACGCAAAACTCTTTAGTAAGGCCTAGGGAAGGGGCTTTTAGCAGGCTTTAGAGTAGAATTCCCGGGCGCAGAGAGGAGCTGCCGAAATGCAACTTCGGAAACGGATTTCTTAGTGCCGTGCGGTCCTCTGTGCGAAGTTTAGGGCGAATTTAAGTGGTTTTCGAGGGTAGGAGGGGCTGCGAAGCCCTAGCTAGCCTGGCACTGCTTAGGGCACCTCTTTTTCCACGTACCACGCAACAGCGCGTACGTCTGCGAAGCTAAGAATCGAGATTCTAGCTTAGAAAATCGAGGGCTTTCGAACGGTACCGGTCTTAGCGTGATTCTCGAGGGTCGAATTCGAAGGTATATCTAGTAAGCTATTATATACCACGTAAGTTAAGGGCTATTTAGTAATAAAGTAATAAGTATAGTTAATTCTACTACTTCGTATAATAGTCTACGATATTACTAGTAGAAAAAGAAAGACTAGTAAAAGCTCGCTAAATATAGTAGAAATATTAGTAGAGTTTTCTATATAGCTTAAGAGTACTAAGATAGATTCTTTCTTAAAAGAAAAGATCTTAAGAAGACGTAAGTAATACGAAAGTAAAGATACTACTTATATATAGACGATAAGTAGAAATAAGTATACTCGTAAATAGAGTACTAACTTAGCGCTCTCTAATATACGGTCTAATAGATAACTATATACTACTTTAAAGAGTATAAGCTCTAATAAGTTAAAGACGTAAAGCGAAAGCCATTCTATTTATTTTAAATTATAGCTTTAGTATTAGAGAGAATGCGCGGGAAGTTTACTATTACTAAGCTATTAAGTATAGTAGTCCCCCGCGCGAGTATTAGTGCCGTAGATAAGTATAAAAGCGCGCGAGAAGTCGCTATTACTAAGCTATTAAGGGCCGCCCCTATACGAAAATAATATAAGAGCTTATTAACTATTAGTTTATTTATCTATTTCTACTTTTACTATCTAAGCGGGCGGGAGAAATCTTATTAATAGCTATTAAGCTAAGTTATTTCCCGCGCGAAAATAATTTTTTAACTTATTAACTACTAATTTATATAATAGCTTATACGTTCGCTATCTAGACGCGCGGGGATTAGCTTTATTAAAGACTATTAGTAAGCTATTAAAAGTAGTTACCCCTCGCGCGAATTTATATTATTAGAATTTAAATAAATAAGAATATATTTATATATCTATTAGAGGTAAGATATAAGAAGCGATAGAGAGCTATTTTAAGAATCGCTTATATACTTTACTTCTCGCTAACTAAGCTATCTACTACTATAAACGCTTATATTCTAATATACTTTCTTCGCGTCTTATCTAATAGAAAAGTACGCGACACTAGCTATAGTATTTAAGTAGTAAAATAGAAGATATATAAAATAACTAAAAGTTAAACTTATAAATAGTAAAAAGAAAGAAAAGATAGTATTAAAGTCTTCTATAAGAACTAATAATAGTATTAAAGACTTCTATAAGAGTAAAAATCGAACTTACTCTCTAATTACTAGATATAGTAGTAGAACGCCTTACTATCTAGCGATAGTAGTATATACGTAGTTAGTATAAGATAAATACTACTATACTAGTAATTCTTATAATTAGATAAAAGAGAAGTTACGAAGTTAACTAATAAAGCACTAGTAAGCGGGTTTATATAGCTAGTTATTTAATTAAGAAGCTAGTATTAAGAAAGAAATAAGTAAATAAATACGTACGTAATTATTACGTAATCGTAATCCGCGATAATAGAAATAAAAGTATAAAACTAAATACGAAAGATAATATAATCTAGATATTAATACGCTCGTTATTTCTTAAGAGAAATAAGCTCTAAGTAACGAACGAACGTTTAATACTTTTACTTAGATAATATCTTTATTAATTTATTTATTACTATATCTATAGTAGGCGTCTATCTAAAGTAAACGTTATCGGCCTATACTTTCTAGCGAAGCTAGTAGTAGTAAATATTAATATAGCGAAGCTTAGTATTAAGTTTTATAGCGTTCTATTTTATTAGAAGAAGTATCTACTTATTATTATATTAAACGTTAATACGATATCTAGAGTTAAAGAAGATATCTCTAAAGAACTATTTCTACTAGTAGTATTACTTCGTCGTTTTAGAGAGGGCTAGTAGCTCTACTTTCGTAGAAGAGATAGTAATAATAGATTATTTAGACGCTTTCTAATTTATAGAAGCATCGAATAGAGTTATTATTAAGCTCTAATAGCTACGTCTAGTAGTAACGTCGCTAGCGTATAAGACGTTACTACTAATTATAAATACTTTATAATTATCGTCTTAGTACTCTCTATAGTATAACGAGAGCTTACTAGTCTTACTAAGATAGATAAGAAGACGATCTATTAGCTATAGATATTATATAGAGAGGTTAGTAAGATAGATAAATAATATTAAATAAATATAAGCGACGTTAGCGCGCGTACTAATAGCTATAAATTAGGCTAAACCTATTCGACTCTAGTATATATATATCTACTTAGAAGTCGCGTATTTATTTAGATTAGACTCTAGCTACTTCTACTCTACTAGTAAAATAGTAGTACGCCCTATAAGAGTAAGATTATATCGCGTAATAAGATTATTAATATATAACTTCTAAGAGAGTTATAGTAGTTTAAACTATCTATTACGAATAACGCGTAGAGCGAGAAACTATTAGATCTTATCTATTACTCGTATCTTATAGCGCTTAAATAGATCTTTTTAGAATGCGTTTATAAAGGCCTTATCGCGTACATAAAACGCGAGAATAACGTTATTTACGAAGAAGAATATAAATAGATAACTATTTATATAAAAATATAGAATATCTAATACTATCTTTAGTCTAAGGTTCTCTAGAGTCTAGTAGAAGTACTTTTACTATAAGACGAGTAACTTCTTTAGATCGTATAGTATTCGATTAAGCTTAAGAATAAGGTCTAAAGATAATCTTATTTCTTTAGAGAGTTTAACGAAGATAGTATTAGATAGCGATATATAAAAGAAGATATTAACGACGTTATATTATCTTATTTTAAGATTAAACGTATAGATTATTATAATAAGTATTCTAAAGATTCTAAAGACTAGCGTCGCTACGAAGATATTATAATACGAGGATTAAAGATTATCTCGTACGTAGATACGCGTCTTTATCTTTACTAAATATCTATACTCGTTAAACTTATATTTAAAGACCTACTATAGAGATATAATCTTCTTATTAAGTCTTCGTATCTTTATTATAGATATAATATTTTATATTCTCTTATTTTCTAGCTTATTTAATTCTTGCTTAATCGCCTAGTAAAGAAACGAGACGAGAGAATACTTATAAACGTCGTTATACTAGCGAGGTTCTAGTAGAAGATTATCGCGATAAATACGCGATAACTACTACTTTAAATAATACTTTAAATAGAGCTCTTCTTCTATAAGACTCTCTAGCTAAAGATCTAATATTATTATATAGTAGTTAGTAGTAAGAGCTACTAGTAAGTATCTTATATTATCTATTAGTAAGTCTTACTAAAGACTATAGCTACTACGGCGAAGCTTCGCGAAGCCTTCTACTTATATTAAGAGAATTATCGTTTCTTTTAAATTCGATTTAGTTTTAGTATAGACCACGTCGAATTTAACGAGATTAGGCCTAGCGTTAGTACTTAGTACTATATTCTTTTATTTCTAGATATTCTTATACCCTCTTAGTAGCTACGGCGTAGCTACGCGAAGCTACTATAGAATATATCTAATTAGATCGATAGCCGCCGTAAATAAGAAGTAGTAGTTAACGTTATATTTAGCGCTATTATTTATTATTATAATATACGTCTAGCGACGTCTTCTTATTCTTTTATTTTTAATAACGTTCGCTTTATTAACGTTCGCGTTTATAATATCTACGCGCGAAGTTCTATTACCGCGCGCGGCTTCTAGTATAGGTTTAGTATTATATTAGATAGATAGTAGACGGCCTCGACGATCTAGTAAGACTACGAGGTTCTACTACTACTACTAGTATTATTATTAAACGAATAACTATAGTGCTAAAGCGAAGTTCTTCTAGTAGTTAGGTTTAGAAGTTCTTATTAAAGATATTAGCGTAAGTAGATTCTACTTTACGTCTACTTTCTTATTAGAAGGCGTAAAGAGTTCTTCTTTAGATACTTAGTAAAGTATACGAGAAGTAGAGATCTAATTAGTATTAAGATTTTTATTTATATAAGATCGGCGAATAGACTTTTTATTACTACTTATAAGGTTCTTAGAGTTTAAACGAATATATAATATAATCTTATCTAGTTTCTTATCGATGTCTATAAGATATTAGAAGATATTAGAATTATTCTAAAAGTATCTAACGAATTCGTTAAAAGTAACGTCTCTTATATAAATAACCTTCGAATCTAGTAGATACTAGATACGATAGATATTAGTAAAATTATAGTCTATAAGATAGCTAATAAGAGCACGCTCTTATAGCTTATTACTACGAGAAATAAGCTTATTAAGCGCGTAGGCCTTATAGTCGTAAATACGTAGATAAGCGACGTTAGACTTCTTCGTATAAACTAGTTTAAAAGAAGTAATCTAATTATATCGCTTTATAAAGATTCTATTTAAGATATACGTCGCCGCTTTAAATACTTTAGACTAGAGCGGATTAGATAGATTCGTCGTAACGCGAAGCGCGCGCGCTTTTATAATAAGTAAATACTCTAATCGCTCTATATAGTCGTTTTAGACTAACGTATATAGTAAGATAATCTTCTAGATAATATCTTATTATTAAAGATTCTCTCTAAATAGATTATTAAATGTTCTCTTATCGTTAGATCGTAGAAAGACGATCCTTCGGTTTAAGCGGTTATAAATAAGTAATAGTATATTTAGTATAATACGATTATACTTATACTTATTTAGATAAGTCTTTATAAATACGTAGTTAATAGCTACGTACTCTAGATAGATAACCTACTAGTGCTAGTTATATATAGAGTTTATCTAAATAAGATCTATTAATACTCTAAAGAATAATTTAGTCGACTTCTTCTCGTATCTAAAGAATCGCGTAATTAGCTAATAAGTCTTACTACGAGCGTAAACGTTATAGTACGCGAATATTAGATTCTTAATAAGTACTACTTCTTTAACTATATTTAATAAGGCCTAAATAACGTTATTATTTATATAGACGAAGATATCGTGCTATTACGAAGAAGATAGATTATAAGTAGTAATACTAGTTATAATTACTATTAGTTATGCTTTTATATATTTAACGAAGAATTAACCTTCTATATAGATAAGATTATATATAAAGCTATTATTCTTCTTATTATATAAGTAGTATCTACTTATATTAATATAAACGTTCTTCTCTTCTATCTTAGTAATAGAGAGAAGGTTCGTTATAAATATTAGAATATAGACGGCGTCTTTAAGAGTAATAATCTTTAGCTTCTTATCTCTTTTTATATTAATAATAACGTTACTAAACGACTCGATTAGAAGCCTATTATTATTATAAATTATAAAGTTATCTAGACTAACGTCTCTCTTCTTTATATATCGCTTCTTTATAAAGCGATTATATACGTAATATATAGATCTAGTATCGATAAGTTAGAAGCGTTCTAAGATAGTAGAACTCTTATATCTAGTAACGAATAAGATTAGAAGTTCTTTAATAGCGTTTACTATTATAACGACGAATAAAGTAATAGATATATAATTATTATTATTATACTACTTATTGTTTCTTTTCTTATTCTTATTCTTATTATTATTATTATACTTTTTATTATACTTACTAATAGTATCTTTAAGCGTCTTCTTTAGTAAGAGGTTCTTTCTTAACTACTTATTAACGCGCTTCTAAACCTTCTTATTAGAGATCTAGTTAGAAGACTTATTCGATATCTTAGAATTTAGATACTAATAGATCGCTAGATTTCTATAGTTTTTATTATAGATATACGAGAGTAACTTCTTCTAGTATTAATTATAAAGTAACGTAGAGAAGATATTACGTCTTTTATTTCTTAGAGTATCTTATAAGACTATAGAATTAATAGTAAAGTAGTAACTATAAAAGTCGCTTACGACGTCGTTAATTATTATCTTATTATCGCCGCGGCGAACCTTCTTAAGAATTATAATACTATACGCTAGATTATAATTTCTAAGAGATCGTAGAAATATTTAAATATCTCTTACTTCTTAAATATTAAGTAGATTAATCGCTTTAGTCTTTATAATAAAGAACTTCTAGCTTTCTATCTATTTAAAGATGTCGCGGTTATAAGAAGACTTAAGAAGATTTTTAAGATTATTTAAAAGAATCTTTTACTACGTTATATTATTAGATTTTATACGCGTTTAAAACGCGTATAGAAGCGTATATAAGTAAGAGTCGCTAAGGCGTTTTAATAGAGATAATAGATATCTTAATACTAAATTCTTAATAAGTAATAAGAGGTCGTTTATTTTCTTTTCTAGTTATTTATACTTCTTTCTAGCGTACTTATACTTCTTATAATATTATTCTAGGTTCTTCTTGTTCTTATCTTCTTATAGACGAGACTATTTAGATATCTAGAATTATTTAGAGCGACTCTCTTTAAATAAATTAATATACTAGAAGATTATCGTCTTCTTCGCTCGTAAGTAAATAATATACTACTAGCTATTCTAGTCTTCTCTCGTCTTAAGTATTATAACGGGCTTAGACGACGTACTACTAGACGATATAATAGATAATACTAGACGATAATTAGTTCTACTAGAATTAGTATTACGATAAACCGTCTCGTTAAATCGAAGAATCGATAGATTATAGATAAACTAGAACGTACTAATAAATAGTACGGCGCTACTATAGCGTATAAATAGTATTACGCTAGCTAGAAGCGGCTTCTCTAAATATATAGGCCTATAAGTAGATACTTTAAGCGCTATAGTTAATAAATTAATATTACGAGAGATATTAAGGCCTAAAACGTAGTAACTTTACTTTATAATCGTATATCGTCTAGATATCTTTAGAACGACGATAATAGCATAAATAGTATCTTAGAAGAATACGCTAGACGATAGAAAGTATCTACTACGCGGCCGGGCTTATAACTATTAGAATTTAAATAAATAAGAATGTATTTATATATCTATTAGAGGTAAGATATAAGAAGCGATAGAAGGCTACTTCGAGGGTCGCTTATATACCCTACTCCTCGCTAACTAAGCTATCTACTACTGCAAACGCTCATATTCCAACACATATATACTTATCAACTACTAGTCAACGTACCAGGCTACAGCTTTATTACCTAGGCGCGCGGGACTACCCTCTGTCGAGGAGTCTATTGAGCTTACTCATCCCGCGCGCGCGCGACGGAATCGGTCTTCTCGGGCATGTTATCGCCTGAGAGCGCAAAGCCTCAGAGACAGAGTCCCAGACCCCCCATCCAATTCTCCGGCAGCGCCAAACCATGACCAATACCTTCGCCAAGAAACCCAGCCAGCAGTAAATTCCGTCTGATAAACACCGTTCATGGCCAGCGACTACACAGACTCATTGCCTCGAGGTACCGCGCACCTGCAAGATCCACGTCTAGTACACGAGGCCGACGTATCTGCACTTTCCCGCCCAAGGGCACGGTTCGACTTTCGCGCGTACGCTTATGTCAGGTCTGAAATCTTCGCGGGCTTGTGCGCGGTGCATCTGGACCGGTCGCGATGGGTGGAGGACAGTAGGTGGCGGCGGGCGGTGGTCGAGGGCTTGGAGGAGCGATGGAATGATCGTGTGGGGTTTCTTAGACTTGGGTGAATTTATGCTGATGGAAGAGTGGAGCTTTGGGGCGGCACTGGTTGGAGAGAAAGAGCGGGCGAGGAGTTTGGTGTTGTTGCTGCGTCGACAATTCCATGAACTGGTTTCGCATTAGAGCACACGTTACTCATAGCACAAGTGGCGTGCGACAAGATTCTGAAGATGTGCCGCCAATGATAAATTGTGTGAGGTGAGGGTGCACCGAACAAGGTACGACTGCGACACAAATTAATCCGGAACCATAAGAGATGGAGTACAGATGGTGTGGGGTATGACACAAAGGATCAATGCGCTGGTCGTGAAAGAGCAGAACTCCTGCAACTATGCGATCTTGCTGATTTTTCCCCGCGACAGTTTTGATGGAGTGAAGACCAACCAGCATCGACTATGACTTTATCAAATAGAGTCATATCATTGCTATCTATATATTCGTAAGACCAACTTTTGTTGCCAACATATATCCTCGACCGCGCTATGTTACGTGGAGAGGGAAGGAAGGGTATTCAGCGTCGAAGATTTTTACATGCATGTTTGGCCCGACTTCCTCCTATGCTTTCATCGGCCCAGAATCATTCAACTGCTCTTGTCACTCTAGAACTATGTCGTCAGCCTCCTGTTCGGTCCAGTCAGCCGCTTCCCCAAACATGGCCCCTTCAACGTAGCAATCGCCGACCAACTGATAGTTCGACGAGCCGGATATTTTCTTCACAACCAGCGGTGTTCTCGAGCCGTGCAAGATTGCTATGAGGTCTCCACAGTTGCAAGCAGCTGTGACGAGACCAACGCTACCCGACTCAGTCCTCATGAACATGCGTCCCCAGAGATGATCAAAGACCGGTTGCCATTTCATGAAAGCCCAATCGATGCCTTCTCTCTTCGACATTACATCGGGATTCCCCGGAACTTCTTCGCCGGGTCTGTTATAGAGACTGTGTGCGTGCCAGAGCACTTGGGTGATGCGATCGACACTCATATCCTTGAACGGAGTTTCTGCTCGAGCGTGACTGAGCAACATTCTCCAGTACTCGAGAAGTTCATATTGTAAAGATGACCAGGAATTGGGAGATGGAAGCGTATAGCTTGAAGTGTGTTGAACAAGGTGAATGATTTTCCCTCGACAGCGAAGGTATCGTGCATCAACCGGCGAGCGGACAGTTTGGCGAACATGTGATCTGTTCATTGATGCGGCCCATTTGACTTGTCTGTACATTCCCGAAGCCGTGTATCTGCTCTGCTCGTGCAAAAGGAGGGGAAAGTGATGCTCCTCGGGATCGGACCAGTCGGGCACCCATGAGGGGAGATCGACGAGGCCAGCGCCACTAGGCTTGGGCAAGCTGTCGCCGGGCCGCGCAGAAGACAAGACATCCAACGACGATGTATCCTCTATGAGGCTTCTGGCGAATCGGATGTACACTTCGCCAACCGTTATGTCTTTGTGGTAGATATCCCGAGTTCTGAAGCTGGGAGGTTTGTAGAAGCCGAGGTACGCAACCACTCGATCTCGAGGGTCCGTGGCTTGCTGTTGGCGGCCGAGGCGTGCCAAGATTCGGCAGAGCTGTAGAGCCAGCCCTTGGACCGTCTCCTCGCTCCCGCAGCCCCGCCATGTATGGTGGCCGAACCGGTAAGTCACAAATGCCGAAAGGTCCTCCGGATAAGTGAGATGCAGTCCCAATGCAACGTCCACTATTGATCGCCAATTGAAACACTCGCGCCCGACAGCATAGTGAATAATTGATGGCAAAGCGGACTCCTGGAGGATCCAGGCCCTCTTGAACCATGGAAGACCAAACAGTTTCCGCATGCCACGTATGAGTTGGGGACAGCTTTCCGGGCTGGTGACCATTGAGTCGATGATGCGTTCGGCTGCACGCCAATCCGTCTGTCTATATTTGACAAGATCCAGAAATGGTGAGAGGCAGTCGGTCATGGGGCTGAGCCAGGCTAAAGTTCTGTGTGTAGCTCTGTAGAGCTTACCCATGAGCGCAACTTGGTGGCCGCGCTCGGTCTCGTCCCTTTGGTTGATACAGATCTGATCAATCCAAATGTGTTCCGTTTCGAGTAGCCATGGTAGATCCTGAAACGCCTGTTTCAAGTTGTCTGTCAGAGGAATATAGCCTGCATCATTTGCGAGCTGTAGCCTGTGCGGCTGGTCGGAACTACCCCATACGTAGGACAGGGCCTCGTAGCGGGGTGCATCCTCCAGGTTGTAGTGGGAAATGGAGAAAAGAGGCTCAGAGCCGCTTCTCTCAATCTTGAGAAGCCTGATTTCCTGTTCCCGCGTGAGAGCGTGGTGCAGGTAAGGATGAGACATGTCCACAGCTGAGATGGAGGCTTAACCTGCAGTTTCAAAGGAGAGGACGTCGTTTTTAAGCCTGTACACTAGATTTTTCAGTCTCCACACAACAGTGGGTCAATTGACGTGTTGATTGGCTGATCGCTTGCAAAAACCCCGCACTCTTTGTTTGAGCCGTCAACAGACGCCAAACCTCGTACGGAAAACTCGCCCACAAACCAAGAAACCCGCACATTGAGTACCGCTCCGCAAAAAATGCCACGCAGCTTAGAACAAAGACAGCACTTAATATCTGCTCGTCAATCCTTGGAGCCCACAATGCCCGCACACTCGAGAACTACAGCTGCTTCGGCTTTCCTACTTTGCCCAGACCCGTTTGGAGCGTAGAGGCCCAGTCCTACCCATCACCAACCCGAATTAGCAATGTCCGATGCACAATAGCTCTCTCAAGGAAAGAAAGTCAACTCACAAAAAGCCAGGTCGGCAACCACTCGAACAACACCTTCACCGTGCTCGACATCTTTCCACGATACACCAACCCCGTCTTCCCGCCCAAAATATCACCGACCAGCACCCGCGAATAGTCCTCAAGCGTGCTGTGATTCTGCTTGACAAACACGCCGTCGGCATGCGCAGCAATCTCCTTCTCGGCAGGAGCATACAGCGAGCCCTCGGGCGACCTGAACCCGCCACCGTTGTCGAAAACCTTGCTCTCGACCGCGCCAGTGACGACGGTGATGACGCGCACGCCGAGGGGCTGCATCTCCAAGCGCAGCGTCTCGCCCAGCTTCTGCATCGCCGCCTTGGACGCGGCGTAGTAACCTGGCCAACACCACATCTCAGCACAAAAGCGCGCACACAAAACATCCCGTCACCCAACGGACGACAGGAAACGCCAGGCGCAGACACCCCTCACTAGGTACTCACCGTAGTACGGCCCATACATGACGGCCGCGAGCGACGAGAGATTAACAACGCACCCCCGCGCCCGCACCAGCATCCCCGCAAACGCCTGCGTCACCGCGGCCACGCCCCAGAAATTGACGTCGAACAGCCTGCGCGCGCGGTCGAGGTCGCCGTCCAGCACGGGCGTGACGTAGAGCGCGCCGGCGTTGTTGACGAGGTAGTCGAGGGTGCCACCCGTGCGCTCCCGCACCGCCTCGACGGCCGCGGCGACCGACGCCGCCGAGCACACGTCGAGGGCGAGCGGCGTGATGTAAGGCAGGTCAAGCAGCGTGGATGACATCTTGGACGGGTTGCGCGCTGTCGCGAAGACGTGCAGGCCCCGCGCGTGGAAGGCTAGGGCGAGCGCGTGTCCGATGCCGCCGGCGCTGCAGCCGGTGATGAGGACGGTTTGTTTGGGGGGCGCGGACATGGTGGGGTTTGGAGGGGTGCGAGGGGAGTTGGGTGAGGGTCGGAGAGGGAGGGAGAGAGAGAGAGCTGTGTTGGTGGGTTTTAATCGTGCGGAGAAGGATGAAGGATGGAGGATTGGAGATGGTGCTGATGTGAGATCTCGCGAATCTTGCCGGTTTGGAGAGGCATCTGTGGGGGCGTAAGTATCACCCGATTGGTACGTTGCCTGCTTCCCCTGATAAACCCATTGTTAACATTTAACCGGGGTGATAGTGCCAGCAGGTCCATTGGCTTGGACATCGTCGGACGAATCCTTAGGGGACGCAAGAAGAGGACCGCAAGTTCTAGTGGAGAGGCCGAGGTCACGTGGAGACTCGCGACTTGTCATTATGTTGAGGCAGACGTTGGAGCTCGCATGCTTCTCGTGGGCTGTAAATAAACTCTAGAAGCAAAGAACTAGCGCTAATGGGCTGCTCGAGGAAGACTAACCGTTCCACTTCTAGTGCGTCTGTTCCCGTGCCGTGGTTTGCGTGCGAAGCCACAAGCGAAAGCAGGACTTAGCCGCGAGTCAACCACAAACCTTAAGCGTGGCTGGGTGACTCGTGCCCGGACGCGGATTACCCAGCAGAGTAACTTTAGCCTTTGGATCGTCAGGATCGCCGCCCAAATGTTGCAGACTCCCAAACAGGCTTCTCGGCACACTCCTTTCGGCAGAAGAGGAGCGCGCATTGCAGGTGCAGAGATGAGTCCGAGATCCAAACTGGTGATCCTTGCAGCACATCTGAAACCTCGCCCGTTGCAAAACGGGCTTCCCTCCGCATGCGCCCATTCCCACGAGACCAACGCACCACTTGCGTCCGTGCATGCACCTCGGCTGGAAAGTCCGGAAGACCCTCCTGAGCCAAATGCTGCGTTCATGGAACCATTTCATTTGTGGCGTGCAGACGAGATTGGAATTTGTCGTGTGGTGTTGGTGGCGAAAGCAGGCTGCTATCGGATGTGTATTCGTTTTGCAGTTGTTGTATTGCTCATTTGTTCAGTAGATAGAGGCTGCATCTAAACACCTGTTCGCGTGCCTGTAGGAGTGCAGTAGTGGCGCCAGAAGAAACGAGCAGGCTGGCCCTCGGCAGATGTGGCGGAACATGGCCTATAAGACGTTTGGAGAGGCGACGACGGCGACGTCATGGCTGGTGGTTTGCAACGCCGGCAGTTCGGGACTCGCACCGGCGTTTCAACAACATCCATCACACCAATCACCCCTCGTCGCGTCGATTCGAGGCCCAACGCTTTTGTCCCCGTCAACCGGCCACGGCGCGCCAGGCGCCCCCACCTGCCCGCCTTCCCGCTGCACGACTCAACACCAGACGCGCTGTCGTCGCTGTTCCCGCGCGGGTGATCTCCGCCTCGTTGCACACGGCTCCACTGGCAATCAAAGCATGACAGGCTATTCAGGCGGCACGTCGCAAGAGAAGCACCCAACACCGGTCCAGACCATCAGCCACCCCGCTTCCCGCCTGCACCTCCCTGGCCGCCTTCTGGGCCGACGGCTCGTCACGCCGGGCGCCATGCAATTCCCTCCCTAGCCCCGCGCACTACAAAACCGCCCCGCCCCTCCACGAAACATCGTCTTCATCCGTTGCCTCCACGCCCGTTTCCGTTCACTCTTTTCTCTGCCAGCCGGCTGGCCTACATTCTTTTCAAACAACCATTTCACCCACCACTCTCTCACCACCACCACCACCACCACCACCACCACCACCACCATGAAGTTCACCACCCCCGCCATCGCCGCGCTCCTCACCACCGCCGTCTCCGCCTCCCCCCTCCCCAACACCTCCCCCAACCCGCTCCACCGCCGCGCCAACACCGGCGAAGCCACCTTCTACGGCGGCAACCTCAACGGCGGCATGTGTTCCTTCAGCAGCTACACGCTACCCTCGGGCATCTACGGCACCGCGCTCTCCGACGCGAACTGGGAGACCGCCGGCAACTGCGGCGCCTGCGTCAAAGTCACGGGGCCGTCCGGCGCCTCCATCACGGCGATGGTCGTCGACCAGTGTCCCGGTTGCGGCACGAACCACCTGGATCTCTTCGAAGACGCGTTCGGCGCGCTCGCCGAGAAGTCGGCCGGCGTCATCGACGTGTCGTGGGACGTCGTCGAGTGCGGCATCGCGACGCCGATCTCGCTGATGAATAAGGAGGGGACCAGCGCGTATTGGTTTAGCATGCAGGTCGTCAATGCGAATGAGCGTGTGGAGAGGCTGGAGGTTAGTACGGATGGGGGAGCGACGTGGCAGGAGACGACGCGCACCGAGTACAACTTTTTTGAGAACTCGAGCGGGTTTGGGGCTGATACGGTTGCGGTGCGGGTGACGGGCGTGAGCGGCAAGACGGTTGTGACGGAGGATGTCCAGGTTAGTGGGGGTGTGACGAAGGAGGCTGCGTCGAATTTTTGAGGGAGGCGGGGCTGGGGGGAGAGCGTTGGGGAGGTTGTGGTACTGAAGTGATGGGGAGGATGCTGCGGTGCGGCTCTTTTTCTGTGGGTGGATGGCTCGCTGGCTGTCTTTTTTTGATGCTCTCATGTTCGTATTTGCTGGGTCTTCTTTGCTGAATATCCAATTGATCGAAGAGCCAGATTGAGCTTCCATGTTGTTTCCTCTCGTGCTGAATGGATGAATGGTCGGCCCACTGGAGCGCGAAACAATGTTCAACCGCTCTGATGCTATCGCGCGGGGGGTGACTAAGCTCAATAGACTCTCAATATGTGTCAATAAGATTTGCCCCGCGCGCCTAGGTGGCAAAAGTTTCGACTAGTATGTGGACTGGTAGTTGATAAGTGTATATATCTTTTTCGCGCGGGGGACGACTGCTCTCAATAGCTTACTAATATCCGTCAATAGAGACTGCCCCGCGCGCCTAGGTGGCAAAAGTATGGACTGTTATGTGGATTAGCAGTTAATAAGTAAGTAAATCATTTTCGCGCGGGGTATAACTGTCCTCAATAGCTTAGTAATGGCAACTCCCCCGCGCGCCCGTCCATCTGGCCACCCACCAAAGCGCAAACTACGCTCGGTTGGACTTAAACTTGGTCGCCCTCCGGACCGCAGACATGCCCGAAAGAGCTGATGCTCACGCGGTTCCCGGTCACACATCAAAACATGGATGAGTCGTCGACACAAATGTTGCCATGCGAGGAAGATTGATTGTAATAGACGTCACTTGGTGAGTGTTGCCTACGCTGATTCGGATAGGCTAGGGGATCTATGTCGTCAAGACAGCAAATATGCACCGCAACCGCTTCACTACATAGAAAAAGCTGAACACCTATGCATGCTCGGTAAGCCGCAGGAGGCTGCAAATTCGACCCTTCCCTTGTCAACCCGCTTTCATCAAGAATTTCCTTCCCCCCGATTCTGAAATTCTCTACTCAGTGTCGTCTCTGCCAAACCTCTATGATCCCCGTATCACTCACTTCCCAAAAGGCCGACTCCAGTTGCAAAACGGTGATTCCAGCCACCGCGCCATTTGTCTACTCTTTCTTATGTGAATCTTTTGCGGCGACGACATGCCATAATGTTGCCGCCGGCCCTTGTTGAGGCGGCTGCGCGACCGCCTGACAAGTCGGTCGTGGAGTGTGCGGGACAAGCGATCATGCACGATGGTGATGTCCGTAGATGAAACAAACAACTATGAATTCCAGACGTGCGCGCTTTGTTCCGCTCGCGGGCGGTGAGCGGCGGTGTGGCGGTGGAAGGAGAGGCTGCCCATTACTGCGGCTCCCCGGCGGTGGAGGAGACGTCGTGACGGGAACAGAGGCGTTGGGTTGCGGGAACCGAAATTTTGCGACCGAGTGTCATGTTGCATGCTCTTATTTGCTTAGCTTGCTGGGCGGAGTGGTGCCGAGAGTTGGAAAAGTGTGGCGTTGAGCGTGTAGCTAAGTGTACTGATGGTGGGGATCGGGTGCCGGCCGGTGACGCATGGCAAGAAAAGAGGGCAAGCATTGTGGTGGGGAGTTCGATCTGCCTGGCACTGTCACTGGAATAATAAAGGTGGGTATATAATCCCAACCCGCCATTGCCTTTACTATCGTCCAGCTAATGACGGCTACGTGGTTCAATGGTTTACCGCCCACGATTCCTAGGCTGCGCTTGGGGTTTAAAGCGTACGGACATCCAAAAAAGGCGATGGTACCTCGTGTCACCTTTCTGCAGTGGTCCCCGCTCATGACATCGCACATAGTCATGAGCCTGGTGGTGCTGTATGGCTAAGCTTAGAGAATCTTGCGGGGTCTTGCTCATGTAGCCCGGCCATACGGTGAGTCAGCTCGGGAGTTCAACTCCTGGCTGCAGCAACTTCAGTTTTGCTTTTTTGCTCTTTTTTTCGGCATCACCATGGTGGGGATAAAATCGCGGGCGCTCCCTCCTACTACTCAACAAGTTAAATGACCTCATCTTACAACCTACCTTACCATAGTCATCCTATTTTCAAGCTGTTGCGATCGATGTCGCGACGTGACTAACTATCCATGGCATAAAAGCTCCATCTTCTCATTACAAGCCCGCCAGCTCTTAAAAAATGTGTCGTGCGGTGACCAGCCGAACTTCGAGTGCCCTTACAAACCACGCCCTTAATAGCCTACCTCACCCTTAATCGGGGCAATTTGCTTACTCTCACGCACGAGACAGCCCCAGCCCCAGATCCGGACCACGACTACGCTCCTCCATCCTACCAGATTCTTATTACAACCACCAGATGGCTCGTCGACCTATTCTTAAAGACGAATCCCCAGCTATGATGCTTTCTCAGGCAGAAGTTCACTGACTTTATTAATAGACCTTCGCGACTTGTCCCGATCCCAATATCTCTCTGCAAGGTGACCAGTCAACCTCCCCATTCAACCACCACCGCCGCGATCTTTCTCGCGTACACAACATACTCGCCGTGCGGCACCTTTTGTACCCTACGCAGCCGCCCATGGGGCTACAGTGATGATGTGTACCCTCTCCGCATCCATTTCGCATAGTGGCGCCTCCTCGCCATCCGCGTTGGTCGGGCCTATAGCGGCAATGTCCGACTACGGACATACACAAACTGACTCCCAGGAGCCTCGAGCGCGAGTCCCGCCACGGAAGGCATCGGTATCTTCCGCACCTATGCTATTGTTTGACCAGGGCTCGCTCGCTTCTTGCACGCCATTGGGACAGACGGCTTTTGGGAGCATCGGCAGTCGCGAACAAACAACGGTCATCGTACTATGTGCATGCATTGCTGATAACAGGCAGCCGAGATGGTACGTGGTATAGAGATGGTCGTTGCTGTGAAACTTGGTCATGTCTACGGCAATGCAAGGCGGCCATCACGTAGGCCATGCAGGAAATACCGTACAATTCCCTCGTTCCGGTTGCGGGAACAGTGTTACGAGATCACTTGATGCTGTAATATATGACAAAGAATGTCACGGAATGACTGGATGTCATAATATGACGAGGGTGTCACAGAATGTAGGAGTGTCACAAAATGACAGTAGACTCCCACAATGATCAGCACAGGGAGACGACATTGTCGATAAGACATTCGAAAGGAGTGGATTGGAGGACGCGCAAGACCGTTTTCAACCACTATACACCCATAGTGGACTTGGCCCCGTTAATCTCCTTCAAGATCTGGTCCGCCACATTGCGCATCTTACCAGTAGCCCAGTCATGTATTTCCACCCTCGCCGCGGCCATGGCTTCGTGCGCATTGAAGTCTTGCTCGAATTTCTCCATGTGCTCGTCAAGCTTTGTTATGATACGAGCCTCGGTCATTTCCATCCTGCGTTGGTTGTCTTCCTCTATTTGCCGGAGCTTCTCTTGGATGCCTTCGTTGACCTGCTTGCGCCATTCGGCCTTTTCTTGCTTCCTCTGTGCGATCTTCTCTCCAATGTCTTTTCTCCATTCCGCGTAGTAATCTTCCCGACTTTGGTCTTGCACCGACCTATCAGCTGCTTGTTGCTTCCGCTGTGCATCTTTCTCCGCGTTTCTCTCCTCCATTGTCTGCCTCATGCGGTCTCTCATGGCGTTGAATCTGTCTGTCCCGATCGAATTCTCCAATCTCCGTCTCTTGGGAAAGGGCTCGTCCGGCAAGTCGGAGGAAAGTCTATCATGTGATGGACAACCCACAAGGGCGGAGCTTTCCTCAGCAGATCCGGGAATGTTAGCGTCGAGAGTTGTATGAAGGAGGAACATAGCACCATCAATGATGTTGTCTTTCATTGAGACCCGAAAACTCTGTCGCCAATTCTTTTGCTGCGCGACGGTGCGAAGTGAGGCGATATAGGTACCGGTGAATATCTCGGAAGGGACGTAGAAGGTGACGACATGAGCATGAGCAATGTCATGGAGCATACGAAGGGCATCGGCTGAAGTTTCATCCCTGGGAGTGAGCTCGAAATCTGGTGGAGAGCCGATGCGACTCCCGGGATCTTCCACTTTCAAGCGGACACCAACGACGTCCCAGGCAACAATGGAGGCAACCTGTCCAGGAATATCGGTTATAGCTTCAACCGATGAGATTCGATCGGCATCGAGCGAGAGACGTGTGTTGGGTGTCCATCTGAGGCGCTCTTTGGGAATAATCCGCAAATCCATGCAAAAGGAGGCTCTTTTCAGGACTGCACTGAAATCGACGGCCAAATCGATAGGGCGAGGGTGGAAATGTGGCTCTCCAGCATCGGGCGACTGCCATTCCACGGCCGCTGGGATGTAAGAGAGGAAGAATTGGTCGATTTGGGGCGACACCCTGTTGAAAAGCGCTCGTTAGCAAACCGAAAATAATTGTTCTCGGACAGCGATTCCCCTGCAGTGCAGCAGAATCTACACACAGATGGGAAAGCTGAGTCAAGCATGACTAGCTACCCGCTCCAAAGAGTCATTGGGGTGCAGAGTGCAGAGTCTCCGGTTTATTTGCCAAAGGTGCCTCGAAAGACAATCGGGGTGAGAGTAGGGCTGCGAATCGACCAATGGGATATGAAAACGATTGGACTGACCTTTTCATTTCGTTGTGCCGCGAAGGCGATGCGTATCTGTCAATGCGCGATAGAGGGGTGACGTTGGAGGAGATGGAGTCGGCGGTACGGAGGCGGATGGCAGTGGATGAAGCGGGATGAAGTGCGAAGCCACGAGTCGCGTAGTTTTGGAGTCAGCCGCGGGGCGTGGCGCATTGACCATCGCGCTGTCACCTGACTTGCAGCTCCTCATCCAGCCATTAGAGAAGGAACTAAGTTTAAACTCGAAAAGACTAAGCGCAGTCCTTTCTGAGCATGCGCAGTCTCTAAGTTTCTCCGCACGCAAGAGCCATCGTGCTCTGTCTGTGCGGACTGGAAGGACAAGAGGTCTCGGGCAGGTCTGGAGATTGTTGGTTGCATGACGCAAGCGGCTTCTAATCCTTTCGGAAACAGCGCCATCTCAGCTTCCCCGCACCCACAAATCACGTCGCCCCCGCCCTGCTCATCGACGTCCGGTTCCTCTCGAAATCTCAGCCATCGATCGCATCGGTTCCATCGGCGAATGACTGTTCAGCAACCCTCATGCCATGATTTTCGCCGTGTGGTGACTGCCCGCTCGCCGACGGACCCGCGGCGCCTGAGCTTGGCCCACCGCCCACCGCCGCCCACCGCCGCCCACCGCCGACGAACCCGCCGAACCACCAACAAACTGCCGCCAACGTTGCATCGCCCCCGTGCTTCCGCCATCGTTCACGCACATCCGAAACGCAGATTGCGCCATGGACGCTCCATGAGAAACTTTCTTGGACAAAGAGACGGAAATGCCGCAGTCCTCTTGGTGATTTTGGACCGTCCTCCATCCACTGAAGCTTCCCTCCATCGCCGTTCAGAACACCGGACCGGGGCTGCCCGATTACAACGCCCCAAGGATGGTCGAGGGAGTATATGGCACAATTGTACTAGATGCGGCTTCGTTGGAACCACGACTAGCCTTGGCTCTTGCATTTGGTTGCTCTCGGAGGTGCTCGCGCCCGGTCTTCCTCCCTTTTCCCATGGCTGGGGGTCCGCAAGAGCCGTGACAGATACTTGTATCCATGGGTCGACTTTAATTTGGTCCTTTTATGGCTTAGAATCGTGACGCTCTTTCTGCTGACGCCATAGCTGGATTGCCACGGGATGCTCAGGAGCGAAGTGTTCACTACGAGAAAACGAATCCCATCATTCCAGATCGAGGACTTCTGCAAGCATACCTCTGATGATTTTCTGAAGTCAAACCCAATTGAGTACTGATTTCCATGCTCTACGGCGGTTCCGGCGCCCAGGTCCTTGGAGTCTTGATCATATCGAGAAGCATGACTGCAATCCCAACTCGTCTTGACATCTGCATCCCTCCGACTCGCGGAAAGATGCCCAAGTACTGCTTTTACTTGATTGATGTGACTACTAATGGGTCAGGTGAGGTTCTCAATGGGTAGCACATGAGACAGTGAAAGTTTGCGGAACGGAAACGCTATCCCGTCGCACACCAATTACCTTGTTCCTCATTGTGTACCACGTATCACAGCCCTAGTGGAGATACTACACAGCCGTCCAATCGAAAACGCACTTGTCGTTATGTGGAACAACTTGGCTGTGTAAAATCCTACCATAATTTGGTGCCGATCGAGGTGCACTTGTATGTATACGTGGCGCAACGTCAGACAAAAGTGTGACCAGAAATCCTGTTCCCTCACGCTGTACCGCCACATCAACACCTCTCACTCATCTCCGTCTTCGTCTCCCCACCTACCAACACGACCCCCCTCCCTCACGAACCCCGCCGCAACAACCGCACCCCCCGCCACACACGTATACAACACCCTTAACGCCGCCGTCGCCGCCGCCGCCGCCCCGTCCTCCATCCCACTCTTCCGCATCACCACTCCCCCCCACAACCACACTCACCACCGTCACCACAACATCCCCCGCAAACCCCATCGCCACCGCAACACCTCCTCCCCACGCGACTCCCCCCACCTGCTGCTGCACCGCCCATCGCCGGCGGCGACAAAGAATCTCGCGCACCACCCCCGGCCCACCGCGACGCCCTGCACTACCCCGACGACGACCGCGACACTTGCAGAGCGGCACGAACACCGCAGCGCCGGCGCGCAGGACGGCGGGGCGGCGTGTTCGCGTGCATGACGACGACGACGACGACGCCCGGTCGCGAGGGCGGGAGGGGGCGGGCGGCGGTGGTGACGAGGGGGGAGACGGGGTCGAGCGCGGATTGGGGGGTATGGTGGATGAAGGACCTGCTCCAGCTCTCAACTCCAGCGCGACGGTACCCGTGGGGGATGACTTGTGGTGCTTGGCGATGGGGAAGAGGGGGAGGCGGTAGAGCAGGTTGGGCGGGGAGGAGGAAGAGTGGGGAGGCTCATGGCTCGCAAATGCTTGTGGGGAATTTGTGGTTGCGAAGTATGTCGGGGAGATGGGGAGTTAGAGGTAGAGGCTCGCGGGAAGGGTGGATGGAGACCCGCGACGGTGACGTTGGTGGTGTGCGTGATCTGATGGGTGGGCAAATGATAGCTGAAGGGAGTTTCGCAGACGAAGCGCTACCCCAGATTGCGGATGGTGCTGCTTACGTGGATGAACGGCGAAGCTGTTGGGGACTCAGCTGGCTTCTGGTCTGTTATCCATCCAGTGGACTATGGGAGCCATGGCGGTGCTGCTTTTTCAAATGCGGAACTGTTTCTCAGTGGGTGGTCTCTGGGCTTTCTGTTTGAAGAGTAGAGCAAGGATCACAATGGATCTCAAAATGTTTGGGTGCTCTGCATCCCGCGGAGGACACTACACTCGTTCTTACGAAAGCTGGATTGCATCGAATCGAGTCATAAACCAACGCCGAATGGACGGTGCAAGCCTATTACGAGAGCTCAGCAGCAGTTTTTCCGTAAATCTTTGGGCAATTTTCTACCATGAAAGTGGTGTAGACATCTAGTCGATCGTGAAAGAGTCCGGTTGTCGCATAGTGATCAGTGCCACGCCAGCGGCTCGTGCCGAGAGCCGAACCTTAATTCCACGTGCTTATCCTCTTCACACTACTTTTGGAGATCCAGTCGAAGATGGAACGATGGCTAACTGGGAATATTGATGCGAAGGCTATAGTGCAGGTGACGTTAAACGACAAGGACAAGCCAAAGGCAAGGGAGTGGGCCGTCTTCTAGAATCAAGACACGCGATACCAAAGATGATCCGAGCGCGGCGTTGATTCTACCAGTGGATACAACATAACAATTCTAGCTCCATTTTTTACAAGGCTGAACAGCCTACACTTTATTGCACGTCAAGTGCCTTAGACATTGACAAGGTTTCTGACAAAGCCTGGGTACCTCCCGCAACAAGCCATTATCCAGAGATGAGCCCTATCATCTTACGAGCACCTAAACGGGGACATCATTTTAATTTGAAGACGTAAGGGGTCACCATGCAGCGAAACGGAGCTGCGGCGAAAAGGCCTTGAGTAGTCGCATTCAGCATGGACCCCACTTTCAAGCTTGCTATTCCACTCCGGTCACCGCATCAACGTCTCCATCGACATGCATGAGTTCAGGTGACCTCGACGCTGCGCTAAACGAAAGGTCGGTGTGCTGTCTGTCCGTTGTCGTGATAAGCAGTGGGGCGGCGAAGAAACCATTTGTCGGCCCCAAGCGTTTATCAACACCCCCCGGTATGGGAGAAGGAAGCGAAGGATCGAAAGTGAAACAAGAGAAACTTTCTTTGCCCAGGGCCCTGGCTTAGTGTGGGGCTTCAGCTGCGGCACAGCAGACCCGTGCCTTGCCAGCCGCGCGTGGCTCTGCAAAATGCGGCGCGGAAACGAAAGATCGGATGCCTAAAATCAATAGTCTGGTGGGGTAGAGTATGCCGGATAGCTCGGACTGGCGGCTGGGAGAACAAGATGTGGGGTCTCGCGGTTACGGCGCCAACGTCTAGAAAGCTTCACTGACCTTGATCTTGACTATGCGAAGTATGCCAGGCATTGCCAGATACCGGATCGGTATCTCGCAAGGCTTCTCACACGGCAGAAATGGTTTTTTCCATCACATGAACAGATATCGGGGCTGTGCTATCACGGCTGCGCCTTGTGCTGGTTTGCGGCACAGCACTTCGCCCCCAAGATCTGCACGAACATGGGGTCAACAGGAGCCCATGACAACGTTTCTGCGGCACAATTCTCGGCGATAAGAGAGACTCGGGACAGGCATGAGCTGATAATAAATTAGAAGCACTCCATGCACTATACCAGTCAGTATCATCTTGTCTCCTTCACTACCCATCATGGCACCCACCACTCCAAGAAAGTGCGCTCGCACGCCAGATCCATCTATTCCAGCATCACAAACACAGCTAGCACCACCACTGGGAACTCTTCTTCGCCTTTTCGGGAAAGCGTTTCAACAAGGCACATCGAGTTGCTACGCCATCGTCAACAACAACAATCATCGATGCTTGAAAGAATACTCCGTCCCGCGTAACAGATGTGAATATTTAATCTATTACCTAGCTCTCCGAGGTCATCCGCCGTCTATTGAACAAAATGCTGTAATACTTGCGCAGACTCTATTCTGCACGAAGCACAGAGAAGACAAGAACCACGTCAGTCCGGTAGTCGTCGCCCTCATGGCCCCTCAAAGCTCGGACCCGAGCTCACCGGATCTTTCGGACCCATTCCACTTTCTCACTCTCTCCCCGGCGCCATTGAATATCAGACGATCAATCTTTCCCCCCCGGCCACGAACCCTCGAGCCGCAGCAACCTTTACAAAAACCAAATCCTGTCCGCTTCCTCAATGTATGCGAACAGCTTTGCAGTCTAGCGCAGAAGTTCAAATGCATTGCACACGATTCTGCCGTTGGTCGATGCAAGTGTGATGTATCACCGGACAAGTTGGACATTGCTCGTCGTATCGTCAGCGGCTCTTCCAAAAACACGAACGAGGAAGCGCTATTGTTATCAGTGGGCAAGCTTCGGCAGTTGATACGTCTGTTACTCTGCAGCATCCACCTCGAGCAGTACTGGCTGGACCTCTACCACGATTTCTGGGAGCAGCACTGCGCTTGTGAAGACAGTGATGAAGAAGGCAAAGACGCAGATGAAGATGCAGAAGAACCGGACCCGCCATTTCCAGATCACGTGCATCAACATCCACGGTCAGCCCGCTCTTCGCTCAGCGGCAGAATTCTGATCACGCTCGCCAACATGACCATTACGCCTCCAGCCGCGCCGAGGCAAATATACGAGATGATCCCCTCGGACGGGCCGGCGGCAATTGGACCTTCCACGCCAACAACCGCACTCTATGCGCAAGAACGCGATGCGCAAGAAGAAGCCCTGCAGATTCCGGGAGCCTGGCCAGTGTCACCGATCACAGCGCACAGCAACCCCTTCCTTCAGCAGCACGAGGACCGGCATGATCCCGCGAGCCAAAGGAGACAACGCTCGACGACACCGCCCATCGATTCATCTGATACTTTTCAACTTGATGACAAGGGCTTCCCGCTGTCTCCTAAGTATAGGACTCGACGGGAAGATCGGTCACAACGTCGTAATGTATCCCGGGCAGCTCCACTCTGGAGAGATGCAGGTTCCAATGCAGCAAATGATGAACTTGACGGTATCGTGGCCGGTATGGGCAATTTGGATTTCGGCGACGATACTATGAGCGGCAAGAAGGAGGTGAAAAAGAAGGAAGGAAAAAAACCGATCATCTACAGTTGCTCCGACATCGTACCGAGCGAGTCGAGGCTCACGATGGAAAAGAACCTTCGCAAGAAGTTGAAGGAATCCCCAAACAAGAGCGATAGGACCGGATGCATATATGTTATGGCATCCAAGAGCCGTCCGGGACTTGTTAAGATTGGCAAATCAATCGACCCCGACAAGCGTGTGAATCAGCTTGTGGCAGGGTGTCGTCTGAAAGAGTTGAGGACTGTCTACGTGCGTCGGAATGTCAACTACCATGCGCGAGTGGAAAGCCTGGTCCACCTTCACCTCAAACCGTTCAACGAGACGTGGTATTGCGATCATCGGAAGAAAGGGGAGCCTGTTGAGTGGTGCCACAGGGAATGGTTCCATTGTGAACCGGACTTTGCGAGAACAGTGATTGACGCATGGGCCGACTGGACATCCTTGGATCCTTACGCTCACGATGTCCTTGGGGGTGGGTGGGCCAAAAGAGTCAAAGAATGGGATCGGGATCCGAGAATTGAAGCGCAGGAGACTGCAGTAGAGATGTTGGAAAGACATTTCCAGCGAATAAATGGTGGTGGATCTGTATCCATGGTCGATGATAAAGAGGTGGACGGGTCTTCGAGTCCTTGGTTGGGGCGGCTCACAATATCCTGATGGTCATGGTACGGTTAATACGAAAGCTTTGCCCTGTCTGAGCTTACTCATTCCGTAACTTTTACTTTGAACATTGTCGTGGCGTTTTCACAGATAAAATTACTCTCGTGGCTGATCTGGCGACATACCCCCAGTTCCACCAAGCGGCGACTCGCACCTGCCGTTTTCCTTTGCACGCCGCCATCACCACTCCCCAGCAGCCCATCCAGCCCACCTCCCCGCCACGACCCCTCAACATTCCGACACAGCATCTTGACCATCCTCGCCGCCAAATCACCGTCCACCCTCACCCCGTCATCACCTGGCGTCGCCGTCACCTCCACATCCGCCGCATCCCCTCCTCCTCCTCCACCTCCTCCTGCTCCTCCGTCGCCGCAACACTCCGTCCACCGCCGCACCACTCGCCTCGTCTCCAAGCACTTCACACGGCAACGCCTTTCAGCCACGCGTCTTCGACCGCCGCCAACAGCAACGGTGCCGCCGGCGAACGGCGGAGGCGGGAGCCAAAGCGCGGCAGCAGCGCGGCGCAGCGCGGCGCGGCGCGGCGCGGTTGGCGATGGCGGCGGACGAAGACGACGACGACGACGGGGGGTGGGTAAGGCGGCGAGGCTGCGCAGGACGAGAGAGGGGCAGGGCGGTGTGGAAGAGGGTGTCGGAGGTGTGTTTGGTGGTGGTGGTGGGGAGCAGAAGGGAGGAGGAGGAGGAGGGCGATGTGGCCGTTGACGACGGCGGCGGCGGCGCAATATATGCCGCGGGCGTTGCTTGTTGTTGTTGTTTCGGCGGCGATGACACGGGCGTTGTCGACGTCGCCCTTTAGTTCGTGCCCACCAGAAGGGCTTCGGCGCAGTAAGTGGATTGGCTGGCGGCGACGCCGCCAGGCGCCGCTCGTGCTTTTTCCCACTCTGGTTGGTGCGAGCCGAAGACGATTTGCATGAGCTGCTGCGTGTTGTATGGCACGAAGACGGTCCGCAGGATGCTGTGGCGGGCGAGGACCTGGAAGCAGTCGTCGTTTACACGCTGTGTGTTGATTGGGCCGGTGAAGTGGAGCCAGACGTGGTTGATGGTGCCCTGCTGAGGCGACATGGCGGCCTCGGTCATGGCCTTGTGCACCGACGTCGCCTCGATGACGTCTTTCACCACCTCCCGACCCACCGCGAGAGTGTCGCGCAGGAATGTGTCGACGTCTCCCGGAGATTCCGAGAAAAGGTTGTACTCAGCCGTCGGCTCGGTCCACCGAGGGCCTGCACGTCTGCCATGTCGGCGACACTCAAAGAGAGGCCTGACTGGCGCGATTTCGCTGCACGCTTCATGGCCGACAACGAGTCGCCTCCCATTTCGATGAAGGTGGCATTGGACGTCTAGGACGCGGGCCCAGAGAGGGATTGCAGGATTCGGCGATTCGCTCTATGCCCATCTTTGGCACGTTGCAAGTTCGAATGGCTGGACAGCCGGTTTCGTCCCGATTCTCTTGCATGAATCTATCGCAGTCATCCGTATGTTCGATAATGTGTATCGCTTGCTATCGTAACTATGCGTCCCATATTGATCCACACTACGGGCGATCCGTACATGTTACAACGTGTAAATGGCGCAGCGGCACTGCAGCCAGGAAATGCCGCATCGGGCTGCACCTCGGAGTAAGCTGTGCTGCGGTATGTCAGTGCCAGTGGTTGGTGAACGAGTAAATGCGGGAGGCTGTTGGCTGGTTGAGCTCCATGGCAGCAAGACGGTGCAAATGACGCTGTCCGGCATGGCTTCACAGGGGGAATGGGGCGAAGGCGCTGCAGGTCGCTGTCGCAGAAGCGGGACGTGGACGCGGCTGGAGACCGACGGGAGGCTGGTGGTGAGTCGGTTTGCCCGTTAGCGTGGGCGAACGGATGGAAGTTGTGGGGGAATAATTCTGTAACTATCTGATCCGAGATTGGGCTGTTGAGGTGGGCGATGGCAGGTATTCGGGCGGTTGAAGACTGGCCTGGGCTGCGCGGCAGCTTGCAGTTGCCGGTTGACACGGGCTGGTTGAGGCAGAACCGCTTCCAAATGTGATGAGGGACGACCATCACTGCGGTGTGCTGCCTGTTCGCTTGGTACCTAGCTTCCTTCCAAGCTGAAACGCAACGCTTCGGCTGGCAAAATTTGCAAACAAAGATACGCATTTCAAGCCATCTCCGCTGCCGTTTCCCACATGCAGCTCGTCCGGCAATGTTAGACATGCCGCAGGCCAACTTTTCCAAGATTGGTCTCCTCATGATTGGGGCAAAAGACAGTACGGCAGCTCCTCAAGATCGCTCGGTTTGTTGGCTAAATTTCAGGCTTCTCCCACGGTAGCCCACTCGCTTGCTCCACCTTTAGTCGGGGCGGCTATCCGCGTCAGAGCTCATGCCGTCCCTTTTTCAATAAGCCGGAAAGTTGTAGAGATATAGGCCAGCTTGAAGCCGTTGAAACCGCTAGTGGCGTCGCCTTTCAGGGTCATTTTCTGACCATGGCTACCGTTCCTTTTAGCACAGATTCTCTGACGTGGTATGGATGCGACATGAGTAGGTAAACCGGTAGCTCCTCCGCTGTCCTGAATACGTGATTTACGTTTCTGTATTTCCTCGAGCCACCTTTCTCTCTACTTGTATAAGGTAACTTCTCTCGCCGCACACCATTTCCTCTGTGCTTGCTCGACAAAACTCTTGGCAGCTTGCATTCAGGAACTCTGTGAGGGTACGGTCTTAAACTCTGCGTTTGTCGATGCTCAAATTTAGGGCGGCAGCGCGTTCGTAGCAGACCGGAACGGTGTCGCTATGCACGGCAGAATGCATACAACCAGTCAAGATCATTGCTCCCATGGACTTATCACCTTTCTCTACGCATAGAAATATACGGAAAATTTCAGAGGCAGCAGGTAACTTCAGATCACCGTAAATCATGCCTGCATATTCCGAAGCACTTCAAGCTCTGGTTCATTGCAGGGCAGGTACGATGGACAACACCATGTCGTACCCCGTTGGTACGCACTTCCTCCAACCAGCGGCAGGCCCACCACTCCACTAACGAAACACGCAGAGCAGATGGTCAAATTCATCAGCCGCGAGCACCGCGACGGCATCCCCGACGACACCGTCGAGCACATCCCCTTCCGCCAAGTCACGCTGAAGGACAACATCAGCTACACCTTCGGCCAAGTGCGCCGCAACCTCGCGCGCTTCGCACCGGCCAAGACCAACCTGGCAACGCACAGCCCAATGGTCGCGCAATGGCAGGCGCGCATCAGCCGGGGCAACGACCCTACCGTACGATCCGCCGCGACCAACCCGCCCCCATTCCCCTCCAACCCGGCGCTTCGCTGACAGCCCAAGCCCTCGCAGTCCGTCTACATCGCCAACGTCGCCTCCGCGTCGTCCACCAGCACGACGCTCATCAACAACATGCCGCTCCGCCCGGGGCGCCGGCGCGAAGTCTTCTCCGGCGCGACCATCACGCTCGGCCGGCGCCCGGTGTGCCGCGGCAAAGGTGCGTGAAAAGAAAAAAAGTCTCCCTTCCTTTGTCCCCTTTTGCTCCCCGCCTTTCTGTTATCCCCCCATCATCATCCTTGCCGCAGATGCGCTGACGGAATCAAGTGCGTGCAGCCGTCACCTACCCGCCCAAGTTCCAGCTCCTCGTCGAGCCCGTCATCGTCACGCCCGCAGGGCCCCGGCCGTACTATGTCTTCTGCAGCGAGGTGGTGGCGGCGGAGAAGGCGAGGGCGGTGGAGGCGGTGGTGGGTGAGGGTGCGGCGGAGGTGGATGAGGCGGATGGCCGCGGGGATGATGATGATGATGATGAAGAGGCGGAAGATGGAGCAGATGCTGGGCGGGTGTGGTATCCGGGTTTACCGCTGCCGGCGGAGGATTTTGATACGGCCGATGGCGACGGTTGCGGGGGATTGAGCTGATCGTGAGGGGTCGTGGGGTGGGTGAGCCCGAGGTGGAGATGGCGTGGGCTGAGGGGTGAGGGTGGTCCGGGAGATGAATGGTTTTGGTGCCTGGGATTGTTTTTTAGCGGATGTGGGCGGACATGCAGGTGCGCACTCGTCATTGGAATCTGTACATCTTGGGCTGTTTCCCCGGAGGCATATATCACGGCAGTACTGGAAAACCAATGCGTAGGTTTTTCCTTGAAATAAGATGTACTCCGTGTTACGGTATCCAAAGAAGAAAGGCCTGGTGCACATCTCAACACTTGCCGCCGACCGGATGAAACGCCCATGGCGGTGCGACCGCGCGTCACCCCCACACCAGCCGCTGCTTCTGCATGGAACTTGTGTGGGACTTGAACACATAAGCTCACCCGTGGCGAGACTATTGTGATTACTGTAGGCAACGCGCGCCGTTGCTGGAGGCGAGCCATGCATGAATTGAGACAGTGTCGACCATGTGACGGTCCACGCCCCGGTCACCGCTCGAATGCTACTCCCCAAATCCTCCGCAAATTCGCGAGAAAAGCGTCGTCCAGTAGCAGTTGCGACGATTAATTGCTACGTAGTACGCAGACGATTGTTTGTAACATTCTGCGACTCCCCGAGCTGGAGGGCTCAAAAGACCCCGGGCTGGGGACAGATCCGCGCGGTCGGACGGCTCTGCACAACACCGTGGGGCTACCCGGACTGCGTCGATCGCGTGCGGAGGAAAAAGAAAAGAAAAAAACCTGGCCGCCGGGGGATCGTCTTGGGAAGAGACATCATCGTGGCGAATTGCAGAGATCTTCACCTGGCCGAGAGCCTGGACTATACGTTTCGAGCAGGATTGGTTTCTGGTTTATGGAGGCCCGCTTCCAGGCTCTTCTCGTGCACCCTGCGCGACATCTTTAGCCGGCCATCAGGTAAACCCTGTACCTCCTCAACGCAGCCGCTACACCGAAATGTACCCACAAGCGAGCATATTCATCTTTGGTGCAGCGGCCACCCCGTTGTGCTCGCCCAGACCTGCCGATCGTGTTGGCGGATGGGACGCGAACCAGGTACGGGGAGGCAGCCGCTAACGACTACTCTAGCATTAGTTTGTGCTTGTGGCCGCTTGACCGGTGAAGATACAACATGTCGGTTTTCACCCGCGTGCTCCCCTTGTGGTCTTTTTGCGTTAGTCGCAGCAATACCACAAGCCCCCCTTCCACATGCACAAGTGGAACGATTCTGGCGAAAACAGAATAATTACGTGTCCTCCGACTAGGGGAATGCAAAATGAATGCTGTCGACTCAACGAAAGCAACCCGCATCGATGCACAAAGAAGAAAGGTGAAAAAGGAAGAAGAAAGCACTCATCGTTTCCATGACCGCGCACTCTGCCATAATACCCCGGCCCGGCAACACGACCCCCTCTTCTTTACAGCATCGGCTCCCCACACCCGCCGCTATCAACCCGATCCTCATTCCCCCTCCCCCCCCTGATTCGTCCCCATCGCATCGCATGCACCGCAACACTCCTCCTTTGTCAGCCTCCCGTACCATCCATCCCACACCACCTCGCCCCCCATCAATCCACCCCACCCCACCTCATCCCGTCCCGTCCCGTCCCGCTTCTTTGCCCCGCCTCGGCATGTACGCCATGCCCACGCCTCGCTTCATCCCGTAACCCCGCTTTCCGCCTCACTCCCTCCCCGTGCCCCCTCGCCTCGCCTCACTTTCCTTCTCCTCCTGCCGCGCGCCGCCACCGGCCGCCGCCGCCAACCAATCCCATCCCGGCGACGGGCCGTGCCGCACCGCTTCCGACGTTGGAGGACCTTGCTCGATGGGTGAGGGTGCATGCATGGCGTGCGTGCGTGCGTGCGTGTGTGGTGTGTGTCGTACGTATTTTGCGATGCCCGGGCGGGCGGGCGGGGTTTCGCTCGCGTCGCGTTTCTTTTTGCTGTGTTGCTTGCTTCTTCTTGCTTATTTGGCGGGGTTGGATGGTTGTGGCAAACACACGCGAGGTTTGGGGAGGTGGTGTGGGGTATTGATGGCGGATCTGTGTGTGTGTGCCTTCGTGTTTAGTGGGGGATGAGCAATCCGGGTTGCGAAGGCGGATAGGGGAGAAGAAAGGGGGGAAACAAATCACATTCAGAGCCGCTGCTTCGCCGCTGCCATCGCGCGCGAAAGACATCACGCACATCTGACCAAGCCGGATGCAAGGAACAAAAAGCACTTTTCATAGCCCGTCCCATCCAATCGTAACCAGCACCAAGGATATAGACGCTATACGATACTTCGACAGCCGATAACAATAACACCGCAAGGAGACACACAGTCGTCCCACGCCCACACCCATCCAATCGCGAGAAAAGTAAAAAAAAAAAAAAAAAAAAGGACATCAACAACATAGTCCCCCTCCCCGCACAATCCCCCATCCGGTCCGACCAATGCCCAGCACCACCACCACCACTCCCCTCAAACCACGCCCACCGCCCCCGCAATCTCCCTCACCAGCACGCTGACAATCGCCCGCTTGTACTCGGCGACGCGCGCAATCTCATCCGCCAGCACGAGCGCGTACTGCGTCTCCCTGTCCTCGGTCAACGGGGCTCCCGCGCCGTCGTTGTGCCGGGTCTCCGCCGTCGAGCCCCCCTTCGGCCGGCCCTGATTGATGACCGCGCCGGGCGGGGGAGGGGGAGGCTGGCGGACGGGCGTCTCGGGGCGGTTGGGGGGGACGATGATGGTCGGGATGGTGGTGGGGACCGGGATGGGCGTGTTGTTGGGGGCGAGGCGGAGGAGGAGCCGGTCGATGCGGTGGATGTGGATGGTGTAGTACAGGGCGTAGAGGCGGCGGAGGTCGGTGAAGGTGGTTGTTGAGCTGGCGTTTTGGCGAGGGGGGTTAGTGGGGTGGAGAGAGGGGGCGGGGAAGTGATGAGGATCATTGGTTGAAATTGGGGTGTGGATGTGTGAGAATGGTGCTCGGTGTCAGAACGATTGTCCATACAGCTGCCCCCTCGGCAAAGGTTGATCAAGGAACAAAAGCAAAAAGAACTGGTGTATGAGAGGAGAGTTGCTTACCACTTGCTAGCAAGGTCCATCAATGAAAGCGAGTCCACTCCAGGATCACACTCTTCGGACCAAGAAGCATCCTCCATCTCACTATCCGTGTCCTCGTCGCCAGAGTTGTCTGACTCAACGCTGGTAGTACTGCTCGAGGCGTCGGTGTCAAGTGCATCCAAACCCGGATTCTCCACAGAGTCACCCATCTTGATGCCTACGTACACTCGTTAGCCAGGCCAATCACCCACCTGAACGCAAGTCTCCAACTAAAACTGTAGGGCAACAAGAGATCTTACCACCAATCCAAGCCATCCTCACTTCCCCGAACGGAACATCCGGCTCGCTTATCTCTCCGTCGGTAAAGAGGGCGCCGATGATGGCGGCAACATCCTCCAGGTCCGTCAGCGCGGCTTGCATCCTGTCCTCACACGCCGCCGTGCTGAGATGAACAAGGGAGGTGGCGGCGCGGTCCCGCAGTCGCACAAGCGGGGCGGCATGGCGAGCATGGATGGTGGTCAGATCGTCTTCGTAGATGGGGCGGTCCATCTTGTTTGGTCGTCGTCGGCAAGCCTGTTCGGAGATGGATCGTCGCTTTAGGATCCACAGACCGAGAACCAATGCTTTCGAGCCTGTCTGGAAAAGCGGGAGGATGAGAGTGGTGTCCATGGCTTTATCGTTGCAGCTTTGGACGTGTCGAGGCGAATCGAGGTCTGTCGAGCCGACGCGTCGACGACGCGCTGCTGGTGCCGGATGATGATCGATGGTGGAACGGGGGAAGCATCCAAACCGCCGACCGGTCGCTGTGCGATATGCGGGCAGCCGTCTGCCGGACCTGTGGGACGGCTCATGGCCGGCTCTTTTGTATTCCCTTTTCCGCAGGTGTGTGATGTTGGAGTCGTCGTGTTGCAGAACGGCGAATGCGGCTGAGCAAGAATGAACACTCTGCAGCTACGGCACGTCGAGGCAGAGATGCGTGCTAGCAGATCTCGCAAAGCTTGGTAGTGGTAGTGTGTCCACGATGGGATCGAACAGTGGGGTAAGAGTCGACTGTGTGACGCCGGTTTGCATGGGCATGCCAAGCCCAGGCGCTCTGAGTTGTAGCTGCTGAGAAACATTAATGTCCCTTAAGATGCTGCTGCGATGTGCGACTCGCTGGTGACCGGTACGGGCGGACGGGCCGCCTGCAAGTGGTGCAGTGGCCGCAACATGCTCTGTGACCCACGCTGTAGATGTCATATCTTCTGTCTCGTTCCCTGCGGGGCAGCGCTCATCGGGCGAAAGATTAGCCAGGCAGCTGTGGGACAAAATCATGAAGCATCTCTGCAGCTCCTTGCTTCTTTCTTCTCCTTCTCCTTCTCCCCAGGTCTGCAAGTGATAGTGAGACGCGGTGCGATGTGCCGGTCAAGAGGCGTGGGCAGATGGTAGCACCACCAGCAGGCCAATTGTGCGGATTGGACGGCCTGCAGACGCGGCCAATCTGTCCGAGTCCCCGCACGGCGCATATCGCACCATCATTGCAGCACAGTCCATGGCGGCTGATCAACAGGACCCTGTTGTTGTTACAGTGCTGGAAGGCTCCAACCCCAAAGCGTAACATTTATCGATCGCCATCAAATGTGCCACAGCTTTCGAAACGAGGGACTGCCTTGCGGGTGACGCCATCATTGCCAGGGTCTGTTGTTATCTGATGGCCGGGCGCGTGCGACACAGGTCGCAACACGCAAGCATCGCCTGCGGTGGCAACACCGAGCGGGCTGGAGCAGATGCAGGTTTCCAAAACCCCACGCACCTGGTGAGGAGAGACAATTGAGGATTGGGCGTATCGCAGGACCTGAACCAAGGACGGACGGGTAGCACCGGCTTAGCTTTGTCGCACTCTCGGCGGCAGCTTGACAATTACGGGACTTTCATCCACGGCGGCCAAGACATCCGGACCAATCCGCCAAGCACCGTCGACACGGTCAAACAGTTCTCGATTTCGTTGATGCCTTCGGCCCGGGACGATGCACTCCGCCTGCGCAATACCTGCCGAGATACTTTCACTTACCAGATACGTTTGTCTACAGAACCCAGTCCCATGTGATGACTTCTTTTCCGTCGATGGCTCGGGCTTTTGGCTGTGTTTTGTGCCATCAGAAATTTGCGTCTCGGCCATACGCTTGATGCGAAAACTATAAGTGCGCTTGAGGACGTGCAATGGTTGGACAAACACCGGAAGACCTTCAAAAGGTGCCGACTCGTGGCGTTAACGTTTGGGTCAGCTAGTTTGTCCTGGAAAACGGAACCGCGGCTTGCTCGCCTCTGTGCCTTGTTAGCTTTGACGGCAGATGCTTGAGGCTCGGCAACTGTGACACAAGCTACTAATATCGAGTACCTGACAGCAGGACTTGAGACAACGTGGGAGGCGATACGAGAGGCGCAGCAGAGCCACAAGTCGCACCGTTGTGTACTGCTCGTAATAGTTGCAAAGGGTTGAATTGAGTGGCAGAACGTTCAAAAGTCGCGGCCCATCTGCTTTCATGGCCAGAAGCGTGCTTCCAAGGCAACTATCAGGGAAGACCTGTGCAGTGGTGGAGCCCACCGGCTTGTCATTGCCAAACAGAGAGGCCCGTCCCGTCACCATTCAATATCTGTTGACAGCTGTCAGCTGCATGAAGCTAGCGTCAACCAGAGTCGACATAATCTCTGCATGAGCCCAGACTGCCCCATCGGGCCCCCTTCTGGCCATCTGCACATCAAGTATCATCAAGTCCCATCACTTCCCATCGATTCCTTATCAAGACACCAATGAAGGTTGCAGAGAGCGGTCTGTTATGCGCCGAAGACCACTAAGGCGGAGGTTGTCACGGCATGTCAGAAACGATCGTGAGGTGGGTAAGGTTAAACTTGATCAGGAGGTCAGCAAAAGATCAGACGAGATGAGTGAAAGCGGCAGACCTCTCAGAGCGGTACTACAGAGGGCGCCAACCAAACAGAACATGGAAGCGCCGAAGCCGGGCGGCTCCAGGATAGGATCCAGGGTAAGCTCGGGAGCATTCGAAGCGGTGTAAATGATTGGTGTATGCCCGAGACGATCGGAGTCCGCGAACGTCACAGAAGCGTCCAAGTCGAGAAGGCAACAAGTACAGCGTTACGTTGCGGCCAAAGAGCAAGGAGCTGCGTGGCAAGTGACGAGGACCCGGTCGTGACAATCTCCCATCAGGGCCTGCGAAAATTATCCCGGCGCATTTGGACGGGCTGTTGCAGACGCCGCTGCAGGCCACTGCCAAGTTGTGACTCGGACTGCACGCCAGCGGTATCGAAGGAGGATAGTCGCAAGCAATAGGAGGTCTTGGGCGGGCGTAGAGTGTCGAGAACGCAACGCGTAAGCGCTGGCAGAAGACGGAATGGTGGCGGCGTTGGGCTCGAGCTGTGTCAGTCGGGAGTGGAAGAGGCGCTGAAGAGGGCGCGTGGGCGGGGCTCGCTTGGGCAGCCGCGTCCAGGCATTGCCCCGCCTAGCTGGCCTCACACAAGGAGGCGGGCAAAACCTCCGACTGTTGATGCCCAGCTTACGATCCGTCCCGCCCGTTAACGCGCCCGCTAGCCGCGCGATTAACGCGTGTGGGCAAGACGATCATCCGCGCTATCACGCTCCCAGGCGCGCACGAAGAGCCATCGAGTCTGGAGCTGAAGTCGTCGCACTGAGGGGGAACGAGGCCGACGGACGCGGGCGCAACGGCAGTGCAGGAAGCGGCAGCCCTACTGGTGGGCTGTACTGTACCTGCCCCGGCAAAATGTCCGGCCGCAAGCCACCTCCCTAGCCTGCCCGCCTCGCTGCAACTCCTCGACTCGCTCTACACTCTCTCCACCGCTGGCGCCCATTTCGAACACTCCTTCCGCTCCGCGCGTCCGCAGCTCGCTTCAAACCGCCGTTGCAGCGCCTGAACCAGCCATGCGTGCTACCGTTGAGCCCTGCTCTGCTCTGACGCGCCCTCCGCTCGAGGATTAGCGTGCAGCTGCAGCTCGCCGTCTGTCTCTCTCAACCCCCAGCCCCAAAGCCCTAAGCAAACAATGGCTGCTCGAGTCACGCCAACGGCTGCTCTCGCCTTGGGCTGCCGCTGCTCTCGTGTCGCCATACAAATCCTCTCGCTCGCCTGCACGCGCTCCCGCCGCTGTCTCCATTCTCCGCTCGCGTTACTGATGCGACCGCCGGGCAACATGGTGGGCCGCTCAATGTCCTGCCGAATCAGCAAGTCCCGGCCAGCTGACCACTCAAACAGCAGCGTCAAGAGCCACGTCCCCACCCACCTCCGCCCCCGAGGCCGCGCCCGCAGTATCAGCAGCAGCAGTACGAGCGAAAGCAGGAACGCCTTCAGCTGCAACGCGCCCAGCCACGACAGGTGTACCAACAGTACCAGCAGCATTTGCAGCAGCATCAGCCTCCGGCGCAGCAGGCGCTGTACCAGTCGCGTTTTCCTCCGGCCGAGCAGCCGCAGCGTCAGGAGCAGCCAATCACTTCGCCATCGCGCTCACCTCAGACTTCCGTATGTGCATCTTCATACGCGCGCGCCTAATACCACGCGTTGCAGCTCTCTCTGACCCACACACAGACTGCCTCGATGTCGTCCCCAGCCAGTACCGTGTCCCTCTCCTACTCCTCCCTAATGAGAGACCAGATGACCTCTGAGCCGGAGGCTGGCATGGAAAACATTCAGATTGACGAGGAATGGATCGAGCGCAACGGTGCCTTTGCTTGCATCTGGGCGCTGACTTACAAGTTGCCTACCAAGGAGGCTGAGGAGATGGCGCAGGCCATTATGTCGCCACCCACATACAACAAGAGAGGCTAGACAATCCGTCAAGGTAAAGGCGGCGGCTGTCAGGCCAAACGGCGTTCAAAAAATGTGGATGGCAATTATAGCGCCGGACAAATGGGAGTTCTTCGGTCGACAGGTATACCTCGGAGCTGGTGAATCGGCTACTGCGCAATCTGCTTGGATTGATTCTGATTGACGTTACGGCATCATAGTTGGCATGTTTTGTTTAGCCTGTAGTGCTACCTTATTTTCCTCATTTAATATTATTATCTACGGACGTGCAAATATCCGCCTTCCTTCTGTTTCGACCTCTGATTAGCACACCTTCCGCTTGACTGGTAAAATTCTCACCAAGCAGATAATGCTGCACTATGGTTGTAGCTCTACCCGTCTGCATCTGTTGAGCGGATGCAACTCACGCCGCAGCCCATGCAAGGGGTGCTCCTTCGCACATGGCCAGTAGTCAGGTCCACGCCCTGGAGTTTTGCTTCTTTGCCCGTCTCACATGTCCTTTTCCCCGCCATCTCACCACGTGCCTGTCAATGCGGCCGCAACAAAAAAGTCATGACGCACGCGATCTAATTCAACCGCAGCACACACATCCATGCACAACTCATGCTCCAAAATTCCGTCTCGCTTACCCTATGACTGAAGCTATAGCACACACAACTCATCAACTACTCGCGTGCAAGTTGAGAAGCACCTTGCCCAGTTTTGCTGCGTCTGTGTGCTGCAACGCTTGTCGCTCGCTCCTGTCCTACTTATCCTCGTCCTTCTACACTCAAAGGCCGAGTGCCTCGGCCACATCGTCTCTTGCATTGCACGTGCCGCCGTCATAACAGTATTCCATTGACTAATACTGGGATCGTGAAGATATTGCCACCGGTACAGGCAGGGACCAAGCATCAAACTGTGCTCATCTGGGCTTGCGCGGTACCGTGGCGACAGTTCCTCGCGCAATGGGGCGGGGAAGCGGCTTCAAGCTCCTGCGCCCGGGCATCACGTCGCATCACCAGCCCACCTGCTCCAGGAACCGTCACCCGCCATCTCGCCCATTCGCCCGCCGCAAACCAGCCACACCGCCGACCAACCCAGAAGTTTCATCTCCATCATCGCTCGCCATGCCCTCTCTCAGCCCCCTGCTTCTGGATGTCTCTTACGTGAGACCGACTTGTAGCTCAAGGTTTCCAGGTCCCCGCTCACTCCCCCGGCGCCGCACGACCCATCGCCCCGGCCCAGGCTCACTCCGCTGTGTCTCCAACGCTGATAATTTTCGCGCACCATGCGCGTGTCGCGAATACGTCGCGGAAAGAGAGGGAGATATAGTGGCGGTCGTCGAGGGTGAAGGGACAATCGGCTGAGTCGGGAGGCTCCGCGGAAAGCGGGGAGAAGGAGCTAGAGCCGGGGCAGGGCTTGGTGTTGCGATGTGACGTGGACACGGGTGATGTCTCGGCTATCTGCGTACTGGGAGCCGGAGGAGGGCTAGGCCTTTCTGAGGAACGCGAACGTTGCAGACCATTCCTCCTCCGAGAATGTCAATGTATCTGCCCTTCTTACGCAATCTCACGCAGTCCTTGCTACCACCATACTGAACTCCACGCCATTTATCAGAGAGCAGATTCGAGCCTGTGCCTTGCGCAAGAAAAGGTTCCGAAGAACATTCGCCGCAACTCGATAATCCGTCTTCCGCAGACGCGCCGTGCAATTTCACCCCTGCTCGCATAGCCCACCGCCCCGAGAGGCTATTGTAGTTTTCCGTCGTGAGACTTGGCGGCGAGTGTGGCTATGATAGCATTCATTGCTTGCGGTGGTGGATTCAACAGAGGCGTGATCTGAACCTCGAACCTTGGCGGATAAGCGATGACTGCGAGCAAGTTAGCATTTATTCAAACAGAGCAGGAAAGGATATTGAAGGAATGAACGGGTATCCATACTTCTGCCATCTTGTGTGAGCGGGCTTTCACCAATTTGGATTATCTGGCCGCTGACGACCTCGGCATCTTCCCCTGGTGGCAGAACTCGACCCTCAAGCGACGTCACAGGGACTGCTTTCAGAGGCTTCACGTAGATTGTCTGCGTTGAAAGTAAAGTATGTGAGCATCCACGTCCATGATAAGAAAAGTACCGATGGAGTTACCCGTGGCTGGTTCCCGCAGGTTATGAACAGATGCTCCGCGGGAACGATCTGGTTGCATGTGTACAGATTATCTGTTGCAGGGTCTGGCGTGTCCGGCTTGTCCTGTGGTACGGATCCGTATACGACGGGTGCCTCCCCTGGGTGGAACGTGATCTGCCTGTATGGGATGTGCTCTACACTGGGGTCTGCGACGCCATCCCCATCCACATGGCTGATGAACTTCACAACTTGCGCTGAGCGCGTATGTGAGTCAATGATCAGAAAGGCAGGGGAGTGGCTTACATTGGGGGGGCTCGGCCATGTTGTTTGTATAGAGTGTGCTTTGGGGATCCAGAGAGAGCTTAATCTACGTATGAGATATATGCGTTAAGCCCAAATCTTCGTATGAATGCTGTGTGAGATGTATGTAGAGAAGCCTTGGGGATGTTCCGCACAAACTGATATGCATTCTCCGGTTTAAGGTGGTGGTATGGCTGCTGCACAGGTCAGGATCGATTGGTTGTGTGCTGTCCACTTCCAATTTCGTGTCAACAAAGGAGTGTTGCAGAAGCGGGGTCGAGGACTGCTCGAATCAACAGTCACACCGTGGCTCGTTGCTGCTGGAACAGGGGATTGCTTGTGTATTCAATGAATTTCACGAAAGATCAAGCTCCAGTGATTCGTGTGAACATTGCGAATGCTGACCTACACAAAGAGCAAAGATTCTCCCGAGTCGCACAAAGGGATATGTAGCCGAAGGCTCGTATGTATTTTGTTTTTGTGTTTCAGACACCCGTCGACTCACAAAAATAGATCTCGTGCGTCTAGCTTCCCGCATCATTTGCAACTGTTGTCAGCTCTTGCTCCAAGATACTGCCTTTTCTCAAATAAAAAAGATCTCTACTACAGTGCCTCTGAGCCCCGGTAATATGGTCACAAACACAGCCAGTACTATTGTCAAACCCTCGAAGTCCGCATTTCAATGGAGTATCCGCCGGCGAATCTCGAAAGAACCCCGCAAGAAACGCCCGTCAAGATTCGCCACCCCTGCAAGATCGAATTAGTGCCTCACGATCGAGTGGTAACTGCTTTGGAATGCACACGTGTCTGAACGACGCCCTGCCCCGCCGGCGGGAATGCAATTCTCATGGAACACAACCCCACCACCCGCACTCCCATCATTTTCCCGCCCCCTTCCCCACTCCCTCGACGTCGCGCTATCGACCAGCCACCGCCATCAAACCACAACGAAGGCCGTCGCAGCACGAACGACACACCCACGCCAACCCATCCAAACCGACCAGTTGAGGCGAGGCGAGGCGAGGCGCTCAGGCAGCAATGCCGCACACAAGCAGCGCCGCCTCCCGCGCGCAGGCGATACCGCACGTGCCGAAACTCCCGCCGATGCCCGGGCAGCTCGACAACATACACGATTTTCTGTCTCCGCAACGCCTTCATCCCGCGGCTTGATGCAGCGAGCGCGCGTCGAGCCCCCTCTCCAGCCAGCGCGCATGCCACCGCGGCGGCGTGACGATCGCTCCTGCAAGTAGTCCGCACGTATGTATGTACGTGCGTGCGTGTCCACCACGGCAATCCCGGTGTCGGCGATCGGAGACACCCCTACGACGGCGTCCCAGCGGGACCTTCTGGTGTCGGCGACGCGTGTTATGGCTTTTTGGGAGAGGACGGATGAGATATGAGGGGGTGGGTGGCGTTGTCGGGTGATGTCTTTGCTGTGAGGAATGGGTGGGCGGGCGGTGTTGGACGTGTGGAAGGCACGGTGTGGGGATTTGGGTAGTGTGTGCCTGTGGATTAGCCAAGCAAGGGATTCATACAACGAGAAAGACGTTCGCCGCCATGAGTCGTATGCGCTTTCGGGTTTGTAAAAGTAAGAGGGTTTGCGCGTTTGCGTGGAGCCATGAACGGGATGCACTGCGCCAGCCAAAGGACATCGATTATTGTTACTCCGAGGCAAGTTTAGATTCCGCCAATGAATCCCCGTTTGCTACAATATAGCCCAGAAACACCAATTCCAAAACCGACTGACTTATATACCGGGCGCTTTGCTCAACAAACCCCTCCCAGACGCCATTTAGTCATATGATTCTCCGTCCCATGGTTCTGTTCTATCTTCCCGCACTCGGTGTTCTGCACTACGTCGGCGCGACCCAGCCCTATTTCTTCCCGATTGTTTCGACCCGGATGTCGTATAAGAATAGCGAGTATCTGCAGACGGCACACTTGGCGTCTTCTTCCTCCAGGAGGCGGTCGATGCAATCGCTGCAGTAGGTGTGACCTACAGTAGGAGTTGAAGCGCCCCAGGCAATTAGTCCATCGGACAAGACTCTGTTATGGAACAAGAAGAGTAGAGCATAGTGGGGAGGAGGAAAGCGGGGAAAGAGGGGTGATTGGGCCATAGAAGACAAAACTTACGGCACACGGTGTAGCAGATCTCCGACTCAAGTTCGTCGAAGCAGACGGCGCAGGTGTCGGGATATAGTGGCGGCTTGAACTGGTACGCGTTGGCGGCGCGCATGATGGCGCGGCCCGGCGCTGGCGGATAGGGTGGCGAAGGAGGGGGGGAAGGCTTCTTTGGCGCCTTCTTTGGCGCCTTCTTGGGTTCCTTCTTCGGTTCCTTCTTCTGCTTGGTTTGTGCGGTGCGCTTCGCCGGCTTCTTGACGCGACCGGTTGTCGCGGACGAGGATTCCTGGCTCTTGGCTTTCTTGGTTGGAGCCATGGTGTTGCGCGGGTTGAGGCGGCGTCGGCTGCTTGCGACGAGGTGAAGAAGCAAGGCCGGCGCAGGGTGGGTGGAGTATATATGGGGAGGAACAGAGAGTGACAGAGAGCGGGCGTGTTTTGATCGTAGCGTCAAGCGGCGTGTCGGGCAGTTTGGACGCCGACATGCCGCTATCCGTCACAATCGTTCTCACCAGATCTAGCGCGTGACAGCGGTGAGTGAAGGTGAGTGGAGTTCTTGAGTCATGGCCCGCAGCAAGTGAAGCTGCGCCGGACTGATCCTATGGTTTCACCTGTGAGGCTGCGCGCGTGGGCGGGAAAGTCAGCAACGCCGTTAGTTGGGATTTCAATTCTTGTATCTCACCTCTCACGCGGATCTCCATGGAGGTGATGGTAATCCTCACCCACGGAGGTGTGCTCTATCATGCGTTCTGCAAGACTGGACACATCTAATACGGCGTTACAACGTTCGGTGCCGAGGGGCGTAGGGCTGATGCGGCAGCAGGGATGCAGCATGTTTCCCTTGCAGACAGAACTGTCAAATTTTGGCTTGCTTCCCAGATGACGTCTTCGTTTTGTAGCGTCCAATGAGCCAACAGGCTGACTGTAGTACGCTAAGCTGGCGAGGAATCTATGCTGAATGATCAATTCACTACGATGCGTAAGAGATGTCGACGCTGGGTTTTTGGACTTGCCGCGTATCGATGTCCCGAAACGGCTAGGCCATTACCAGTTTTATCGAAAACACGCGCCACGGAAGAGAAACACACAACGCGCTCCTCGCCACCCACTTTCTCCAATTCCACAGCGGAAGTCTCTTCACCAGTCTGTCCTGCGCCACGTGCACCCACCCGCAACATGATCCGCCGGGGCTGCGCAGCGAACGTCTACCGCTCATCCGCTCCCGCTGGCCGGGTGACTGACGCGTTTCGACAGCAGTTTTGACGTACCTTCGCCGCGTCCATTCACCCCCACCGCCTGCCGAGGCTTCTTCGACCATCATCGCTGACCGAGCAACTCCTACGACTGCGCCGCATCCCGCATGTTCATTGGCAGACCCCACCCTTCATCGGACCTGGACCCCCGTCACCGCAACCGATTGCAAAAGGATCTGCGCTCACATACATTTGTCTCGCAGTATTGGATGGGGTTCAAGATGTGATTGTACATTTACAGCCAGATATCAGGGCTAACTGCCCGCGTGGCTCGTGTGCGGTTTCCTGCTCCGGGCGGGAAGGCCGTTTCTTCTACAATCCGCCGTGCCGTCAGCTCGCCTCCCCAGCAATGGCACTGTGACTGCATCGCTGCCCATCCGCATACTCGCGCTCACACTCCATACTCCACTTCTAATTCACTGATCACGAGCCCACAACACCCCAAGAAGGGAAAGGCGGGGAGAACAACTTTGCCAGAAGGGGATGACAAGCGGACGATGGCAGCTGTCCATCATGCGACGGGCAGTAAAGTGCGGTCCGCTCTCCTCTACGTAAGGCTCGGTCAACCATGGTTCTGATCATACGAATGCTAACGGCGTCCGGAAGGTCGATCTTCGGCGCTACTGAACGCTATCCCAAGTGCATCTGATCGTCGTGCCCCACATCCATCGGAGTAATGTCCCGGCGGTCTCCCTTGCAGACAATCTCCGGCGCAAAACAATTGGAGGATGGTGTTGGCTACGGAAGGGACGTCGGTGCAGCAAAAGGCTGTAGGTGGAGTCGGGCCGCGGCGACAAAAAGCTACGATAGTGAAGACCAGCGCCGCCCTAATCATCGTACACGGCACGGTTTGTAGACGTCCGAGCAAGGAACAGGCACGGACAAATGCATTTAGCACTATGTAGCCGTACTATATGATACATTGCATGTGACTGTTGGGCACGTTACATATGGATTTACTGAAACGAGCGTCCCGCTGATCCGACACCTTCTAGCACCCGTCTTCAGGCCATGGACGAAGCTACACAGTCAACATCCGCATATCCGTGAGCGGGATCCAGATTGTACCTACATTCGTATACGAAAGAGTCGACTGTAAATACCGAGCCCCAACGGCGAGACGCTCTCCACCTTCAACAAGTGGGATACCCCCCCACCGCGGCTAAGATACAACACGGAGCTACTGCCACCCTGCTTCTCAGTCGAAGGACTTCCGGTCCCGCTGAGCCTCAAAGTACAGGTATAGCCATCACAAAAGAACGCATGTGCCAGTATTTAGCTTGTTTCCCAGTACATCATCACCAGTCACCACCGACCGGCCTACCGGTCCTCCGACGAGAGGAGGTTCGTGGTTTCCGTTACTGGATGGGCAGCAGTCGCATCTGTTCGGGGTCCGGCCGGTCTCAAAGTCGTTTTGGAGGCAGAGGGTGAGGAAGAGGATGGTGGGGTGAATGGTTGTTGTTACTGCTGACTGCGGAGGCGGTGGAGGCGGCGATATCGAGGAACGTGGGATAGGTGACGGGAACAATGAGCGTAACGTCGTTCCCAGGCCCTGTGCGGTGGAAAAACAAGTGTAGATTCTGGGTGGGCCCTTTTGCTATATGATCGGCGGTAGTGGTTTCCTCTGTCAGCATTGTTAGTTCAGCGGTAGAACGTCCCAATTCCACATCGCCACATTGGTTCCAGCGTAACAACTGTTGTGATGTATGGGAAGAACCTGAGTTCGAGTCTCAGCCAATGCTTTTTGTTTTGCTGTTCGCCGCTGTTGTAGTGAGGGTATCACCGTTTACGGCAGTCGCGGCCTCTTTTTTTTTTGAATCTGGACTAGCGCGGTGCCCACCTTGCACCCCAGTGAGCCCGTTGACTCGTCCACGCGCGGGCAGAGCAAGTCTCTCAAGCCCCAGCGAAGCATTGCTTTGCCACCTCACTTCAACTCTCCGCAAGCTCTTCCTTATTCCCAACTTCCACTGCGACCAACCCTGCCACCGCCAAGACTCATACCTGGATTAGCATGTCGACTATGCATTCGTTTAAGACATCGCCATCAGAGTCCAATCTCACATTATACCGGTAGGATATGCGCCCCCTTCATCGCGCCCCAACGAGAACCATCGCCGAGTTCGCCACGCTTCGTCGCGTGGCTCGCCCGCCCGCGCGCCCTCGGCATCCCCTTCTCGCCCAACGCCACGCACCACGCGAGCCTCCACCGCGCCCGGCGCGCCGCCTTCGCGCTCGAGGGTGTCGCCACAGCGACGGCGCGGTCCGGCGGCCGGCTGTTCCCGCAAGCAGATGGAAGTTCGCGACGCGACGCCCGCCGCCATGCGCCACACGAGCGAGCAGGGCGTCGTGACGGTGGCGCACAGTAGGAAAAGAACGCGGCGGCAAGCGACGGTGATGCAGGTCGGAGAGGTTCGGTGAATACGCATTCGGCGCGATAGCTACATTTTGGCGAATGCGGGCGGCGGCTTCGTCCGTCGGACGCCTCGCTGGAGGAGATCCGCGACCGGTTCGAGCACTTGACGGATGAGGTTTCTGGGGTCTGGCGGGCGGTGGCGCCGACGGGTGGGGCGTATGTGAGTGAGCTGGAGATCTTTGAGCTGGATTGGCGGTGGTGCGTTTTGCGGCATGCGCTATGAGAGACTGTATGCGTTTAAGCGGGAGATCTATCTGCATAGTGTGTTTTATGCGCCAACGACCATGCGGTCGGAGCATTGGGAGGTGCGGACGGAGGAAGGGTGGTACAATCAGAACGGGCAGCTGTGTCGGAGCGAAGAGTGAGGATAAAGAGGAGGTTTGGTACAAGGAGTAGCGGTGTACTCAGTCCGAAGCCGTCATAGCTGTAGTTTCTCTTCCTCCAACAATTTTGAGCGGAGATGTATGAGGGTTCAGGCGTTGAGTGACGGTTTGACATGTTTTCTCGCCTCGGGGGATCCTCTGATTTTGTATCGGAAACGCCATCGAAACTGTACGATACAGATGAAAAGTCTCTGAAAAAGGATCCACGAGATATCGAGGGTGAGCGAAGTGGTTTGCAATGCCGCGGACCTCGGAGGTTCGTCACAAATGGCCGCTACGCCTTCCGTAACTCTTACAGAGGGCTTTGAAGGCGTATGATTGGCTGAGCGAGCATCTCGGGTGAGCGGGCGTGGTAGGCAACGGCGCCGTCCTCGGAGGTTCATCGTAAGTGGCCGCTGAGCCCGCCGTAGCCCGTACGGTGAGCTGCACCCCTCCCGTGTGAACTGTCACCCCGCTGCTCATGCATGGTTTCCATTCATTAGTATGTTTAGTTGTGTAAGCAACTTCGAATGCCACGCCTATATCTCCTCAGTGCCGTGGCGGGCAACGAAAGGGAACAACCATCCACTTTGACAATGCAGTGAGTCACCTTCATCTTCAGATGTATCCACTATATGGCAATGCAGTTCTCCTACTGCTGACCCGTCAGCGCATACGACAGTAGAGATCGAGCAGAGTCTTACTCGGCGGGTGGTGCCATTAGGGTTCGTCAGTGACGTGTCAAGACCGCCGAAGCGGCCGGCCAAGATACGTGCAACACGATGTTTCCGTCCCGGACGAAGAACGGTGGGGTTTCGTATCGTTCCGGACGAAAATCGGCATGGCGACACGCCATACATGCTGATGAAGATGAACGGTTGGGTTCCGCTTAGCGCTGACATCCAGCCCGGTAGCATTCCGCGCCATGCTGACAAGCGACTCGGGCAGTAAAACATCGCGAGGCCGAGCCGTACAGAATCTGATTGGTGGATACTGACAACGCATTACCGTGGTATGCAGCGAGTCTTTTGGTAGTAGAGTAACATTAGCCGGGACGGTGGAGCAGTAGAACAAAGGGAAGGCTTCCCTATTAGGTATGAAGAGTATTGTACATTCCTTGAAGTCAGCTTCTTCACCAATCGCAGTACAGAAGACGTGACACAAAACCTCCCCTAAGCCCACGAGAGGCGAAAGATCCATTGACCAGAGACTACAGTAAGCATTAAAACAACTTCATTGCCTGCTGTGTAGTAAAGTCACTGATGCCGACATCAAATATATATAAACACAAGACTACTGACATCGCGAAATGTGATTCGGTACTCCCAAGCACACATCCAACTCAACTACCCACCTCTACTTCCACCACCATGTCCCCTCCCCCCAAGAAAATCCTCGTAACAACCGCCACCGGCTCCCAAGGCAGCGGCGTCGTCCGGCACTGCCTCCAAGCCGGCCATCACGTCTACGCCCTGACACGCAACCCCTCTTCGCGCGCGGCCCTCGCCCTCTCCGCCCTCGGCGCCACCCTCGTCACGGGCGACCTATCAACCTCCCCGCCCGCCTCCCTCGCCGGCGCCACGCGCGGCATGGACGCCGTCTTCATCAACGCCCTGCCCGACTTCCAGCCCGTCCCCAACGCCGAAACGCGCGCCGTCGCCGCCGCCGTCGCCGCCGCGCAGGCCGCGCGCACCGTCTCGACCGTCTTCTACACCAGCGTCGCCAGGACGGGGCAGCACGAGGCGTTTCCCGGATGGGGGGATCCGCAGGACCCCATGCGCAATTATTGGTTGGCCAAGCATGCGAATGAGGAGCTGGTGCGCGCCGCGGGCTTCGCGCACTGCACGATCCTGCGCCCGACGGTGTTTTTTCAGGACTTGCAGATGCCGAAGAGCGCGTGGATGTTCCCGGGGCTGGAGGAGACGGGCGTGTTGAAGGCGGCATTCGCGCCGGACACGGTGCTGGATCTTTGCGATGCCGGCGATGTGGGTGGGTTTGTGGCCGCGGCGTTGAGCGAGCCGGGGAGGTTCGATGGGAGGGAGATTGCCGTGGCCGCGGAGAAGGTCACGCCGGTGGAGCTGGTGGAGAGGGTGAATCGGGTGAGGAGGGGCCGGGAGATTGCGTTTGAGAATTATACGGAAGAGGAGATGGAGGTTGTGGGGAAGACGCCGGTGGTGAGGGCGCAGTGCTGGTTGAATGAGGTGGGGTATGACGTTGATGTGGAGGCTTTGAAGCAGTATGGGGTGAAGCTGACGACGATTGAGGAGTATTTCTCCAAGGCCGAGAACTGAACTGGGTGGTTTGGTGTACCACAGATCAATCAGTTATATCGTCGAGGTTCCGTTTCTTCGTTATTGCAGTGTCTCACTAGCTTTTGAATTGCCTCGTTTGTGCTTGGCCATAAAGGTTTTGTGATTTGTTTCTTTTCTCTCACCTACTTCCAAAAGACCGGACGAGCCTCAATGCAGGGTCCATGCAGGTAACCTGAACGGGGGCAGACCGTTTGCAACTTCAAACGTCTGGGTGTGGATTTCCCCAGAGATACTATCGGATTGGAGGTATCTGGGTAAAATGATTGCGCGAGGGTGAGGTTGGTTTAAGTGCCTGTGGCGTATGTGGATCAGCACTTACGCTTCTTACATTGACCTTTCGGCAACCCCCCCGCGTTCGAAACTCGGAGCTATCTTGCATTATTTCTTACATTCATCACTGAGCGGGGTCGATCTCGGGAATGGTGGTTTCGAGCTGCCGTTTCTCTGTTTCACCATGCTAAAGCTATCATTTCGTGACAGCATCCGGCTTCTTTTGCAAGTGAAGCAACTTTGATAACAGCAGGACCTCGAACAGCTGAAGGTCAATTTAGAGCTAGCCTACTGGAAAGGCAATTTCCTCAATTTCCTCAGTAAGCCATTGCGCGATGCCTTACCGCAGCCTCCCACTGTCTCCCGATACGATCGCTTGGGGAGCCTCAAGACCTCGCTCTGCAACACGTGGGGAATCACTCACGATATGCTTGATGCAACGTTTCTCGACCACTCATCGACCACCTTCTTCGGCGGCATGAAGAAGATTGCAGCCCTCCTGGACTGGGACAGTGCCGTCGACCACCTCGTGGTCGAGCGCGACAAGGGCATGAACTCCGAGCGCACCAATGGCCACATGCGAGGCACGGCCGGCACGAAACTCTAGCAAAATAGCGACGTGGCGCATGTCCTTGAGAAGCTTAAGTCCCAGAAGCGCAAGCGCGATGAACAGGATGCCTCTCCTACCGCGTCGCCGGTGAGTTGGCTCAGAATAGGCCTCTCCCTGGCCTCATGCCCTCTAACGGTTACATAGCCTAGTGGTCCGCCACGCTCACGTCTGCGACTAGCCCCTAATGCACGCTCTTGTTCCTCTTCCATCGATGCCGAAGTCGCTCACCACGATCCAACGCATATACATCAAGACACTTCACACAAACCGGCACCGGCGGCAGTACAGAAGCTTCGACCTTTTGTAAAGGCGATCAATGATGGTGCTTGGCGTTTCACCAATCGTTCATGCCCGCGGCAGGACAACGGCTCCGACTGCGGTATCTAGGTCGCTGCTCTGTCCATGTACATTGTTTCCGGGCTCGAGATTCCCCACATGCTTCATGGACAGTTCTGGCGACAGCTGTTCAAGCATCCTTTTTCTGAGGATATGGTGCAAGTTGACGATACCGTAGGTCAGAGAGTGGTTGACGGGTTTCCGGAGCCTGCACATGAAGGTAAGCTTGCATTTGTTTACGGGGTGTGTCAATGCTACTACTAACGTATGGCCTACCAGCCAATGCTCCGATGTCGCTGCACGCTTTCCTTGACACAGCGAAAAAATATCGCCGTTACGTTTGCAGTACGCTCGGAGCGGCCAAGAACAGATACGAGCAACAGATCCATACCTCTGAGACTCGCATCGCCAACGCCAGCGACGTGCTCTCCATCTTAGCCAAGTTGAATGCCAGTCTCATCCCTGCGGGACAAAAGTACAAGGAGGCCTTGGCTGCCTGGCGGGATTGTGTGATGGTCGAGTGGAGCTGCAGCTTGTGGAGGCGGCTGAGAGTCCGCGGGCACCGCTGAGGTCCAACATGGACGGGAAGGCGGTGCGTGCCGGCGGCCCGTTCCATGAGATGGCGCTGCGGGCTGTGCTGACAGAGCGGGCGGCGTGGCACGAGACGGTGGCGCGGGCGGCGGTGGAGCAGGGACTGCGGATGCGGGCGCTGGAGGTGCCGGCGTATGCGTATGCGGGCGATGCGATAGCTGTCGTGGGCGTGGGCTGCTGCTTTGCAGGTGGGCGATTTCTGGCGCGACAGGGAATCGTTCGCTTCGACGCGTCCGGGTTGAAGCGCGTGCTGAAAGCCGGCTCCTATCGCGGCTGTTTCCTCGACGATGCCGACTTTTTTTGACGCTCGCTTCCCGTCCTCGGCGTGTCTGCGCGCGGGGCGGCGTAGATGGATCAGCAGAGCCTTATCCTGCAGGTATCGTATGACCTGTCTGGACGAAACTCATCACGTTCAACCATAGACCAGTCGCCGCTTGTTATCTTCCGCCGTATGCTGGCCCTAACAGTCCATATGTCCATTCGCTACCATCTCCGACGAGCACAGTCACCTACCTCCTCCCGGAGGCGTCCTCACCCTCGCTTAATCTTTTCACCATTAGCCACGCAATACTATTCTCCATCGTCAGTGTTTGTGCCCGAATCGGGCATAGGAATGACCGCGCAGGCCGAGTGCAGCTATCTTGCCACCGAGACTTTACGAAAGAGGAGGTCTGCGTGGTCGAAGCGTGCAGGAGACTGACTGAGAGATAAGCTCGGGCTTCAGTCAAGTGTGCTAAATATGTCTATGAGGTACATGTGAGCGACCTGAGTGGCGGCTGTGCTCCAAGCTGGCCAGTACGTAGAAGAGAGGATGTGCGGTGATTCGACCCTTTCATGGTATCAGTGCTCCGGCACGATCAGCATATGTCAGAAAACCGAGGCAAAGGATCGCCAGGCAGCAGCAATCGGCGAGCTGTTTTCCGTTTATGGGACATGATTTACATAAACCGGACGAGACACCCCACACTGTGCATCAAGTCGGTTCGCTTGCGCTGCCAATTAGAACGTCGGTGGACCCACAACCGGCGACGAAAACAGAATAAAAGGTCCACAGTCGATCATTCTAAATAAGACGGCAAGCCGCGTGCCCTACGGCTGTCTGACGCGATATTACTCTCCCACCGACCGAGACTGCTCTTGGAGAACTCGACATCCTCGTTTGCTTTTGACAGCTTCGCTTTGAGTTGACTTCGACATCCGCACAATTGATACTGGAAGCTGGTTACCATACTAAACATTTGCAACAGCGGACAGAAGATGCTCTGCGCTTTGTGCATCACGATTATTCTAAAGGGCGTGGAGAACGGACTGCACCACAAAGATCAGGCCGACTTATCAAAAGCCGCTCGGTCAGGATGCAAAGTTTGCGGCCAGCTGCTAAAAGATGTGGAGAGGGCCGAGCAGCAGAGCGATGGTTCATCAGACGCACCGAGTAGTAGTCCCTACCTGACATTTATTTTGCGCAGCATTTCCCTCTCGTTCCAGTGCAGAGGGAAGCCAATGGGGGCCGTGTCCCTGGAATGGGAGGACTGTTGCAGCGACCCTTCTCCATCCACCGGATTCCACGATGCAATGGCCCTGGCCGAGACAGATGTTGAGCACGAGCCGTGGCAAGTCAGAGTTGACGGACTTCCCGAGGCCATACCATCAAACACGGGCGACCCTTCTCTATCCCGTCTCATGTCCACGTGGCTGGACCGCTGTCTCAAAGACCACAAAGGAAAATGCGGAGCCAGCCCGGACGTGGACGCAAACTGGCATCCAAAAAGACTGCTCCACATCAGCGACTCCTCCAGCGACCGCGTCCGCCTCATCGACACGGCATTCGAAAAGCCAACCGGCCGGTACGCCACGCTCAGCCACTGCTGGGGCCCCAACCCCACGTTCCTCAGACTGGACGCCGAGAACATGCCATCCCTGATCGCCCACGGCATCCCGACCGCCGCCCTCCCGCCGTCCTTCCGCGACACCGTCGTCACCTGCCGGCGCCTGCACATCGCCTACCTCTGGATCGACAGCCTCTGCATCCTGCAGCGCGGCGCGGGCTCCCGCGCCGACTGGTCCTTGCACGCCATCCAGATGGCCCAGATCTACACGAACTGCGTGCTCAACATCGCCATCGACCGCGCATCGTCGCCGTGGGCCGGGGCCTTCGCCGCGCGGGACCCGGCGCCGCTGCAGCACAGCACTGTCGTCGTGCCCCGGCGGACGGGAGGATCAACGCGGGTCTGCACCGTGGGTACCACGGCCGACGACCCCGAGAAGCTGCGCGCGCGCCAGCCGCTCGCCGCGCGCGCGTGGGTGCTGCAGGAGCGCCTGCTCGCGCCGCGCGTGCTGCACTTTGGCGGCGACCGCGTCTTCTGGGAGTGCGGCGCCGCGTGGCGGGACGAGCTGCGGCCCGGGCCGCCGCGCGCGGGCTGCAGCAGCGCGTCGCCGTCGCCGTCGCCGTCGTCGTCGCGCCCGCTCGCCGTCTACGACCCGTTCGACGTGCCCGGCGCCGACGCCCGCGGGAAGCCCGCGACGCGGTTTTGGAATGTCATCGTGAAAAGGTACAGCGCGCTGCGGCTGTCGCATCCGCGAGAGGATAAGCTGGTGGCGATTGCGGCTGTTGCGAGGAGGGTGGCGCCGCTGTTTGGGGGCCGGGGCGACTATGTTGCTGGGCATTTTCGGAGGGCGCTGCCGGGGGAGTTGTTGTGGAGGCCTGAGGTGGGGATGGGTGGGGGTCGGAGGCAGGGGGAGTGGCGTGCGCCGAGCTGGTCGTGGGCGAGTATGGATGGTGCGTGTTCGGTATCGGCGAGGAGGCGGGTGGATGCGGGGCTGGTGGAGGTGGTGGGGGTGGACGTGGAGTTGGTGGATCCCGGAGATGAGTATGGGAGGGTGAGATCGGGGGTGCTGCGTTTGAGAGGGTTGTTGCTGGAGTTTGTGACTGCCGGAGTGGAGTCGGAGGAGCATCCGGGGTGGGTCGAGGGTGTGGTTTGTGCCGGTACCAGTGTGGCTGGTGGAGGTGATCCGGTACTGGTGAGCTTCGATGACGTCGAGAGGCAAGAGTGGTACTTATCTGAGGAGCTGTTCGTGATGCCGTTCAATGATGAGGACGGATTGGTCTTCCGGAGGATGGAGAAGCACGTGTATGAGCGGGTGGGAAGATCTTGGGGCTGCAGCAAAGACTTCAGAGCAACAGAGAAGGTTGACGGTGTCCAGAAGCATCTTGTCAAAATTGTCTAGCACTCCAGATGTTACTACGGGTCTCTCGTACCCTTTACTTGTTGTATATACTACCACCTTCCATAAGTCTGAATTATTGAGAGAGATTAGGCAAAGCTTACACATGCGTTCACTTGTCTCTGCTACACACGAACCTTGCAAAGATGGCATGGAAAAACCTCTACGCTACACTTGTATGCTTTCCATTTGCTTGGCCTCCGTCCGCGTATACTTACGCCTGTAGTCTGCACAGAGCACCAGGTCAAATTCGACATGAAAGCTAGTCGCCTAGCATCAGAATCGGGGGCAGCAGAAAGCGATGGTGGATTGCCGCGCGAATATCCGGCTGCGGCTCGCAAGGAATGATTTAGTGACTCCCGGGAGTTACAGAGCTTGTCGACTGCTCAAGATGACGGTGTCCCACGTACGATTCCATTGAGCCCGATTTCCGCTGTATATTCCATCACGAAGATTCGATGGCAGGGAAACCGATGGGCCCATGGGGTGACTTTAACTTCAATCCGGCAACGTTAGTCCGACCACGTTAGCTAATTCGGCACTTGTCAGAATGTGACAGGTCCAAGAGTAGTTTAGGGTTAGAGAAGTGCAACTCGTAAAGGTTTCTTGATTGTTCCAGCCAAGGTGAGGGGTTGCGGGATTTTAAACTGTAAGCCAACATGTGCATTTACCCACTTTTCGGGTTATTGACTTGTTTGTCGCTCCGTACGCAGCCAAAATATTGGTGCAATGACCTACTAATGCAGCTGCTGGCACTCGAGCACATGTCAGTGGCTTGGTTGATAAGCGCCTGCATGGCGATTTGGTGCACCACTCTCAATACGCCACTGTTTTCATTGGACATAGCTCCCTGTGGCGTACTTCATTTCACTCTACAGTTTCGAACTCAGCGCCATCCTGCACGATATCAACACCGCATCTCTTTCCGGCCACAACCTGAGACTCAGCCAGCAGTCACGCTCCGCTGCAGTTATCAAACACCCTCGCTTCCAGCACTGGCTCAAGACGAAGACTTCCGCGGCCCTCCACGTCGACGGCTCGGAAAGGGGCTCATCAGCTGCCATCTCGTCAATGAGCTACGTTTGCAACTTACTCTGGCAAGCCCTTGAGGGCCTGGAGGAGACAGACGTGTTCCTGCCGCTGATCTTCTTCTGTGGCCTACACACCACAGACGACGACCCCCTGAGCGGCGCTGTTGGCATCATCAAGAGCCTGACAGCTCCGCTCCTCCTTAGGTACGGCGCTAATCTCGATCTCGCCTTCGTCACGAACGAATTACTGCAGGGCATGGAGACTGACAGCCTCGACGTGTTCTGCTACTTGTTCCGGGGCCTTCTATGCTCTCTGAGCCACGGAACGGTCTTCTGCATCGTGGATGGGATATCGTGGGTCGAGAACGACGAGCACGTAAATGGTTTGCGGCAGCTGTTGGCGTTCATGAAGGGGTTGGTGAAGGAGGTTCGACGCGCTGGAAGCGGGCTTCTTGTCAAAATCCTTCTGACGAGTCCGTCGATGAGCGCGTGTTCTGGGGAGTGGCTTAGTTAAGATGATCGGATCACGCTGCCGAATCATGTTCCGAGCACGGGGCATCGCTTTGAGCAAGCTCATATGGCAGAGGGTACTCTGGATAGTGCTGCATTGGCGCCCTAACTTACACATAGTCCACCGCTATTACCACGTGCCCGACTACTATTTCTCACTGGTCTTTAGACAGGCGTTATAATATGACTAACCCGTGGGCCAGTTCTATGCGCCAGAATGAAGAAAAGAACTCCACAATGCGGCGTGTTCAGATGTTGCTCTTGCACCTTAGCCGTTCGAAGCGCACACGCAATAGCTCTGTTCCGATCTGTCAGGTTGTCCGCCTTGCTAAGCTCTTGGTAGAATAACTGAGCCATTTGAGTGTAAATGTCATCATCCTTTGACCAGAGAGATCTGATTACATGAGAAACCTCGACGACCTAGAATGCGCTTGCCAGTTGAAGTCCTTTGTCGGCAAGACCTTCCACAGTATATTCTCCTACCAGTGATGGTGAAGAGCTTGTCACCCGTCTTCCGACCTCGGCCAATGATGCGTTAGGGATCTCGGTTATATGTGAGGCGCGTCGACATGGAGAACCGAAAAATACAATTTCTATTGCAAAAGCCAAGGGAATTCCTGGGATTAAAGCAAATACAGTGTTCTTCTCCGTCGGCTGACTGACCACGCCATCTCCGCATCGCCGTTTCAGTGGTCAAGGGTTGTTCGATATGAAGACCACCAACACGGCAGCATACGCAGCCGTGACGCCCATGGTAGCGAGCGCCGATGAACCGGAGCAGAAGCTCACAGCGAAACAGAAAAGCACAATGAACATGCCAATCTTGAGCAGTTCCGCGGCATTTCTCTGGTCGGACAGAAGCAACAACGGAACGACCAACACGGCAGCAGAGAAAACCGCGACAAGGAAGCAAGTAATGCATTTCGTGGCGCGGATGACATTGCGCGGGGTCAGTCCAGCCTGCTGCGCCTCCGCGTCCCGATCCGGCGCTGTGCTCCGCTGGCTTTTCCAGGTTTGCCAGGCCGCACGCAGCAGGTGGTTCAGCCCGCTCTCGAGTGGCGAGCGGATGCGAGCGGCGGGCAGGTCGGTGCGGACCAGCCGCGTCTTGGACTGCTCCCATTTGTTGAGATCGCTACGGAAGTCAGAGTGCCATGCGTCGTCGGACAGGGCGAAGGTCTGCATCTGCATCATTTGGTTGAAGCGCAGCAGGGCGTCGTCTTCGCTCATGCATGTCAGCGCGTTGGGCCGTAATGCATGGGGCGGCAACGCCTTACCGTATTCTTGGATCAGTCGCCTCAGCCGCAGGATGCTCTCCCTGGTCATCTTTTCCGATGCCGCTTTTGCGCCGGTGTCGCGTTGGCTACGCCCTAGTCCGAGTCTGTCGGCTCTGGTTATGGGCGCGTCGAGTTGCATTCCAGCCTGGTAAATTTCCCTGTCGAGTTGTCTTATCTCGTCCTCGAGAAAGCGCAGATTGAGCAGGTGGCTCGTTTTGAACCGGTAGAAGCCATGCAGCGTGATGTTCTCATCGGCCGTCGCAATGCGCCAAAGCCTGGCAAAGCTTGCGAGGATCCCTCGTTCTCCGTCACTGGCCGCTTGGCTGCTGTAACAGGCAGCATCTCTCTGTTGCGCCGATTCCGTGGGGTACATGTTGCTTGTCTCGCCATGAGCAGGAGGGCGGGCAGCAGTGCAGGTCATGATGAGGGTATCGTTTCCGGGTTGATCATAAGGCCCTGTGGCCGCACGAGCGTCTTATGGGCCGCTTTTGGCCTACAAGGCTGGGCAACGGACAGCTCACAACGCACAACGCCCCGATGCTGTGCAACGCGACCGGTGAGATGTTGCTGCGGTGTGAGGCTACCGGTGAATTTGATTAGCAACCGAGGAGTGAGGGGACCTGTTCCAACCTGGGATTGCCTATTTAATAGGCCAGCCTTCGTTCCACCACGTCAATCTTTCATTGCCACCACCAAGCGCAACCGCAAGAGGCTACTGGCCAGCAAGCGACCATGTTTCCTCTTCGACAACTCAAGAGAGAAGACTACACGATTGCTTGGCTATGCGCTTTGCCTCAGAGCGAAAGCTTGGCCGCCCAATGGATGCTCGACGAGCAACACGATCCTCCCCCGCAGCACAAGACCGACATGAACGAATATCAGTATGGCTCAATCAAAAGCCATAATATTGTCATCACCTGCATGCCTGAGACCTTGCCAGGACACGTCTCAGCTACGTTCCTTGCGGCATCACTGAAACGAGACTTTTCAAACGTTGCACTTCATCTTTTTGTCGGCATCGGCGGAGGTATCCCACGGCCGAAGACGGAGCTTCCCCCTCGAATGCACGAAGAAGATGTCTTTCTCGGTGATGTCGTTCTCGGACTTCCTGCGAACGGCGAAGACCCAGCCGTTGTATCTTATGACCTTCGCAGGACACATCAAAAACCCGACAGAGCAATCGTAGCCAAGCTGGGCACCTTCTTTCGAAATGCGAAGCAGGGCGGTACCCATTTTCACGAGCACCTTCGGCGTCTCGACCGACTGCATGGATTTGGGCATCCCGGCCGCGGGAACGACCTGCTGTACGAAGCCGATTTCCCTTGCAAGCATTCCAAGGACTACATGGATGTCCAGACCATGTGTGGCTGCGGGAGGGAACGACTGGTGACGCGGAAGGAACGAGAGCCTCCAGGAACACAACTTGTCTTCCATCGGGGCACCATCTGCTCAGCCAACAGGTTCATGGCCGATGCGGAGACGCGCGATGCGATGCGAACAGAATATCCCACGGCGCGGTGCTTCGAGATGGAAGCAGCAGGCGTCATCGACACCCACGCCTTGGTCATCCGTGGCATCACCGACTATTCCGACTCGCACTCGAACAGAAGATGGCAAAACTATGCGGCAGGGGCTGCTGCTGCCTTGACCAGAGAAATCATCGTCAACATGGCCCCAATGGAGTCGTCAGGCTCGTCACAGATCGATAGGAACAGCGAACATGCCCGCTGCTTTGCGTACAACAGCATCAGCATGAGCCAAGATCGCTTCATCAACAGGAAAGGTGAGGTGTGGGAACAGATGACGGTCCGAGGACTGTCCATCTATGAGATCATATATCTCGAGTGTGCAGAAGGTAGTCGTCGAGTGACAAGTAGGTTTCGCTACTCCCTATGCCGCTCCCTCTCACTGACCGAACATCTCTAGAGGAGAAATTGAAACAACGCTTCCCTCCACAATTGCAAGAACGCGTTTCGCAGTCGTGGGACTTGATCTCGAGAAAAGCAGAGGACTTGCACAAGGGAATGACTCTCGCGGTTATATATGTAGTCCATTTGCAGGACCACTTCCACGAACGCTTGTCGAAGTTCAGATACCCAGAAGGCAGGAAGGGGAGCGAGCGGAGAGAGCTTCTACGACACTATGGTGTGTGGATACAGTGCAACTGCGACTCGTACTGTCCGTGTCTCTGGAATTTCGCTAACCGCCTCGGCCTCTGCCGCAATCCCGTGGAAACCTGCAAGGCTCAACAACTTTTCAAATCGGCACCTCCAGCAGATTACGGATCAAAGCAATTCGAGGCACTGCGGAAGAAGTGGATGGGAACCCCAGGTGATCCTTGCGAGGAACGATCAATGGATAAGCCTGCTGAAGAAGGAGAGACAAGCCAGCCTCTTGAGGATGATGAACCGAGCAATATTGAGGAATGTCAAACGACATCAGGGTCACCCGAAGAAGAAACAAGCGAGACCTAACAAGCGACCGTACCGGTGAAAGTCAAGAAATTAGTGAGAGTCTCGGAGAAGGTCAAAAAGAGAGTCATATTCTCAAATGAACAAGGCGCATCCGTTAGCTTGAGGAACATGTCGATAGCGCCTATTTGAGCAAATAGAGAAGCCTGAATAGTATTTCCTTTTAAGATCGAAAACACTTATTTTCTCCCGTGGCTTCTTTGGCGGAGTTTATGTTATGTAGCACCTGTTGCAAATTCTACTCACAGTGGTATGTTCTTTCCGGATCCATAGTTACGGCGCTTCTTCCATTAATGATAAAATGACAAGTCTAGAGAAACGCGCTTCTATGTCGGACGTGTTGAAATCCCAGTGGGGTCAGTGCTCAACTGTCCATCAACAAACTCTGTACCAATACCAGGGAGAAAACCACGATCTGACAACACCGACCGAACATCCATCGACACTCGACGCCGCGAATCTTCAATTCCTGAGGCGAGGCTCTGTTCCAAGGCATTGCTGCTCTCGCTGGGACATAGATGTACCTCAGAAAATTCTTCTTGGCCGCTGTCATGGGGGATTGAACGCTCCTCTGCTGCTTCTTGGTGTGTCCCACTAGTCATATGCCACAGCTTCCGCCCCTCCCCATCCGCATTAGCCGACCGTTGACTCTCGAGATACGCTGGTGGATCTGTCCTATAGATCTCAGTTCGGAGTTCCGGAGGGGAGATAGGCGCCAGAGCGTGGGCTTCCGATGAAGTATCCACGAGAGGCTCGGGCGCAATGGGAGAGGTCTTCATGCGTATCCGATTTCTTTTGCGTTGCTTGACTTTGCAAACGATGAGAAGTCCGAGGAGAATAGCCGCCGCAAGTACTGACGCGGCAACAACACCAGCTATGGCGCCATTACTGAGTCTCTTGGGGCCGTCGGGGTCCGTTGGTGGCTCTAAATTCTCGCTGCTGTTTGAGGCAGTATATCTTGTGAAGATATCTCTCAGCTCTTGGCTGTTGTACGAGGTTTGACGGCTCCTGTTGAAATTAGTAGGAGACACTTAAACATAGCAAAGCTTACTAACGCGTTACTCTGATAATATCTCTGTATCACGTCCGGGGAAGCATAGGCTACGGCGCTGGCGTCGTATTTGTTCTTGTACTGAAGCTTTGTCATGTCAAAAACTCCAATGCCTTGGGTCCACGGATCATTCGAGGCCTGCCAGTTCTGTGGGTCATTGATCGTGCTGGGTTGGTCCGGATCAAGACCTCCAACCATGATCATTTGACTATTGTTCGTAGCTGTGCAGGTCATTGACCTTCGTCTCGGCATCGAAACAACATCGCTGGCAAACCATTTGAAAGACGGAAGCGACAGAACGTAGTAAGTGTCACCACCAGGTATGTCCTCGAACCCGCCATAGACGAAGCTTTCGAATGTAAGCTCGAATAACACCAAAATCAAATGGGCGGCTTCTTACATATCGAATGTCTCCAACTCATTATCCTGAGCACCGACAAAGCAGTTTACCCTGTCATCCGTACTTGGAACGGCTCCCGTCGCTTCCTGCGAGTACCAAGAGCCGGTAGAAGGATCGAGAACGGTGATATTATTCCAGTAGTGCTTTACTTCACCGGAATTGTTGCTTTGACCGCCGATGACGATGAATGCACCTTGAGTTCCGAAAGGCGGAGCAAAAACCATGCCACCGGCAAGAGACAGTGTTTGGTCAGGTCCATTCCACCTAGACGCAAAATACCCGCCATCGTCCGTGGAGTTCGTCAGCGTTTTGCTCGCAAAGTCAAACGTCAAGAGCCCTGGAACGTTGTGTAGATCCCCGACGGTCTTTATTTTTTCTGTTGTCCAGTTATACACCACACCGCCAAGGGAGTAAGCTTTGCTTCCGTCTGCAGCGGATGCGCCCATGGTTGTTCGCATTATGTCCGCCGGAAAGTCTTTGCTGTTTTGTCCGAGGACCTCCGTCCATGCCCAAGAAGAGGCGTTGCCGTCTTCGAAACAAAACTGCCACAGAAACTCCTCCGGTATCTCGAATCTTGAGTTCGGAGGGCCTTTGACGTATCCATCGCGAGAAACCTCTCCGCCAAATGCATACACGCAGTCTCTCTTTGGATCATACCAAAGTGACTCGCGTATCAATATGTTATAGCTGGCTGGGCGCAACACTGAAAGCGGGTTGAGGGATGAGTTCGTCCAACTGCTAGACAAGTCCAGCACCCAAGTTTTGTTTTCTGTTGCAAACCCCTCGTTAGACGTGCGCAACGAGTTCGGATCAAGGCACAACTCCATACCATACCAAGGGGTACCATCTTCGTAGGAGACAAGGCCTCCGCTAATCACAAGCTTATCACCCGCCAGGACGGCTGTAATCTGTAAGCGAGGCTTGGAAGCACATGTGTTCCTCTTCATTACCGACCTGCGTGGTCTGCTCGGCGACGATACGATCCTTGAGCCGAAACGGGAGCCAATAGAATGAGAATGAGAGCAACGACGTAGCGCATGATGAGGAAAACTTTCATTTTCCGCCAAAGAAAAAAGGTTGCCGATAGCGCAGGAGGACTGAAGGGGACAGCTTGTAAAACCTGGACAATGGCATACTGGGCAACAGAGTCTTGATGATGATCGTTCGTCAGGAAGCTGTGAGGCTGCGGCTAGGCTCCATTTGGGGTGTGTGGATGGCGTGGGTGTCACAAGAATCTTATTGGACGTCCGGTGAACAGAAACAGACGCCTGCCACCTTGGCAAGGCGGATTCGGCTATTTGCTTACGCTGTGAGAGTATACCACCTTCCTAGAGAAGAAGATCGACCGAAAAGGCTCATGTCGCATCTCAAGAACTCTGCACCCCGCTTCCTTCAGCCTCGCCGTTGTTGTACAATGCATGCGCAAGATCATGCGAGGACAATGAATTCCTCGCAAACCAGCACTGCGCACTAGCGCAAGAGGTTCAAGGATTTTTTTTTCGCAGCCTTGCTTGTGCCGGTAGTCGAGCATGGGGACAGAATCTCGCATGCGCGATCCCCCACCGACGCGACCGACACACCGGCCCTGAATGAGACTAGGCCCAGCATTTAGTCTGCCTAGTGTTACTTCTACGCTGTCGTACAGGTCAGGAAATGCGCGCTTCCGACTTTGAGGGCAGCTCGCCTCGCCCCTCCGACAGCCTTCCCCGCGGGGAATAGACTTGCTGCAAGGTAGATGGCCTCGCGAAAGCAGGAACAGATAGGCTGTGGGAGGGGAGGTCTCTCATAGCCTCAATCACACACTGCCCGCTTCATCTGCCATCTCTCCACTGGGACAGCATGTCCAATGTCTCAGTCACACACCACACCGATCGGCATTCAGCCTGGCAGCCAGTTCGCGTACGAGGACCAGGCTGAAGAAACTGCCAAAGCACGCGTCACGGCCTAAGGCAACGGTGCCGCCTCACTGTAACTCAACATGGCTCTTCGCTCCTGCAAGCCTTGACAATACGGCTATTCTTGCCTGTACGGCAGCAGGAGCTGTATATAGCCGAACCTGGTCAGCTCACATGCTTCCCACGCACCCTCTACAGCTGCTTATGCCTCGCCCGGGATCTGCCTTGCCCGCTTCGCAACGTGGCGGAGTCGACGCTGCATCAGCCTGCACTGTTAATCTGCACAAATGTGTCCCACAGCAAGGATCGCACGCCGTCCGAATGGGTTCCCCTGTGCGGCGAGTGTGGCATGCTGGCTGTAACCAATTTTCAGCTGTCACCGGCCTCGTCGATGTGGCAGCGAGCCACCTACGCAGCGGGTGATGGCCGGCCTCCGACTTCCCGCAGCGATATTTATCTCTCCGCTCGAACGAGGCCGCCGGGGCGGCTTTTTTCATATCCATCACGCAAGTAGGCTTCTCGTCATCATTTTTTTTTTTTGAAATAGTTCCATGAAGAGGGGCGACATCAACGCATCGCCAGTATACAGAAAGAGGAACTCGTATAAGCCAGGATAACTGCTTCAAGGGCTGCTTACCCGCCCCGACCCCATTCCCTGAGATCCTCCTTTCTTCGTCAGCAGCCCCCCAACACTCGGAGCCTCTTCCCCCACCAAGCTCTCCACTCCGCCCCATTGCCACCAACTCCTGATGCAACAGCACCGGCGGCCTCTTCAGCCTTGGCTGCTTCAAGTCAGCCAGATCGAGCAGCGCAAGGCGCTCATCCGGGCCGGTCACCGCGACCGCTTCATCTGCACGGCTCCACGTGCCCGCGCCCAGTTTCTCGTGAGCAAGGCGCTGCAGCTGCAATGTCTCGTTGGTGCACCACTCGAGACGGAAATACGTGTCGAGTTTGCAGTGCCGCTTCTGCAGCCGGGAGATGAAGGGTTCGAGGGTGTGGGAGATGACGATGATGATGATGATGCCGAGGAGGGAGAAGTTCATGTAGGCGGTGCGGCGGATTTTCTGCGGGGGCCGGAGGTGTAAGTGGTCGGACTCGGGAAAAGAGGCGAGGGATATTTACCTGGCTCTGGCAGACTCGTTGCTCGTCTGAGTTTTCTGCTAGTAGGAGGAATGAGCGCAGCTCGGGGTCCGACGGGCCCGTTGCGGCGTCGACGACCATCCTTTGCATGAGAGTCAAGTTGATGGAAAACCAATTCTCAACCTCCAATTGCCATTGATTTGGCGGAAGAGGCGGCTGGAAACCATCAAAGGGTTGCGCTTTCGCTCTCAAGGCAGATGATCCATACTTTCCAATTAAGTCTGCCACTGACTGTAGGTCACCGATTAGGATCTCCCGGAGCCATCGAGCAATGTGACCGCCGTTCCCGTTAGCGAGTCTGCCAGGGGGCTGGTCGTACTATTCCAGATTGTTTGTACGGCTAACCGGTACTACCGGCTACAATAATTTATCTTAGGACCAAATTCATGTCCATAAACTCCTGCTCGTCCCACACCAATTTCGCCACTCGCCCCAAAGCCTTCCTCGTCATAAGCCCGTCGGCTTCGCGCTGAACCCAGAGCACATTTTAAAATGCGTAGTATCTCTCAACTTTACCGAAGCCGGACCAGAAAGGGAGATTCTACTCTACAAGGTAAGAGCTTTCATCAGATTCATTCGGGGCACTGCCTTCACTGATAGCTACACGCTCACACTTCTCTCCATAAGCGGAGAAAGTTCTTCCATCCAGAGGCTCGTTTAAGCGGAGAACACAGGCCCATAGACCGAAATTCAAGTCTCGTAGCTCCACGCAAAGCACCTGCCGCATAGCGACGCCCGGGACCGCTCTTCCTATCAGGAAGTAGGCGCCCTTGCAACGAAAGTGCAGGAGCGGAGGCCGGGAGATATGCGGCGGTGGCTCCGGGAGGGTCCGGCTTTTGTTGCGGTGCTGGCAACGGCACAGGGATGGGGTAGTTGAACTTGAATCCCTCGGAGGCAGCGTGTGTGTACCAGCAGGCACCGTCGTCGTCATACTGACAGCTCCACCCATGGTCAGCCAGAGCCACGGAATCTAGGACAGCTTCCCTCCAAACGACGTACTCGCTCTCGATGCGGCGCTGCGGCCTTCGTACGGCTTCGCCTTGCTGCACCTGGCCGCTCTCTGCATCCTCTACTGTGGGGCCCATCTGGAACCACTTGACCAGAGACTTCAGCATCAACGTCGAGCGATGCATGGACGCAGTGTAGTCTTTCCCTGCGATGTAACTCAGCGAGTCAGGGATGCCATGCCAGCCGAAGAACGACCAGCTCGGCAAGTAGCCGTCCTCATCCGGGTCATGCGTAGCTACCCTGCGGGGCATCGCCTGCATGGGCCTGCCACAGAAGCGCGACGTTGAAGTCGCGGTCCAGCAGCGGCGGCCGCACCACCACGCCATCATCCTCCCTGTCCGGCTCGGCGGTCAGATCCTCGCGCCCACTCGGCGCGCTGGCAGCTCATCCTTTGCTGGTTGGAAGGATGGGAGTAGCGATGGGGCTGTCTTGGTTTAAGTAGTGTTTCGCGAGTGGGGAATCATCTGCTTTCCCTCCTCTCGGTCCCACTGGCCCCCACTTCAACCTCTATCGAATTCGACGCTGAAGTTCGTCATTGGTCTTTTAGGTCGGATAATGTGGGGAAGCGTCGATGGGGGCCAGAATAATTGCCTGACGAACCCCACTTGATCATTCAACCATGTCATAATGTGAAATTACCGAAGAGCAGCTTTCTCCGACGTCTCTTTGCCACCTTGGTGCGAGCCCGCGGTGGGGACGCGCCGCCACACGGTCTTGTTGGTACATTCGTTGCTAGCTATGGAGTGTTTGAAGGCGGCCTCCTCATCAACTACATCCTCTTTGTTCCCATGCACAGCCAGATCGGGAATATTCAACCACATGTTCTGAGAATTGTGTCTACATCGGTTACTTAAAGGCTCGCTACCGCCGTGATCTGCGTGCATCTCACCACTTCCAGTCACGTTTGTAGCGACCGGAATATTTGTAATAGACCGCCGTGATTTTATTATAGCTTGCTCTTTGTGTCATAGGCCTGTCATGTCATGACGGACTTGTCAATTTTTAGCGGATCTGTCATTTCATGATAGCGTGACAGCCACTACGGCAATCATTTTTACGGTATGGAAAGCGACCCCAGCACTACAAGATACGCCGTACTTGTTTGTATTATGCTTCGTAGAAACTCCTTAGACTCATAATGCCACTCTATCCCCGCTCATCCACATCTGTGTCTGCATCCTCGGACAATTAGCGCGCGGGTGTCAAATTTTGACAAAGGTGTTTTTCATGTAACCATATTCTGAAGTTTGTATTTTTGTTGTACGAAAGAGATACTATCACGATAGAAATGCTGACGGTGTACATATAAACAAGCTCGGCTGAAGAAACGCGTACATGGCCTCACGATATCGCCTCCAAGACCAGCGCATAACACACCCTCAGGAGCTAGACATCCGGAGCTACCATTCACAATCGAGTCGAACCACCTCAGTCCCACCCCGAGCCCATCCTATCCTACACTCTCGACAAGCGCTGCCAAAACAATTTTCCACTCAGCCGCTGTCCCGTACCACAAGCGCCCGCACCCCGGTCCCACCCATCCAACCATTCGCAGCGTAACCCGGGGCAACGTAGGCGGCAAAAACACCGTTCCAGAAGTACAAGCACGACGGAAGCAAAACAAACAACCCCGGACCAACCGAGCGCCGTTGCCACCGGCACTCACGTCCCCACTCCCCCTCCCAAGCCGCTAGCTTCCCCAACGCAAGCCACAGCCATACGCACCTAGTCCAAAACGCCCACCCCCCACACTACTGCAACAATGCACCACCACCACAGCCGTCCTCGCTCCCGCCTCGGCTGTCGGCCCCGCCTTCTCAACTGGACACCACCCGGCCCCTCGCCGCTGCGGCACGTGACAAACGCCGATGACATCGACGACGACACCGTACGCACAGCCCCAGCTTCCCTTTTTCCTGACCCCCTTTTCCGTCTCCAGCCGGACGCGCGAAGAGCAAAGGCAAAAGCGCGAATAAAAAACAACCATAAACTAACACGCCCAGCCATCCCCGCACACCACCACCACCACCCACCACCGCCCCTCCCTCGTCCACATCCTCCCCGACGACGACTCGATCCGGCAATGGGAGGCGGGCTGGGCGAAGCGAGCCGCCGAGGCGGCGGCGCGGCGCGAGCGCGGCGAGGAAGCCGACGAGGAGAAGGCGGCGCGGGAGGCGCGGGCGGCCAAGGTGCGTGAGCAGACCAGACCCCATTTACCTACCTAGCCCCCACTTGAAAGTTCCCACTGCGTGGCGGTGGGGCGGAATGCCGGGCAGCGGATTGCTGACTTACATGCACGCAGCTGCGGCGCCGCGAGCTGCGTCGGAGGATGCGCGCGAAGCCGGTTCCGAAGGGGCATTTTGGACGGACGGCGACGATGACGGCGGTGGACGACGGGGGAAAGCAGGAAGAAGTGGACGCAGGTGAAGGTAACGTCCCCCGTGTTTTGTCCCTTCCCAGCTCGGCGTGGGACTGAGTGCGCTGGCAGGTGGTCGGTTTCCCTCACGGGGTTAGACAGATACGACTGGAACGATGATGAGACGGTCGCGCGCTGCAACGCCGAGCGCGCCGGAACCGCATTCCACTTACGCAGCTCGTAGGATTGGAGTGCATGCCGGACGTGAAATCATATGAGGCCATGGGTTTTTCGAATGATAGCCAAGTTCCGTCGACTGCTACCAGTCATTCTTAGCTATGCATCAAGTTAGACTGGAATGTACGCGCTAAACTGATGAGGTTCTGCCAATATGGCATGGACAACAGTTGCAAGATCTGCGTTCCACCTTTCATTCCGTACGAACAATCCGTAGACTAGATGCACATGGTGGCTGGCTCCTTATCTATTGCGCAGACTGCACTCTTGCATAGCAGAAACGCATTCCATTTTTTACGACTCCCACATTCCACAAGCTTCAAACTACACGTGGATTATTAAGAGGTTTGCTCTAGCAACCAGTCTCGTTTACCTCTGCACAGCTTTGCTACAAGAATGTCTGCGTCGGAGGAACTTGCTGCAGATGGGGACGGGCAGTTGCAAGTACAAAACACTTGAGCTTTCGCTTCCCACCTCTCAGTATCACTGGACACGCTACCTGAACAGTTTTGATCATTTCTCCCTTTTGAACAGCAACTTCACGCCCTCACGGGGCGAGAAATGGCAGTTTCTCGTCAAAGCACTCAACTGCTGGAAACACTCTTGAATCATGTCGTATTACCAGAAAGACTTCCGTCTAAGCCCGAGGATAGCATACGCAATCTCGAAAAAGAACTTGTTGATAGCCTCATCCATGCTGCTACAACTCTAGCAGAGACTGTCTCAGACACCAACTCCGGGAAGTGGAAGGATGTGCAAAAAACATTGGTTGCCACCAGGGAATTGAACAACGACAGAAGTGCGGAAGGGCTCGAAAAGGTTTCGATGTTGAAGCATTTCCGTCAACTGGGACCAGCCGCAACACTGATCTTATACGTAAAGGAGCAGAATGCGGGGCTACTGATAAGAAGGTTGCTCATGAAAGCCAACCTCTTGTTGCAAGAGGCATCTAGCTGACTCTCGCTACATATAGGACACAGGACTTCGCTGTGGAGTTTGAAGCATTCGAGGCTTCTCCGCTCTCGCACGACGTCTTGGCGGCTGAAGGCGCGCTGCAGTGTGCGTTCCCTGGGGCCGCATCCGCTATCGCGTTGAACGTCTTCATGGATTCAACATTCCAGGAGAGCTTAGCCAATTTTCTTGAACAGTGTAGCAGCGAGTTGATTGCAGATTTCGCCTCGCACACGTCGAAGGCGGGTGAGAAGATCATGGAGCCTCGAAACACGGCCGATCCTGCCATGATATCACAACTGCTCGTAACCATCCTCGAGACCCTTGGCCACAGATGCCGTCCTCCTTTACTGCATAAACGCGTCCGCGACGATGTGATTTGGGATACCGGCTCAGAGATTCCATGGCGGCGGGCTCCTTACTGGCTAGTACTGCGGGTGGGTCTTGCCAGATACCTGGCCATACAATTCGGACCTGATGCCGGACGTGCGCACTACAAAATTCTTCTCTGTGTATCGCTTGCTCAACTTCTCCGCAGGTCGACTGGAGTCATCAAGATGGAGCTACTGCACAATCTTAGAGCGAAGCTGGCGCGACGGCTGGTGAAACTTCACACCGATAGGAAGACCTGCGCTTGTAGCGCCGCGAACATCTACGACGAGACTCTCCCACACCTAGAGCTGCTGTTCCAGAGCACGCTGCGTGGAGCTACACGGTACATCGATGCGACATGGGACTTGGCCAAGCGTTCCTTTCTGCGACCCACATTCGACCTTCCGCGCCGCGCTAGCCGTAACAGCTTGCGCCTACGACTTCCTAGCAGTGGCGCCCTTCTGGAATCCATCCTTGCCAACCCTTTCCAGTCTGGCCCAATTCGGAACATACAAGGGCCGCCTGACGTGTCTTGTGGTACCCGGGAAACGCGGGAGACCATTGGCTGCTACTCGCATCTCGCAAACACTGAGAAGGAAATAGCAGATGGGACATTCGCCACTACACTGGATGGGGTGGATGACTCTCAGGCATGTCTGATGCTGTCAAAAGCCATCACGGCCTATCTTGACCAGGCTGAATCCGCTTACGATGGCTTCCCCGAGCTGCAAAGCATCAAGATCCTCACCGTCTTGGAAATATGGAAGCTGTTGGATCGGCGTGCAACAACAGCAATGCCCCTGCTTATGGACTATGCAACGGGGATACCAGTAGCAGCACTCGACGTCCTTCAGCTGCCCGCCGGCCACGACATGTGCCGCTTACAGGGCATACAAGACTACTTGCGGTCAAGAGAGACGCTAGCTGGCCCCAGCGCGCGCACAATCTTCGCGGGTCCGAGCGCGGGGTGCTTTGCTGTCCGATACTACAACGAAAGCAACCAATCCAAAACGATGACGAGGCTTTCTCAGGCTATCAAGAAGCAGGAAGAAAGGGCGAGAGTTCAGAAAACGAAAGAATGGAAGACTCTCAGCAAGGATTACGAGGATATATCGCTTCAGATTGCGCGAACCTCATGCATGTGCGGGGGTCCACAGCGCCGCAAGATGGACAACATTCCCAAGTGCGAGAAGTGCAAAATGACGAAGCAGAGGAAGAAAATGAAAATTCGCATCCACGAAGATTTCCTACCAAAAGATAAGGCGCAAAGCAAAGCAGTAGTGTTCGAGCTTCTGTGTCCTCCAATGTTTTCATCTTACCGCGCCGCCGCCTGGAGCATTCTCAGCCGTCTCGGATACCCGGATTTAGTATCACCGTCCGAGCCGACCTATGACTTACAGGAGTATGGCAACCTAGCCCCATTTCGGAAACGGCCGGCGGCCAAAATCACCCTTGCGTCCAGAGTCAAGTCGCATTTAAGGTCACACTACAGGCGAACGCGCTTACCATTGAAGCTTGATGAGGTCCTTCGTCCGCACGCCATGGTTTTCAGCTATCAAGATGCGACAACAAGGAGCTGGTGCGCCCAACAGACGGAGCCTTCGTTTGCACATTTGTGCGAGTGGGTGATCCCCCTGGACTCGCCGCTGGCGCAGCTCCAAAGGATGCCCGGCTTTTCCGTCGATTGCGACGGCCCGTCATCCAACGAGGTTCTGGCGGCGCAGACGCAGTGCCCCAGCGGGCTCAGCGTACATGAGTTCACGGCGGTCCAGAGCCTCTTCGCTGGCAAACGTTGCAGGTGGCCCTCGATCCTGATGGAGCTCGGGTCGGCGAATCTCAACTTCAGCAACGAGGCGGTCGTCTTGATAGTCAGCCAGCTGGCAGTGCACGCAGGCCCCCCGGAGCAAAGCGACTCGTGGCGGATCGTGCACAGCATTCTCCGCGATCAGAGCTTCTGCGCGCGGCTGCTTGACCAGATTACCCAACGGCTGGACGTCATAGCTGCCAACTGGCGCGAGGCACACATGATGGACATGCTGATCACGCTTTTGTTGCGACTCGCATCCCTCGCAGCAGCGCCGGCCAGCATGGGCGCCGTGGAGCTTCTGCAGAGGTCTCAGGACATCACGCATCAATGGATGGGCAAGCTGCGCAGCGAGATGCATCGAGCAGCCGACTACGAAGCAGCGTTCACGATTACCAAGCGCAAACAATTTAAGTAATTCTCGGTATAAAATTATAAGCGCTTAGGCGGTAGTTTAACTTAATTTACCTTCTTAGCATTTTAGTTTGATTTACTTATAATTTACTTAGATAATTAGGTTACGATACTTAGTATAGTGTTATAGCTCTTCTTATTCTATTAGACTTAGTAAGGCTTAACTACTACTACCGTCGCCGCCGATATTACGATGCTTAACATAGTATTAAACTACCGCCGCCGCGCGATCTACTTAATCTATGCGGGCGCTAACTATATACGGCTAGAGTCTACTACGATAGACTTAGCTTCGGCCGAAAGAACGTTATTCGGCTTAATATTATATATATTCGTCTTATAATTTATACTAATATTCGTATATCGAGCGTTCTCGCCGTAAGTAAGTAATTCGACGTACGTTTTTAACGGAATATAATTCTCTATAGCCTAACGAGACTATCTATCGTTCTTACGATATATTTTACGTACTAAATTACTTAAATTAAATTACTTTTAAGAGGTTAATATTTAATTTGTAAATTCGGCCCCTAAATTAGTTAAGTAAAATAAAACTACGGTTTGAATTACGAAATTGGTTTCAGATTGATAATTTGTCTTGGCAATCGTGAACGCTGCTGCGAAGCCTCGCGGAAACTATCCACGCAAATGCTTTGGGCAGCGCTGCTGTGCCGAAGAGCTTGCGCAGTTTGCATCGACACAACGGCGCCTCTACGCGAACTGAAGCCCCAGGCCCTGCGCCACTCCATCGAGGCATCGATAGCAGTGCAGGAAAACTTTGGCAGCGGTTCTGCAACGCTGTCGACATCCTTGAAGCTAGCTCTCCTCCGGGATATCCGAACGCGCAACGAAATGAGCAGGCTCGTGCTATGCTGCGTCAAGCGCAATGCCCATAGCCTGACAGCTGCAATAAACAGCGTCTGGCCGGGGGCGGCAGGCGCCGAGGAACGGCGGTACTCTCCCCCTGAGATCGTCCACTCGCGGTCAAGGCAATTCATCAAGCTAAAGGTTGACCACGACGGCAGCGCAAGGCAGCAAGTATTGTATTACGACCCGATGGAAGGCGGCCTCTTCATCGATGGCAAACCTCTCAGCCAGCTCCCTGCCGAGTACCGAGATAACTGCATCTTGAACGAGCTGTTTGGAAGCCAGAACATCTTCACGTACCCCTCCTTCATGCCTGGCATGGACTACACGATGAACTTTGCCCCAAAGGGCCACCAGATCCACTTCGGCGTTCTGCAAAAGTCGCTTGTAATTCGCGCTCGCCACCGCGGCCGCACTCTTCAGTTGATTCCCAGAGACGTGTTTGGCGGCTTCGAGAAGCTAGACCTCCCGGCCTCGCTGGTAGAGAACTGCATTCACTGGTTGGACCTGACGACGGGTGTGCTTGAAGTCCGGCAGAAACCTGACATCTGGATCCAGAGAGACAGCAATTGGATCGTGGATGTCAGGTGCCGCCTGGCCCGCCGGCGAAGAGTGTCGCTCGTAGATCGTGGCAGTCATCTGTTCAAGCGCGTTGCCAGCATTTTCCGAGGTTTCGAGCATCCGGCCCGTTTGACGGTCTACCAGCCCGAAGCCCAAAAGGGAAGCTTGTCGGTGGAACTGCGCCGGCTGGACCTGAACTTCGAGGTCAACGAAAACGGCCGGCTTTACTGCCGAGAGCTCCAGGCTGAAGTAGACCGGGACCAAGACGCAGGCACGTGGTATGGATTTGAGTCCAAGATAGTTCTTCGGGACAGCCGGAACCCACGCCAGCGGCGGATCCTCGTTGCTTTGGGCCCGCTCTCGTGGACGCGTCGTGGGATGCACGTGGCGGTTCACGCCGAAAACTGCGGAAACTACGGAATCTTCACAGTCAACAATGTCCTCGGGCGCCTCGAATGCCCGGCCGAGGCGCGTCTCCTCTTGTTCAAGGCATTGCTGCACGCATACACGGCCTCAATCGTACCGGATCCGCTGACTCGCCGTAGTGGCACCGAGGAAGCCCTTCACTGCCTGCGGGCTGGCCAGAACCAGCCTTGGATGCCGTTCAACCCAATGATCGCGCAGTATCTACATCTGTTGGCGAGGCTGACACCGAAGCGGGTGTACTATCCTCTCGGCAGAAAAGCGATGCAGCAGATTTTCTGGGACAACCAATTGCCCACTGCCACGAAGCACGATGCCTTTCATTCGGCTGTTGAAGCAATACAGCACAAGTCTGCAAGCCTCTCGGCCTTTTGGTTGACGGAGCCGATAGCCGCATCTTCACCGGACGCGGGAAGTTCCCATCTTCGCAAAAGAAGCGGCATCCGAAGGAGCAGTTTCACGCGCATCGATCTGAACTGCGTGAGCCTTGACGGATTCCGGGACGTGCTGTACCGCTCCCGCGATCGCCAGACGCAAACCGACCGGCGCGCAAGGGTCCTGGAGAGCACCACGGCCATCAACACATGGAGGGCCAACTTTCCCGTCATACCGAACCTCGCCCTCCTGCTGCAGGGCTGGCCAGTCTTGCAAGCTCGGGGAGACGTTGCCGGGGGGTTGCTGTTGACAAGCATCCTTGGCGCTGACGCTGCAACGGAGTGGGGCTCCTGGCTCAGTTTCTGCCGCAGAGCCCGCGTAGCGGCCAAATATCCGCTCTGCTTTACCCTCGGAGCTCTTGCATTTCAGCCGGCCATCGACATGAACCTTGTCCGGATACTCGTTGCCTTTGCCATCCTGGAAGATCTAAAAGAGCTGGAGCTTCCTCCATGGACGTCATATCGAGGGTTCAAGCACGATGAAGCACCGTCTGCACACTACTTGTTACAGCTAGTGGTCAGTTCCAGCACGTCCTGCGCGAGCGGCAGCGCGGGGGCGGCGGGAGCACACCGAGAGCACGCGGACGCCGACTGCCAGCGATTCGCCGACTTTCTTGCCTCCCAATGGCCACAGCAGCTACCCTCGGTAGATGGAGCTATGGAAGAATGCTTCGCGTTCATGGATGTCCCGGGCGCCATGTCTGTCGTCAGAGAGGATTGGACTCGTCTCCAGCGCAATGCAGAGCTCTCTGCATGGGTCACCCGCGTCCAGAGCATCTTGAATCGGCTCCACATTGGGACACACACACATGTCACGGTCGCTCTATCCAATGATACCAACGTCATTCTCAAGAGCCGTCGTAAGAGGGACGTGCCATGCCTTGAGGACCTCTTGAGCAAACTGCACACCATCCCAATCCCCGCAAGTGGCGGAGTATTGGGAACAACGAATCCAAGAAGTGAAGATCGTAGAGACAGCCCACTAGAGCATAGAAGCCCGGTTGATGAAGCCTACGAGTGCCTCCCTCCATCATCTGAGGTTCCGCAACTGGAAAATATCATCGCAGAAATGACCTGCTCAAGGTCCGCAGTCCGGAAATCGTACGGAAGGGATCTCGACTTGAGCCTGCAAGCACTCAAGGCTGCCAGAAGATCCTCTACATCGCAAAGAAATCATCAAAGCCCACCCAGTCGGTTAAAGGGATCAGTGGAACAGGCACACGAGTCTGTTATGGTACACTTCGAACATATATCCGAGGCTCTAGATGCCGGCGATAGTCGCGTTGCCTGGCTCAAGCATGGTGGGTTGTGGCCATGTATCAGCCCCGTCACACTCTTGGAACGGCTTCGAACGACGGCCAAGGCTCAACTTGGGGACTGCATGAAACGTGGTCTCATTAAGTATGGCCAGTCCATCACAGCATTGCAGCAGAGACTCAGGATAGACGACGCATGGATGCGGGAGAACGCAAATGCCGCAGCCGAGGAAGCAGGCAACCCGGGACACGAGACCTGGGATCCCACTAAGTATCCGGACTGGCTGCTGATTGAAATCGACGGCGATTTCCTAATAAGACCTCATCAGGTTGACGTAGCGCTTTCGACCATATCACCACCTTCCGGCAGCAACTCTGTCCTCCAATTAAACATGGGCCAAGGCAAAACATCGTGCATTATACCTATAATCGCCTCGGTCCTAGCTGATACGCAACGGCTCGTACGGATAGTCGTCCCAAGGGCACTACTCGTGCAGACGGCGCAGGTCTTACAGGCCCGGCTGGGAAATCTGCTAGGCCGCGAGGTGAGAAGTGTACCCTTCTCACGCCGCACTTCAACCGCGGTCGAGTCCATCGACACGTTCATCGACATCCACGAGGACATTATGTCTAGGTGCGGGGTCATCCTTACACTGCCGGAAAACATCCTATCATTCAAGCTAAGCGTCACGCAGCGGCTGTTAGATGGCAAGCACGGGGAGGCCGGGTCCATGGCCAAGGCGCAAAAATGGATGGATGAAGTGAGCCGCGATATTCTCGATGAGTGCGACTTCACTCTGGCCACCAGGACCCAGTTGATATATCCATCTGGACCCCAGGCTAGCCTCGACGGCCATCCATTCCGATGGCAAACAGCGCAAGCACTGCTCGAGCTTGTGCGCAGCCATCTTGAACAGCTCAAGGAGGATTTCCCCCGCAGCATCGAAGTCGTTGATAGGGAGAGTGGCGGCTTCCCTTGGCTCTTCTTTTTGCGCCCCGACGCAGAAAGCGCCTTAATCCAGCGGATAGCTGATTGCATTGCAGGTGGCAGGACAAGGCTTCTATCCCTTGCAAATTGCTCACAAGAGGACCGCAACGCGGTGAGGCGTTTCATTGGAAATGTTCAACCACAAGTGGATGACGAGGGGCGCATTGAAGCCATTTTTACGGGAGAAAGCCCCTTAAGGAAGACCGTGTACCTGCTCAGAGGGCTTTTAGCACACGGTATCTTAATTTTGGCCCTAAAGAAGCGATGGAACGTACAGTACGGCCTGCACCCCCTACGCGATCCAGTCTCTGTCCCGTACCACGCCAAAGGAGTTCCATCGGACCAGGCCGAATGGGGACACCCGGATGTGGCAATCGTGCTCACTTGTCTTTCCTTCTACTTCGCGGGACTAAGCGTTGCGCAACTTCGAGAATGTGTACTTCATATCCTCCAGGCCGACGACCCGGCGGGCGAGTATGGCCTCTGGGCCGGAACCTCCACGACGCTACCACGCAACTTGCAGGAGTGGAGTGTGCTAAACGTGGATGATGAGCTACAGCTACACGAGCTGTGGACACATTTGCGGTATAACATCTCCGTCATCGGTTGCTTCTTAAACAACTTCGTTTTCCCTATCCACGCGAAGCAGTTCCGAACTCAGATCCATGCTTCAGGATGGGATCTTCCGTTACGTGGGCGCGACGAGCTTCGGAGCACGCCAGCTTCAAAAGGAAAACATGTTCCGTTGACGACGGGATTCAGCGGAACGAACGACAATCGATATCTACTGCCGTTAACGATTGAACAGCATGATCTCTCAACCCTGGTGCACACAAATGCCGACGTACTAACCTACTTGCTGCAGCCTCGAAATCGTGGGTATGTCCTCGCAGCCAGTCAAGAGGAACGGTTCTCCGAAGAGGCTTTGTTGCGCAAGATGAAGGATCTAGAAATTCGCGTGCTCATTGACGCCGGCGCACAGATCCTGGAGATGGACAATCTGACCCTGGTCAAGGCCTGGATGCGCATAGATACCCAAGCAAAAGCCGCCCTGTACTTCAACCTCGAGAATAAGCCTTACGTCTTATACAGGAGCGGGATGCAGGTTCCGCTCCTAGCCTCGTCGATGTTGAACAACTTGAGCGAATGCCTCGTATACTTGGACGAAGCGCACACCCGCGGAACGGATCTCAAGCTACCGGCAGATGCCAGGGGTGCATTAACTCTTGGGATGGGTCAGACAAAAGACCACACAGTTCAAGGTTTGTGTTCACGTCGATGGTTTAGGCAACCAATGCGCTAACTTCGGCTTTCGCAGCCGCAATGCGATTGAGACAGCTGGCGACAACGCAATCTATTGTCTTCTTCGCCCCACCAGAGGTGCACCAGGGCATTCTTGATCATAGCGGCAGGCGAAGTGGAGAGCATCCGGACTCGAGTCATGTCCTGCAGTGGCTGCTCGAGCAGACATGTCGAGGAATCGAGCAGCTACATCCTCTATACCACTCGCAAGGCATCGACTTTTACCGCCGCTTTGAAGTGTCTTTGAGGTATCCAAACCACCTCGTCAACAAGCAACACCGTGAAGCATTCGTCCAGGAAATTCGGCATGTTGAGAATCAGACGCTCCAGGACATGTACCAGCCGAGGTGGTGCAGCGAAGCCGAGCCTCTGGTCCTGAAACAAGCGTCGAAAGCCACGGCTGCTCAGTTGGAAAAACTCAAACGTCATGATGACAGTCCCAGCAAGCAAAATGTCGGCGCAGTGAGTAGCACAGCGCTCCGAGAAGTCGAGCAGGAGCGCGAGGTGGCCCACGAGGTTGAAGCTGTGCGGAAAGTTCAGCAGCCGCCCTGCTACAAGGCCCTGCCGTATGGTGGGCTTCATGCGGATATCCTCCACTTTGAAAAGACCGGGAAGTTGAAAACTCAATCGGATGGGTACGAGCTACTTTCGGATGCGATCGAGCGCACCTCAACTAGTAGAAAGCATGCTACTGGTGCCGTACTGTTCTGCCACCACATCTTCGTTTCGAGAGAACTCTTTCGGACAGTGGAGTTGGAATAACCAGATGACACGTTCATGGTAAAGACCCCCCTCCCATCCCTTTTGTATGGTCACGTCCATGCTCGAACGTGTGGAGTATCTGCTGATACAAATTTCTTCCAGCGCCCTATCAACTGGGTACTTTGGAGCACACAGACGCAAATTGCATTGGTGGTGACGCCTGAGGAGGCCGAGGACTTGTTACCTCGAAAACGTATTCTTGAGCACCCGCTGACGCACCTGTTAATGTACTCTGCTCCTGTGGCTCGCAGGATGCTGCACTTCGGTAAGCTTAACTTTTATGCCATTCCTAGTATGCCGGCGGATTACCAGATGCCCCAATGGCTTGTCATACAAATCGGTCTGTTTGCCGGGCGCTTGTATTTCGACTTCGATGAATACGACAACATGACTAGGATTCTCGACACCGGCGGATCGAAAAACAGACGAGCACCGGAAAAAAGATGTGTGTTCCAGCCATCGATGATCTCGCCCGCAGATTCCAAACTGCTGGCGTTCCTACACGAGTGGATGGCTGTGAGGAGAAAAGGACAAGAGTTGACGCAGACTCCAATGGGATACCTGTGTGAAGGAAAGCTGATGAGCGAGCGGCACCCGTTTTTTGCCAGGAGGACTCTACCAGTGCAAGCTGCATCGTCCAATGTTGGTTCTGCACGGCAAGTTGTTGATCATGGTGCGGACTCATCCGATGAGGATGGAATTCCTGATTCTTCCTCCGAAGTGGAGATTAAGTGAAGGTTGCTCTAACACTCATGTTACGATTATAGTAATTAAAGTTACTAAAGTCTACGTACTAAGTTTTTTTTTTCGCGAATTATACTAAAGATTAATCACCCAGCGAAGCGAAGGGCAGAAGGTTTAAAGCGTGGATAGAGTATTACGTTCGGTATTAAGAGTCGAAGAAACTTTAAATAAATTCGACTTTAGAATTAGATTTAGCGTAGAAATTATAGACTATTAATTACTTTATTTAAAAGATAAATTATATAATTTTACGTTCGCGCGTATTTAGCTACGTGGTTTCCTTACTCATCTTAACCACTAGAAGCGACGAGCGAATACCGCTAGGCCTCGTAGCGAGTAGCGAATACCGCTAGTAGCGAGGGAAGTAAAGGTAGTATACACCTACTACTCGAGTTATAGCGAACGGCCGAAGGTCTAGGGCGAAAGTAACAGGGCTATTGTATAGAGGTAGAACCTCTACTTCGCCGGGAGTTCCTTTAATAGATTTCGCCTGGCCGATCTATTGATAGTATATATTATCTTTTATATAATATAAAGAACTTAATTACAAACTTTAAAAGCCATACTTTCCGAATAATAAACAATAGTTGGGCGCCAACTAAGAGGGCCATAGAACTTACACCTCTAAGGCACGACCCTCCATCACTCACACCAACTAAACCCCCCTCACCCACCTACACACCCAGCCTCCCCACGAAACCGATACACCACATCCTCCATCCTACTCTCGGGAAACACATACAACCACCTCAACCCCTTCCCCTCCCCACAGAACACGCCGTGCTCCGCATCGCCCGGGATCCACACGACGGTATCCTTGCCGACCTTGCTTCTCTTCCTCTCGATCTCGACTTCGCCGGCGCCGGACTGGACGTAATAAATTTCGGCTGGTGCATGGCAGTGCAGCGCGAGCGAGCCGTTTGCCGGACAAGTGGCGGTGCCTGCGGTGAGTGTGTCTGTCGCCGTGTCGGGCGCGGTGAGGAGGGTGTACCAGGTCGTCTTGCCTCGCGTTGGCTGGTCGGCGAAGGAGGAGGGCGGCCGCTTTTGCTGGACGTCTGCGGAGCGGAGGAAAAGAGGCTCATGCGGAGGTGGTTGTGATGGCTCGGACATGGCGGGCAGGGCGTGGTGGCCATGTGCGGGCTGGGGTGCGTGTACCAAAAGCGTTTTCTTGTGACGCTGGACGGTGGCACTTGCGTTGCCACTGGCTGGGTATATGTCATGTATGCTTTGATGACGTGACTGGCATGGACTCGATAGTGGCGTTCTGACACGCAACTCGTTGGCATGTTTTCTGTCTGTGAAGTGCGTGTTGCGGCCAATTTTGGAGAATCCCCTTGTGTCTTTCTTCGGCTCATGTGAACGGAAAAATCAGGCGGGTTCCCGTTCGCATGGAGCTCGGAAGACTTCCATGCTTCTCAAAGCCGGAGATTTCGCCGCCGTCATCATCCTGTTCCGTAATATGTATCGCATGCTATCGTAACTTTGCGTCCCATATTGACCCATTCACCATCCACCTATACACATTTCCAGCATAAAACCCAGTACGAAGTCCCATCCGCGAAGCCTTCCATCCATCGCAACATCCATTACCAAAACGCGCCATATCGTGCAGAAACAGCCGTCTCGTCGTCGACTTTCTCCCGCAGCTCCCGAAGCTGCGTCGTAGCATTAAAGTCTGCCTCCTCCGGCTGGCCTATCGGCCCGAAAGATGCGGGGGATCCACAGCTAATCCCAAGTCTAGCACGAAGTCCGCCCGGTCATCTCCGCGAATGATGCAGCTGTTGGATCGTTCCAAGCCCACACTTCCCGACGATATCAATGAGTTGGTTGTCATGTATATATCGCATTCCCCGTTTTCCTAGGGCCGACAGGCTTCTGTCGCGAGCGGACAGCAGCAATGGCCGAAGTGTCAGTGCGGTTAGCTGGAGTTATAGAAGGGTTTCGACGGCAACGGTAGGTGCCTGCAGTGATAAGGGATCGAGGATATATCCGACTAACTCGCCAGCTACTTAAGCATGATAGACAGGCAATGCGAGAGCTAGTACACGCCGTTAAAGTTCCTGTATTATGCTAAAGTAGTTAAGCCGCTTGCGGATCCTTTTTATTCATCACCAACGATATCGAAGCATGGGTCATAAGCTACTCGTAGCTTAAGTTATCGCTTTTTCCTTCCCTTACGCACTTCACTATGGCTGTTGATAAGATCACATGACAGGCTAGAGATATTAGTGCTAAGCATTACGCCAGAGCTTTCCACTGGGATGTTGTGCATAAACGGGATAACGAGCTGGGAATGGAAAGACGACCAGTTTCCTGCATGGTATTAATATGGTTGTTAGAGGAGAATTTCGGCTCTACACCTTCCGTTAACAAGGGAGAGTGTACAATAAGAGCTACATCTATGTGGCCCTAAAGAAGAAGCATATAGAAAAAAATATCCTTGCTCCTCTCCCCGTCGGTTCTTCCCGAATGGAGCGTTCACGCCGTTGTCAAGAAGCGCCATTATCGATACAAGCTCCCAACCCTCACTCACGTAGTAAACGGATACGTTGAAAGCATCAAACGTATAGGTCCACGGATGGATACTCGCCTGGTCATACGCGCAATCATTCTCATCCCCATCCCAAACCGGCCTCATCGGCCACTTGCACGGCTGCTGGCTCTCGCCCGCGAGCTCCCGTCCTATCGGCAATAGTTCAGTTGAGACGAGACGGTCGGGAGCGCTGACGCCCTCCACCTACTCGATGAGGGTGTCCGTAAAGCTGACGGGCCAGGGACTGGGCTGAAGCGAGTTCGTTCCGCAGTGCGCAGCGCCTGGGATGGGGAAGAGGAGGCACCAGTCGGCCAATGCGTCGACGAATTGGTTGTAGGTCTGCTGGGGATACATGGTGGTGCGGCCGCTGTCGAAGTAATGGATGGATGAGCCGGCGGGCACGGAGGGGTCGGATTCGCCGTGGTGGTGGAGATTTCCTGGTGGACGTGGCAGGGTTAAATCTCGTTGTTCCGAGGGGAAGAAATGAGGATGCGAAGAACAGGAGGGCGGGCGGACGGGTGGTCGGGCTCGGGCACCTCCCGCGTTCTTGAGATTGGGGACAGTGGCTTGGAGGGTGTCGAGGTAACGGTTGTACGCGATGTTCATCCATCCGATAGGCGTGTCGTACGTCGCACCATCCAAGCTCTCCAGGTTCTCTTCGTCGACCAGTTCTACGAAATTGGTGACAAACTCGCCACCGGTGGAGGGAATACTCAGCTTCCAGCTAATAGTGGCATTGTCGTACGTCGTTGCCGCATCGGTGAACTTAGAACCGATCTGGTAGTCGAGGTACACCCGCTTCCCATCAGAGCTGTGCAGGCCATCGTAGATCGCTTGGGCGACGGCTTTGCCTTCGGCGCTGACGGTCCCGTTTTGGGCGGGCTGGTGGCTGGACGAGGAGCCGGTGATTGCTTGGCGCTTGCTGAAGCCGAATCCGAGAGAGGTGCTACTCACTGCACTGAAGACGTTGCCCGCGATTACCTCATTGATGTTGTACCGGGGCGGCGGGAGGGCCAGTGAGGGAGGGTGCATCAGGAGACCTGGTAGATCAGAGAAGAAATTCGGTGCCGTGTGACTATGGTCTTCGAAGATGGAACCTTCTGTACGAGCAGGCCCACTCTTCCACTTCCCACGAAGAGCGAGGTCAGGAGCACAGAACAGGCTGTGCGTGGTCACAGGGATGATCAACGTGGTGCAGGGACAAGAGATGGTGGTCGATCAGGGCCCGATGCAACCCCGGCAAGCTTGGTGCTGTACTCCCACACCTCCCACCGCGGGTAGAGTAACTACGACGAAAACAAGTGCCATTTTACGAAGAAAAACCGGACGAGCGTGCTGGAAGTTTGGAGGGTTTCCTTCGCGAAATTCCTAACGGCCTGCCGACTGCATTCTGGGCTGGAAGGGGGGAGCGTTTTGTCATCAGTCGACCGTGTTGCCACTGGGAAGTGGGGTTGGAGCGTGTCGCAGAATAATTGGCCATGGACGGCGCGGGACGGAAGGCCACTTTTCACTTCCCGCACGCCGTGGCGAGGCTGCCTGGTGGTATTGTTGAGTTTGCGCGGCGGAGCGGGAGGCTGCTACGCCACCCCTGCCCAGTATTGCCGCTCCCGATCGATCAAGGCCAGTAGTGCCACCGATGATGCGTGGGAGACATTGGTTGGCGAAGACCAGGACACGGGTGATGGTCCATTCAGACGCGGACCGGAAAGCTACATCTCCGCCCCTGCAATATCTTTGCATTCTATGCGCAGCCAAGAATGTCAGTCGTACCAATTTGAGGGGTCTAACCTATGAGCTGAATGAAACCAGAGCATGTGCCACCGTATGCTATGCCTCGTATGAAGCTTTCCAAGATTTCATCCTGCACTCGACCTTGGGCGCTCTCGTTTTTGCGCGCCTGAAGCTCGACACACGCCAGCTCATCGCTGCCCACGGAGCCATGATAGCGTGATTGCTTTCAGTTACACCTCATACGCTTTGTTCTTTTTATGGGCAATGGCAAGCAATTAAATTGTGACTGTTACAGCCGCTAAAGCTGGCGGTGTCTGACATCGCCAGTTGTGGATCAATGCACGAGCTTCTGTCATCTCGAGACATGGTACGGTCCTGACTGTAGCTTCTCAAGCACATTGTCGTAGTGGTGACCCAGACTTTGCTACACAGTAAAGCACTTGAACGTCGGTAGCCAGCAACAAGAAGCGGGTGCACACCTCTCAGGGCAAGTCATATGATGACACGAAAATATTGTGATGCCAGAGAACACGCGGATGCAATCAAAGCTCTACCGGGATGAGCTTTTACTCCAACGAGTCAATCTACAGACCGTGAGGTACAGCTCGTGATAAGTATGCCAGAATACGCCGCCCCCTATTGCTTCCTTCAATACTTAAGCACCTTTTCTTCCACACCAGCGTGGCTCTTCAAGCTCATCATTCTCACCAATGGTGAAATACAAGACCCCGACAACCTCATGTATGTCTCCTCTGCCACCATCTATTAGGATCTCTTCCTATCGCCTGCCAACGTGGATATCACCCTCTACGTAGCCGCAATTTCGATCTTCAGCCAAGGACACGTGTGCTGACCAGCCTACCGTGGGGATATCCAGCCAAAAATCAGCTACCAGAAGCGTAAGATCCAAGGCAACGGGGATAAATAGGCCGTAGAAGCGGGCGCAGGAGACGCTACCATCTGGCATTGGGACTCGGATGGCTTCCATGGGAGCCAGCCAGTATCGCCCAAACCGATACTGGCAAGCCCCTCAACCTGGTGGTGATTTGTGAAGCTTTGCGTCACCTTGGTCATGGGTTGCCTCGAGATTAGCCTCTAGCGTAAGCTTCAACCGGAACCTCCGTTGCGGCACTGTATGTGACGTCGAGTAGGTAAGCCGGTCTCCCGTCGATGTCGTCGGCAATTAGCGCTAACTTTTATCCAGCTAAGAGACCTCCACGATGGACTCTGGTCGGCTGAGTAACCGCTGTCGACGTATACGGCGGAACCAAGGCCCCGAATCCGTAAGATCATCTACAGGGCCTGGAGCTGCTATGACTTCAGGAATCGACAGACCTTACGCAGGACAAAGCCATTCAGAATGCAGATATACTACGCCATCCATATCTACCTGGAAGGGAGAGTGTGGCAAGAGTTTCTCATATCTGCGTGGTGTTATAGAACACCATCGGTAGTCGTTCGCTACCAACGGGGACAGTCCGATGCGCAGCGGCGATGTGATTTTTGACTTCGCAGCTGCCATCCTTGCGGCAATCCTGCGGCGACAGAGAACATCCGAGTCGCTCTAGCCCACATGACGGCCAGCAAACACGAGGACAAGCCACGCGGAAGGTTGGTGACGACCTCACCTTCCCCGACAAATTCGCAAGAGTGTTCCAGTCGGTCGTCGGTGCCGACATCAACCCGGAGGGCGCGGACATTCGGGACTCTGTGGCGTCGTTCATCCTGAGGATTACTGGACATACAAGTATAGAACCCTGCTCTGCCCATACATCGGAACCGAAGGGACCACTGGAACAGCATACTACATGGCCGATTTTGACGATCTCTACAGTACAGAAATACCGATGGAACCACGGGAACCCAATACCGGAGCTGGTATCGGAACCGGCGGGCCTGTGAGGCCCCCGATCAACACCTGGAACGCACTTCTGCGACAGATTCTTCCAGCGTCGGGGCGCCTAAGATTGCGAAGACGAGGCTGCAACATATCGCCAAACAACGCCTTCCAGGGAGCTAATGTTCTGCTTGAGTTTATGCACTACTGGGACATTAGATTCGAAGCGCGTGGGAAGGCGAATCGGTTAAGCTTCTGCACGCCAATCTGATTCATGACCGCTTGCCTTGAACTCCCTATTCGGCGGAGAGGCGGCCTTGCAGCGGCAAGCTGGTCAAGGTCCTGAGCGCCCAAGCTCCCGGTGATGAAGCGGTTGCCTTCCAGGGAGCAAACGTGTTCCACGAGTACATGCACTTCTGGGACGTTGGCTCCGAACCGTTTGACAATCATTTCGGGATCAGTTTCGCAACGAGTGCAGGGAACAGGCGAGAGAAGCACCGATGCCGGTATAGGAAGTTCCCGAAGCTGGTAGCTACCAGAAAACCAACATCGATCCAGATAAAGCCCAAAATACAGGAGCCGGCAACTCTAACTACTCGCCGGACAAAACACCTATCTGGTACACTTCAGAGGCTACGCTCTAGAAATTGGATAAACGTCTACCATCTACGGCCAAATCGTAGAAGGCGAGCCGTACTACGCCGTTGTACACGCATCATGCCTTCCACACGATGACACCTAAGCCGGCGATGGCGGCGAAGACAACACCGATGGGAGAGGAGCGCCAATAGTTGTGAGCCCCTGGCTCCCATTGATTCTTCATCATTGTCTTCCGCAGCCATCCCGGCCAAAGCCGGTACCGGAGTCGCTCTCAATCGGACTCCATAGCCTTGGGTCCGATCAGCTCGACAATGAGAAACGCTGGACCGCCGTAATCGCCAGCCAGTCCGTTTGTTACTAATGGACTCCGGCGCTGATGACATATCAAATAAATACCAGGCCAGCATCACACGAGCGAGCAACCAATATTGTACATGCGTAGAGAGAGTGATAGACCGCCAACCCAGCTGGTCCCCAGGAAGATAACGGGCGTCTACATCTTCCGCGTTTGCTCCTCCTTCACGTCAGCCTTCGCCACCGTCAGGCGGGCAGTCATCCCCCGGGCGCCGCTATAGGTCGTTCGTTTCGTGCGATGGCGAAACTTTCGCAACGGGGATCCAGACGTGGTGGATGCTGGACAGGGCTACGCTGGTGGGTCCAGACGGTTGTTGGCCGGATGCGGAACTAAGCCCATAGACGAACTGAGCAAGTTGGCCAGCAAGTGGACATGGATACGGTGGCGCGTCAAGCATCTCAATGGGGATGGAGATTGGGAACGATAGGTTAGATATAGGGACTGGAAGCCGTGATCACCCAGAAGGACAGTAGCGACCAACTCGTGAGTAACTCGGTTGTATGTAGAGAGAATAATGATCTTTTCGTTATAATGTTCGTATGTGTAGGAGGCGTTGTCATAACATTACACAGTCGTATAGTACTAGACCAGTTGGTTTACTTTCCCACAACACCGCAACCCTTTTTTTTTGTGAACCCCAGCCTAAACAAGTAAATCATTGGTAAAAGCATATAAACAGACGAAACAGCGAACCTCATCACCCCCACGTAATTCAAATGCCACACAAAGCCCGCCACCTCTCCTTCTCGCGCAGCAGCATCCCCCCGCCATCCCCCCTTCACCTACAATTACAAAACCCCACATCCAAATGCGCGCTATCCCCCTCAAAATTCCAATCATACTGCATCCCATCAGCACATACCCGCCACTTCACCCAGGTCCACTCACCAATCCGCCATCCTTAACACCATAACACTGCTCGATGATGTTCTCGAACCCATCCCAGCACGACTGCTGGTCGTGGAAGCGGCCGACGAGGTTGACGACGGCCCAGCCCCAGGTGAAGATGCTGCTGGTCCTCCACTTGTCCGTGTTGCAGAGCGCCTCGCGCGCCTTGTACATCTCGTCGCGGCTCTCGCACTGCGCGCAGCCGCTCAGGGTGTAGCAGTCGGCGGCGGACACGGTCGAGCTCACCGCGGCGAGCGTGGTGGCGAGGAGCGGGAGGTTGAAGCGCATGGTGATCGATGTAAGTCGGTTTGGGTTGGACGCGTGGGGTGAGGAGCCAGGCTGGTGGTTGAGGATATCGGGGGACGCGGCTTCGATGTTATATTTTTCGAGCCCGGCCTTTGGTTTCTGCATGGGCTGCATGTCATCGGTGCAGCTCGAGCGGCCGTGGTTGCGGGATCCTCCGGAACGGCGACGGGGTGGTTGCTTGGAATAGCTCACGGCGCTGCGTGAGAGCCAACCCCGCTGCAAACCATCCATCGATCGCTCTGCCACCAGCCGCGGGACTGAGAATGGTTCCCCATCATGGTGAGCAGGCAGGAAGGCACGGCAGCGTTGATCGCACGCCGGCAAGAATTTACGTAAATCGTGGCGTTTTGCGCATCGAGAAACCCCAACAAGCCGCCGTCTTCCGCTCGCGCTTGCTGGTCCGGATCGGCCGGCGGCGATGCGGTTCAAGATGTTCGGGGCAGGTGGAAGTTCAGCTGCGGGGTATGGGGTCTGTAGGATTCGGATTCAGCCTTGCGTCTCCCGCCGTCAGTCCCCGCGTCCTCCTACAGGCTCTCTCCACCCGCCCTTGCATCCGCTCCCGCTCCTGTCGATCCCCCCGCCATCCTGCCGCCTTTTTTTTTCGTTTTGCGGCGACTTCCGCATCGACGACCTTCTTGCCGCCGTGCCGTGCAATGGCTCGCCCCGGTGGACGTCGTCCAGCTTCTCCTCGGATGTGGACCTGAGTTTGGCGTCGGCGAAACGGGCCAGGATCTTTGCAACGGCCACTGCAGACTGAAGTGGAGAGCGTTTGCCCAGTTCAAACGGTAGGCTTGACAGACAATCCAGCACTCTGGGGTCGAGCCAGTAGTCGCTGCTACTTTCACAATGACCCTGATTGTCATACTTCCGGTGCCTGAAGCCTCAGTTATGGCCGCCGTGATATAAAGAAATGTAATGCATAGGTAGATAGAGACGTGCAGTTCCATAGGATGAGCGGCCCCATGTTTTCATCGTTCAACAGGCGGTGGCGGCTCAGTAGGTAAAGAGTCATTGGACGGCCGCTATTCCAATCCGTCAGGGCCATTACTCTCAACGTAGTCCTCGAGCAAAACCAATGCAGAAATCAGACATAACAAACGAGATTCCAACCTCACGCTACAGCAACGACACGTCCACACGCACATCAAATATAGAACAAAAACAAAAACAAAAACCAAACCCTCCCCTCACGCGCAAGTCCCACCATCCCCACCCCACCTTACAAAAGCCCCCTCACCTCACCTCACCCCCCCTCCCCCTCCCTCCCCTCCCCACCCTCCTCCCTCCTCATCTCAACATGCGTATCCAAAACCCTCCACACCTGCACCAGCGCCTCCCGATAAAACGCATCGAGCGCCAAATTCTCACTCCCAACATGCTGCAGCCTCAGCGCCTGCAGCGTCTCGCACACGCGGTCGAGCTCCCACACCGTCGCGAGCGGCGGTCGCTCGTTCTCGCTTTTTCGCTGCTTCCCGCCGGTTCGGACGACTTTTTCGGCGGCGGTGGTGGGGGCGGAGTGGGATGGGGCTGCGGGAGACGCCATTGGGTAGCGGGTGGTGGTGGGGATGCCGGTCGCGGTGGCTGAACCGCTCGGCGGAGGGCGGGGAGGGGCGCGGAGGGGGTGGAAGCGCGGGGGGCGGGTCGATGGGGGCGTGGGGAGGTGGTGGTGGTGGCGGGTGTCTGTTTGATTTGTTTTTGTCTGTCTTTCTGGGCGGTGTGTGGGCGGTGTGTCGGCGGAGGGGGTCGAGGTGGTGGGGGTCGTAGTGGTGATGGGGAGTGGCGGCGATGCGACGGTGTCCTCCTCGTCGGAGTCGGCGAACTCGGCGATGCTGTCGATGGCGATGTTTATTTCGGAGATGATGCCGCGGCGGTGGAGGAGGGGCCGCTTTTCCTTGTTCTCCGTCTTGATGGGGCTTTCTTCCTCCTCGTTGCTCTGCTGGGAGTCCTCGTCAAAGGTTCCGGTTGTGGGAGAGGAGAAGGGCCAGCGCACCGGCGAGGGGTTGTGGTCTTTGTCACCTTCGCGGCGGCTGCTCTTTTCGCCATTGTTGTGTACTTTGTCGTACTTTTCTTTGGCGAAACGTTTGCGGGTTTTCTCGAGAATGTGTTGTCCTATTTTGAAAGACAGGGAATGCTTAGTTGCAACTGGGAGGGGGAAGGTATGGAGGTATGACTTACGGATGCGGTCGCCGTCTTTGTCTCCGACTACCATGACGCCATTGGGTGGAGTACCCCTCCAGCGAGCACCCATGTAGTAAGGCTTCCACTCGGAGTCATCATCGATTCCTGAGAGTGGGATGGTAAGTGGAATGGGATGGTTGAGAGTGAGGAACATTGAATACTTACTACTGCTCGTGGTGCTTCTGCTGCGTCTATGGCTGATGATGCTGTCCTCGCTGCCATAAGTGCTATCGGTATGTGGTATAGAGGGTTCAAACTGCTCATCCGTCTGAAGTTGAACGAAGATTTCCTCGCTATCGGAGGAATCTAAATCCACACAGATGTCATCCCTGCCGTATTGTTGAAGACTTGCGTCGCGCTGTTTATGTTTCGAAGGTTTGGGTGTCTTTATTTTTGGTTTGTGCCGGACAGGACTTTGGACGTCATGGTCGCCGGCGGGAGATCTTATGATGCGGCGTCTCCGATGGAGAGACGACGGACTGCCGTCTGCGGACGAGAGAGGTAGGGTTGGAAGAGGCTTGTTGCGGCCAATTTCGCTGGCGGAACGGGGAGTATGCGGAGACAGGGAAGCAGGCGGTGAAATGGCCTTCGCATGGCGCTTGAAGTGAACAATGCAGTAGCCATCATTTACAACGTTCGCCGTGCACGGCGCGCCATTCGTGGTGATTGCCTTGCACTTTTCCATTACGAGGAGATGCGTGAAGTAGAGAGATGAAGTTGAAGGATGGTAGCGCGCCATGATTGAGAGAGGCAATCATATAAATCCTGTGACATGGTGTTTGGGATTCGTGGTGGCCGCAAGAGACGTACTTGTCTTTGCAACCAGTCGCTGCGGAAGGCTGAAAGAAATTCGGTGTTAAGGCGTAGAGTCTCTCCTTCTAATGCTATCATAGCATCGATCTGGCTCAATATGTCTCAGATTGAGTGAGACTTGCGCCAAAGTGCGGCAGCTATGGTGGGTACTGTCCGTTCACCCACACCGGCCTTCCTGAAGGCAATCGATGCCCGTTTCCTTGAAGCGTGTAAGTTGTGTCGGGACTGCCGGTGAGCCACAGTCCGGATGTTTGTCTGCTGATGGACGTTATAGACAATCGTCCCTCCCCGTACACGGTTTGTGGAAGGTTTCCAAGCGAGTGGCCGTTTCTTGAGATGGTGAGCTGGGCCAAGTGCAGCTACAATTCTCACGCTTCGGCTTGATGTCTGCTTCATCAAGACACCAGTTGTCGTAAAGGGGCCGCAATCCAAGTTCGTTCTCATATTCTCCAATGTTCAACTCAAGCCTTCGCGCAGCCCACGCATTGCACCATACCCTTCCAGCCTGAGGCTGCATCGTTGCCAGGATTGAATTGTGCGGAAGCTGTCGTGGTCTCCATGCAGTACGCCAGACAAAGGATGAAACAAAGTTGAGAGGTGCATCAAACAATAGGATCGCGCAGTCAGTGCCCCCTGGCCACAGCAAGCCAGGTGAGACAATTCTGGCTTCTGCAAACGGAAGCGAGGAACAAAGGCGTCGACACCGTTGTGTCTCACTCCCGTCGGTGAGAAACCGTCAGTCATTCGTGGAGCTGCACTGGCATTTTGAACAACTTGTGGAGAGAAGAAAACCGGCATTGCTCAAGTTCCAATAACTGCGGTTCGGTTCATCAGACGGGTGAAGGTTAAAGGCACTAGTGGATATCTACTTTCAGAGGTGCGACCATGGGAAACATAGCAATTTAGACGATGCCGATAGCGAGGAACAATGTCTTCAAAGGGAACGGGCATTCAATTATGACATGATACACTCATTTATTCAGACCAGCGATTGAAATGAGTGGCAGCCATAACGGTCAATATCCTGAAACTTTCAGGGGAGATTAAACGTGTATGGGAATATTGGCGCGACTGCAATACAAAGAAAAAAACAACAACAAGCGCTTCAATCAGACAACCCCAACACCTTCCCCGGCCACGCGAGCAAATCCCTCAGAGTCCACGTACTCTGCATGTACGCCATGGCCTTCTCATGCCTCAGCCTCCTCTCCCTCTCCCTCCTCTCCCTCCTCACCCTCTCCGCCTCCTCCCCCTTCTCTCCCTCCGTCATACACGCAATCGCCGCGCTATCCTCCGCCGCGCTCACAACGCCCCTCACCACCCCCCTCTGCGCCTCCGTCAACACCCCCGCCAACGCATCCCCGTCCCCTTCCGAGCCCTCCGCAAACAACCCGCGCTGCTCGCCCGCGCCGCGCGCCACCTGCGCCTGGCACGCGCGCAGCCTCTCGCGCAGCCGCGCCTTCCCCGCGATGCCCGCGGCCGCCGCCTGCTGATCGCTCGTCTCGACACCGGCGGCCGCAGACGCCGACGCCGACGCGGGCCCCAGGTGCGCGGCGCCGAACAGCCCGAGCACCCCGCCGCGCGTGGCGTTCAGCGGCGCCGGCAGCGCGTCCTTGACGACGGCGTCGTGCCAGCACAGCGAGGGCACGTACGATATCCACGCGACGTGGGCGGGGGTGACGGGGGCGGCGTCGCTGCTTCCTCCTCTGCCGGGCGCCGGGCACGCTGGGCACGGTGGCGGGGGGAGGAGTGATGATAGTGGTGAGGAGAGGGGGTCGGGCAGCGCGGCGATGCAGTCGCTGGTAGTGCTGTTGTTGCTGCCGCGGAACGACACGGCGGCGAAGAGGCCGAGGAAGAAGCCGAGCAGGAAGGCGCGCCAGAAGAAGGCGGCGTCGCTGATGCCCTCGCGGCGGGGGTGGCGGGGCGATGGGCGCGCGCGGCTGTAGCTGCGGCTGCGGGGCGTCGGCGTGGGCGCGTAGACGTAGGGAGACGAGGGCGACGAGGTGGGCGGGCTGGAGGTCGTGGTGGATTCGTAGTCGGCGATGCGTTGCGGGCGCGCGCGGCTGCGGCTGCGGGTGCGCGGCGTTTGGGGCATGGTCGCTTGGGTGGGTGGGGTTTGGTTCACTTGTGGACGGGCGCGACGGTGGAGGTGGCATGGGCGGGTGGGAGTGGGAGATTCTTTTATTGTGCTACACAAAGGATGGATGCGGATAATGAAAGGCGGGCTTGGCTGCCGTGTCCAGCGCGGGACGAATCGCTCAGATTGAAATGGAAACAGATGCAGTGATAAAGTAGAGCAATCAAAGAACAGAAAAACTCCTTACCTTTCTACGAGTGTACTTGTAGTAGTGGTGAGCACAAAACTATACGGATGCGTCAACGCCCAGCGTTGGCATCTCGCACCGTCGCCGCCTGCGGCTGCCAAGTCGTTTTTGCCAAGGCCAAATTATAACCTTTTCATCATATGCCAGTACTCGGGCGCTGAAGGGTGGTCCTCGTATACAACCATGAACGGTGTATCTATTGTATCTGCGAACATCCATGGTAGAGTCCAGTAGAAGGTAACTAGCATGACCGCGAGAAACACATTCTGCAAGGTAAGGTATAGCACTACTTGGTCATAGAGGGCTACCGCGCTATCCTTGAACTCGGCAAAGAGTGACGTCTTGCGCTGGGAATGCCAGTGCAACAGCTTAACCACAGCCCAAAAGATGCTCAGCTTTGCGATACCTTCGACTGTTTCAAACACAGGGATCCCATTGATGGTCGTAGACGTGTCTTGGCGCCCCACGCTGAATACCACCATGTTGAAGGCGGTCAGGGTGGCAAAGGTGCACCCCCAGCCAATCAGAATGTTGATGATACCGACATGTTTGGCCGTCGAGAGGATAAGACAGAAGGAGATGGTAGGCTGGACAATAGCCCATAGTGCAGCTAATCGAAATGTGCTCTGCGTCTGGAGATATGCTACAATGAACGAAAAGGCGAACTCGGTTGAGATTATTAGCAAAACGACCGCTCCCATGAACCAGCCATTAGTCCAGAGCGTCGGCATGGTAGATGATGTGTAGTAGCGTTGGCGTCAAGAACTTTCCGTTCGGGTTCCGGAGATGTTGGAGGTTGGGTGTATGCTGCTTTTGCCGAAGTGTTGGTGGGATGCTCTTATAGCCTCGCTACGACTTATTATTACACTTACTTGTTGATTTGGGAAAGACACTTAGCCATTGTTGTGTTGCCCTGCGGCTGCTTTGTTGTGAGATATGTATCAATGGAAATCAATCCCGCCCATTGTTTCGCACGGCGCCACGGCTGTAGAACGAACAAAAGACAATAATAACCCACCCTACAGGTCAGCCCACCGTCCGATTGATTGTGAGGCCAGTGGGAACGAAGTAGAGAACAATGGCTATGACTGGTCTTGCATGGCCGTGGGGGCGCCAGTGAACTTTGACACGCATTTTTCCTTTTTAGAAATTGCCGTGACCCGGTCGGAGAATGGAGAGAATGCCAAATTGCGGAGGTCCAATGTAGTCCGGCAAGTTCGTTATGTCTCCACAGTGCGGACTTTTCCAGCTGTTCGCAACGCACCCTTCTCCGCTGGGAGTGCTCTCGAGCGCGACGGTCCAGCCATTTGTGTCATTCCGATGGACTGAATCTTGGTTGCGTTTTACTGGACATCAACACCACGCCAAGTGGTGAGGAATTCTTCTGAATAAAAACACCAGGCTTGGCGACCCCACAATATCGACAACAATATTGAAACTGTATAAGTAAGGAACATGATTGATCGTGAGCTTTAGGGTTTTTCTACTCCGAATGATGCTAAACCGATAGAACAACAGTATCCAACATCCAGCGCTATGCCCACAGCGCCTCAACAGGCCCTCACCATCGCCACGAAACACCAAACCCATTTCCCGCCACTCGCCTGTAGTCTGCCGCTTCGGAGTCTGATCACAAGGGATTACGAAGACGGAAGTCCCTCATTGCCCGCACGAACTGCACCTCAGACTTCGGCAGCGAACATTTGTACCGCTGCTTCCTCCCCGACACAGAAGAGATTGAGGCCGCACCCGCCCCAGTTTTCTTAGCCTTGGCCGCTCGGGAAGTATTATTCGCTCCCACTTCCTTCGCCAGCAGAGAAGGCTTCCCAGACTTCCGTCTCGGCCTCGTCGTCACCGGTTTCCTGGACGCCGCTAGCATCGGCTGCCGCCGAGAGCCTTTGTAATCCCCATCATCGCTATCGTCGTCGTCATCGTCGACAAACTCCCCCTCATCAGATGCCTCGTAGTCACCGCCCGCGTCCTCACCGTCGGCATCGTCCCTCCCCTCATGATCAGCGCCCGCCTCCACGTCACTGTCATCATCGTCATCATCATCGCCGTCGCCTTGTCCCCTTCCGCCCCCACCACGCTGCTGCCACACCCACTCCTCCCACTCGGGCACATCCTGCAACACATGCAACAACTCCGCGCTAACCCGCCTCCTCTCCCCCGCCGCCAACACAGCATCCACCCCGGGCCCAAACAGCGCCGCAAGGCCTTCATACTGCTCTTCGCCCAGCCTCTCATTCGAGACGCGCCACATATTCCTCTGCTGGACGACAGCCCGGCACGCGCGGGGCAGGTGCGGCGCAGTATAGAACTGGCCGCCGACGGCGAGGCTGGGGTCGGGCGTGAAGACGGCGTGCGGGAAGGCGGGCGGCATGACGAGGAGGTCGCCGGCGCGCAGCTCGAGCTTGGCCCAGCCCGAGCGGTGGTCCGCCGCGTGCAGGTTGTCGGCGCTCTCGAGGAGCCGCACTGTCGACTCGTCGACGCGGCGCGGGAAGTACCATAGCTTGCGCCCGGAGAGGATGCTGATCCAGGTGTTGCCGCCGCCTGAGTCGATGTGGATCGGCGAGATGGTGTTGGCGGTGGATGCGATGAAGAATTCGGGGGAGGTGGAAGGGGGGCTGGCGGTGGCGGCGACGCGTTTGCCGCTGGCTGCTGCTGCGGCTGCGGCTGCGGCTGCATGTGTCGACGTTTTTTCGATGCGGGTGCGGAGGTTGTGCTCGGCGATGGCTTCGGGACAGAAGGTGTGCTGCGTCAGGTTCTCCAGGCTGAGGAAATTCTGCGGGGGGCGCACATTGGATGTCGGTTCGAAAGCGTCGAACAGGGTCTTCATCTTCGTTCGGATCGTGTTTTCCTCGCTCATATCATGCACATCGATGTGGTCGTTGGCATGGAATTCCTTTCGATCAGCCAAGAAACGTTCCAGGTCGAAACCACCACTATCGACAAGACTGTAGATGGTTTCGCCAGTGCTGTCCCTGCGAGCACGGTGAAAGATGGGCTTCCGGAACTCGCCGGCCAGTGCCTTCTTCAAGTCGTCCATGCTGTCTACGGAGATGACGTCCGTCTCGCGCGCAAAGTCCTCCTTCAAAACCTTCTCCCACGTCCACTGGTTGAGGCGGCCTCCGTACTGGTCACGCGTCCTGGCCCGCCGCAGCACCTCATCCGACCACGTGTGTGCGTATTCTGCCATTCCATCCAGCTCCTTGAGGAACCTGTACAAAGCTTCGCCTTTTGGAGGGTAGCGGAATTCGGTGGAATACTCGCCCCACTCCGAACCGCCTTTGTCCAACACTTTCCTGAACTTCCTGAGGTACTCCTGGGACAGTCTGTTCAGCTCCTTCTTCTCGTCCTCTGCAGGCGAGCGATTTCCACTCTGGCCACTCTCCGCATCCTGTCTAGGTTGAACATCCAGTTCAGGTCGTTCGAGCTGCCCAACGGTCTGTGCCAGCTCCCAGCTCTGGTTCGTAGCTGCAGAAGAGAGGGATACAAGCTGCACTCGCGAATTGTTCCTGGGCCGCTTCGATGATGGAGATCCGATCTGGCAATCGTTGACCGCCGATGCAGGACGCTTGTTCTTGCTACCCTTCGGACGACCTCTCTTGCGCTTTGGCTCCGGGTTCTGCTCTGTCGGAGGTATCGTCCGGGCCCCTTCGAATTCCTCTGTAGGCGTTTTCTTCTTGCTCCCCTTGGGACGGCCTCTCTTGGGATTGGTGGGCTGGCCATGGTCTATCGTACCGCCTTCCTCGGACCGCGTCGGGTGTCCCGCAATTCCGATGTTCCCAGGCTCCTTGCGTGACCTCTTGCCGATGTTCATGTAATGCTCCCACGCCCCCTCAGCTAGTTGTGCAGAAACCGAACTGCGCGCATTCGAGTGGACAGACGTCTCACGCTTCATCTGTGACGTGATCTGCGCTGCTTGAGCGGGCTCTGACTATGGCCCGCTCGAATGATCCGTGACCGGCCTGAGTATTTCAGTCGTCTTTGTTCCGAAACAAAGAGCTCGGCCAGTTGTCAAGGGGAATAGGGACCAACCGGAAGGCGGAAATACTAACGAGTAGACAGACAGTCACATCGAGTGTTTGTAATAGAGGACAAAGAAGGCTGGTCCGTTGACGGATTTGTCGACAATGGCAGACAAACGAGACGACCGGTCTTCGTCAGATTGTGACGCGACTGCCGCTTCTTCATGATCTGACAGCGCATGCGCCCGAAACTGCTGCACGCTCCCGTCGCAGGGGGTGAGAAAAGAGAAGGACAAGAGCCGCACGCAGAGATCATCGCGCTCTCATCCATGTACGCCTTAACCACGTTGATCGCACAACACGCCCATTCGACAACAGGGTCTCCGGGCACCGCACCGCCGCTGCCCTATCGTTGTCGAGGTCAGGCCGCGTTTTGAAAGCCCGCTGCTCCGATGTTTCGACGTGTTTCTCGCGGCCCTGATGGTCTCGCCTTCAAACTTTGTTCTGTACCATGGGAAGCCTTAGAAGCCAGGGCGTGTTGTTTCGCATGGCCGATTCTCCTCCAGGAGGACACGATGGACCGCCTATGTCCTGGCCCATAGGGTTGTGCCAAAGCGTAACTTCTTCCACTTTGGACACGTACTCCTAGAACCTTGATTGTTAATTCTCCTGTTTATTCCTTCATTCTTACGGTAACATAAACATGTTCGCCACACTCTTAATGGAGGGTGATAAGACCGCCGCATGCATGTCGACAAAACAACCTCGACTTGTACGGGGCGAGAACGGAATGAAGGAAAACGAGGCACTAGGTATGTATCACTATGTACTTGCGCCTTTGCGTCTAGAGGACCCTGAAGGCAACGCACAGGGGGCGTGTGGTAATTCCGACCCGCTTCCGGCGGGAGTGAACTGCCATGGAATCCCTGCCTTCTCAGCGGCCGTGCGGAGAGAGACGGCGATGACTCGTCTTTGTTCGTCTGGCTGGCTTCTCCGATGGCATGGATCTCCCAAGCAACGACGGGTGGCAGGCCTGCGGGGCAAACAAAGGATGGAAAACAACACCGCACATTCTTCCGCTCAGACACCTAAACATGCACCCTAAATTCAACGCGCCTAAGCCACCTCTACCATACAAGCCCACATCAAACTTTCACCACAGTTTCCAAACCCTTCCATGGAGCTGAAACCCCCCGCCACACACTCAAGCCAAACACAAAGGAAACCCCTCCGCCGCATAACCACCCCTACCACGCCCCCACAGCCGCCCTACACCTATCAATCTCCTCCCAATCAATCCGCTCCGCCCTCTCCACACGCTCCCAATCAAGATTGCGATAGTTATTCTCGACCTCCCACAGTCGAAACACCAGCACCGCGACCAAACACACACACAGCACATGATCGCCCGCGCGGGCGCCCAGGGCCTTGAACCGCAACCCCAGCGCAGCGAGGGCGCTAGGCTCCTCCTGCACCGCCGTCCCCGTCTCCGTCTCCGTCTCCATCTCCGTCTTCTTCGTCTTCGTCTCCGATTCCGTGTCGGGGTGTGATGTTGTTGTTGTAGGTCGCTGCGTCGTCGACGCGGACCCGAAGACCCCGCACACCACCGCCCGCGCCAGCCCGCAGAAGGCGACGGCGCCGCCGACGGGCACCATGGCGACGGCGACGGCGGCCGCGCAGATCCCCGCGGCGGCGCGCGTGACGGCCCACGCGAAGGCGTCGAGGATGGTGGTGACGGTTCGGGCGGCGATGTGGTAGGTGAGGCAGAGGCACTGTTGGGGGGCGTTAGCGGATCAAGGCTTGATTGGGGGAAGTTGGTGGTGGGTAAACGCACCATGATGGAGAGCAGGAAGATCTGCACGACGTTGTGCGCGTCTTCGTACTCGGTGTTGTCGGGCGCCATGTAGCGCCCGAACACGCCGCGCAGCTCGGCGGTCAGGCTGTCGGACTTGCTGCTGCTCGGGGTGCGGGATGCCTGCGGCGACTGCGGGAGGGGCATGTTGCGCGGGGATAGGGGGGTGGCGACGGTGACGGTGCCCTCGGCCTGGCTCGGGCTGGTGGCTGCCGGAGTCGCAGCCGCGTTCCCCGCTGCCCCGCCCTGGACTTGCGTGGCATCGTTCGCCGACGTCTTCGTGCCGCCGGTGGTCGTCGGGGCCGGATTGCTTTCCTCGGTCGCGGTCGACGACGGGGGCTTGCCACTACCCGCGGCTACGTCCGACGAAGGTTGACTTGTGCCGCTACTGCTGCGTGACGGTTCATCTTTGGGAGGGAAGTTGGTTTGTATGGTAGACGGATTTTCTGCCTTCTTCGGCAGGGGCTTGCCTGGTCCGTTTGCTTTCGGCGTTGCAGGGCTGTAGAGGCCTTCGGATTCTTCGTTGTCCATGGCGGGCGGTTGAGCTGGTTGGTTTCCTTCGATGGTGGAGGAGCTGGCTTGCAGTGCTGCGGCTTGTGGTACTGCAGGGTAAAACGAGGGAAGCCAGAAGAAGAGATGAGATGGAGTAGAGCAGAAGGTAAATGGAGAGAGGAGGAGGCAGCGGTGTCAGTGACAAGGAGATAATGATACAAGGCCTGAAGAAATACGGGAGCCTTCTTTAAACGGGCTTGGGGTAATGCTTTCACGGCCCACCTTTGTGAACAAGACAACGCGGTACGGATGCGTCAGAGACGTGCAACTAACAAAGTCAGACAAGGAAAGAGAACCCATTTGGGTATCAGCAGAGATGTTGAGCTGCTTATGGGTTCTGAATGGCCAAGGAAAATCACTTACGCTTGCTACATTGTCATGAAGCTGGCAGCCGAGTACCGAGGTGGCCGGAAAGGTGGACAAAGCCATCAACGATGCCCAGGTTTTTTCTGCGATGCTTCCGGCTCAATGGCATTGCATGCAAATTTCTGAGTCAATATGCCTCGTCGTAGTTCTGTCTCTTGTTTGGCCTTCTCTGGCCCACTTTCTCCCCACTGCGTCCTCGTTTCGAACACAATTGCTCGTCCATGCATCCGCAGATGGTGCAGTAAGCGCGCTTCTTCAGAGTCAGCTCCATCGTCCTGATGGCCCCGGATAGGCTGGGACAATGTGCTTCTATGGTCGCATTGGCCGCTGGGATTTCGGCTTTGTTCTGGAAGTCCAAGCGAAACGCACAAAGCACCCTCCCTTGACTATCTGGTTCCTTTGAAGCAGTCAGCAATTGCCGTCTTCGGTGATGCATCAGCCACTCACTGTGTGTCAGATAAAGAGAGCTGGGCGCAGGGCGTTCATCGTCTTGCTCTTGGCGCCTGGCTTCGCCCTCTTGTGTGACTTGGCAGGACGGGGACCCCTGATAGTCTTGCATGCCCATGCAGCCGATCTTGGTGGAGATGTATGTCGTCATCCCCAAGTTTGGGAAGGCGGGAAACATGCTGCATGGCGGTGGAGCTTGATTCGCAGACGGGGCTCCAGTGGCGGATTGGGAGCGGGGTGGAGGCGCGACCGAGGAAACCGATGGTCTGGAATGTGACGAGCGGAGGAGCCAGGCAGTAATGTGTCGCGTCGCACTTGAAAATGACAGCCGCGCGTTGGTGGCGCGTAAACTGCAGGTGTTGAGGTGTTGAGAGCGGTTTATTCCGCTTGACTTGAAAATCGGGGGATGATTGGCCGCACTGGTGCATGGATGATGGGGAGAAAGAACAGATGCATCACGCAAGAGCTGGGGTATCGCAGGTCCGGAGTCAAAAGTCAGTGGATGAGCTGATCCCGTGGCAGTGTTGAATCGCTGTGTATCGTGAGATAAGGAACGGTGATTGCGGTACTTGCTTTTTCAAGCTGCTCGGCTGGTCGGATATTGGCAATGGTACTCCGTCGAATGAGTTGAGCGCCATGTGCGAGCAGCTTTGACGGAGGAACAGAAACACCCAGATGGCCATCAACGTGTATCACGGCGCTTAGCATATGCAAGGCCGTTTTTGGTACAATATAACCACGGCAGGCGGAAGACCTAACGGAATTGGCATCGCAAAGCAGCCCCAATCTCAGCATTTTCTTCTAAAGAGGATGTGTGGGTCCAATCGAGGCTCGGCCGCTTGTATCGTTTACTTTCGCTTTTATTCCATTATGGTCTCGTGAGTGTTTCCTGCGAATCGTGGATGCGATCGCAACTTTGGATGTCGCACCGGCCGCTGATCGACAACGCTAAAATATGCATTCTTATTGTAGGCCGTGCCGCCCGAGTGCGTACCATTGGATGGGGTTGCACAAGGGCGGCCCAACGTAGCTGCAAGGGGATCATCGACAACGGTGACAACGGCCACCGCGTTTCCGATGGCTGGCCGAGTATCATGAGTCCTCTCTACCTTAGAAAGTTCCTAGACCGATGAGAATGAGTGCGTGGTGCTGCATCTCACGTAGTCTGGCCAGCCTCCAACTCCAGCCTTTGAAGACCGTTGCCCATCGTAAGAGCGCGTTCATAGTACGAGCCGTGATCACTGTTGTAGTTTCCCCCCATACCCACCAAATGGTATTGATCGCTCGACTTGCAAGGATTCGCATTAGTGTGGTTTCAGATATGCGATGCGTACCACCAGCGCTAAACGATTGATTGGAGTCAGCCAGCCCACTGACGAGCGGAAAGTTTCCGATGCCTGCGTCTGCAAGCACCAATCAAAGAACTCAGCGCTGATCGCTTTACAGTCGATACGTTCTCACAGCGGTGATTCAACGGTTAAGCAGTGCTACATAAACAAACAGTACACACTTTAGTCCTATGCGTTGAAAGGTGCGCTACGCATATCAGGAGGATACTTCCCATGTAACCGCAAGCTTCGGAAGACGCCAATAAGTGTTGTTCATCATGTTTCGGCTTCGCCCATCACAACCAACAAAACAGCCTGTCACATGGCTCAGGCTTTCACAAAGCAGAGTGCCGTCGGTTTTACCTCACACAGACGGACTTCAGAAACCAGAAGAAGATGGAATCGTAGTTCCATATCAGCAGTATGACATGGCCGTCTATCCAGCTTCGGCTTTTGGAGTAAGGTATGCAGTCTCTGCTATTACTCGGCGGAGCAGGTAGTCACTAACAAAAGCGCCATCTAGACGGCCAAGAAAAGCCAGTAATATGTACTTCTTGTCCCGATCCACTTCCGGTATGTACTACTAAAGGTCATCAGTCGTCCCCCGTCGCATTCCTCCAGCATTTGAGATACAAGATGTAGACTTGTAATGGTGACTGGTGTGAATTTTTTAAAGGAACCATTGCTCTCGACTCTCTAAGCCAGCGGCCTTTTGCTACCAGCAGTCGCCTACACGAAGGTCCCAAAGCATCTCATGCATCCAATCCCATGTTCTGCATGGCCTGCAACAAGCCCTTTCCCAATCCCGAGGCTCTGATACAGCACCTAATCGACTGTCCTGAGACCCGCAAAGCAGCTACACATCACTGTAGTTCCTGCCCCGGATACTTCCCCAGTGTAGGCGCCCTCAAGCGACACCTACAGACCTCACCCCAGCACCTCAACCCATCCCAGCATTCTCATACCTGCGCCAAGTGCAAGGCCAACTTCAAGTCTTGGCCAGAGCTTCGCGACCACGTTGACTGCATTCCATCGTACACGCCTCTGCCAAGAAAGCGCGCTTGCCCCCTCTGCCCGCGGTTGTATTTCGAAAGCCCCGCAGCACTGGGTCGCCACACAGCATTCTCATACCTGTTCCAAGTGCAAGGCCAACTTCAAGTCATGGCCAGAGCTTCCAAGCAAGGAGAACAACCCAAGCAAGATCAAACGAGTGTCACGCCCCTTGACACCTTCTTTGGAACGTATGAGAGGGAAGAGGGCTTCGAATACAACCGTGCAGACGCCCCGTCAGTCGCTTTTACGGCGTTGCGTGCGCATATGCGTTGGAAGAGCGGAAGTTCCCACTACGAGTATGCAAAATCGAAATACCAGTCGGCGCTGCAGGATGAGCTGAAAGTCTGGTTCGGCAGCGAGGATGATTTGGGTAACTGGCACGCTCTGTGTAGGGCTGTTGGGATCACACCATTGCCGAGTAGCGTTGTGGAGTGTCGCATGGCGTTGCGTGGTATGTACGTCAATCTCATCGATTTGGTCGAGTGGGCTCGAAAGAAAGGGAATGAACAGGAAACGGTCAGAGTGTTTCGGAACATCGGGGAATTGGGGAGATATGCCAGAAGGACCGGAAAATTTTTCCCGCTGTGGAAGATAGAGAGTGCAGGAGAGGACGAGGATGGAAAGGTGGTAATCAGACACTTGTTGAGGAGGATCTACCGGGAATGATAAGCTACGGGGCATATCTAGCATGTACACGCTAGCTAAGGAGATTTGAGCAGAATAACAAAAACAGGTCGCGCTGGCGCTCGTATATACATACTGTTTGCTTGATGACTGCTTCTATTTTATTTGGGTGGCGGAGGGACATTCTCGGAGCAGATTTAAAACCACTCGTCACAAAATGATAACCAGTCACGAAGCTCAACTACCTACGCATTTAATGTAGGAAACTCCCACACTCTGTGGAAGGCACACAAACGCGTCAGTTCAGTGTTTTCAGCACCACTGCGGGGCGATGGTAAGGAGGATTCTGCGGCGGCGCGTGTGATGGCGTCAAGCGGCACCACACGCTGCATGCCGATCTAACTGACCTTCTGCTTTAGGGTTCCGTCATGTCATTCACCTCAGAAATTTGATGGAAACAGTGTGGGAGATGTCAGAGCGACCCGAAGCGCGAAGTCTGCAGCGACTGAGGCTGACGGCTGTGAGCGAGCCGAATTGCGCAACGGCTCCAGGCGTTGGAGGATCGGGTCGAAGGGTGCGTCGCGAGGCGGACTGACCCAATTAGAGGGGATTGTCATGTCGCTTGTCGGTCGCGCAGATGGACGTGCAGCGCAGTGTAGCCCGGCGTGATTGCGTGGTAGTCAGTGGTGTAGGCTGTGGACATGGGCGCGGGTGACAGCGGCCGGAATTTGATGGCCAGAAGTAATTTACTTAGCACATTCGCTCGGCTTCCTATTACGTCATGCCCCCATTTCGTCCTTCATCCTCGCCCCGACATATCTGTGGAAAGTGTGCTCAGCTCAACCACGCCTCGCATCCCTCTCTCCGCTACCTCCAGCTGCCCTCCGCCGCCCTGCACCTCTGGTCTTCGTGGATGTCGAATTTGCCGAGTCGACAGGACAACTGAGCTCCGCGCTCGGTATTGATATCTTAAGACGTTTTAAGGGCGGCATTCCGCTCGTGGTACTAAGATCCAGTCTCGTAGAAAAGTGCCAACTTCGAACGTAGCTAAACAAAAATCCGCCTGAATTTAGTACAAAAGCGTTATGTTGCACGAAAATACCAACTTCGAACATAGTTAAACAAAAAATCCGGATCCTTTCTCACATCAGATCGAAAAATTAATAGCATACTACTTAAAAGAGTCTAAATGCGTGCGAGGGTGAAGCGAAAGCCGGGAGAACCGTTGCACAGACTTTGTGGTAGTGAAGTGTCCTCTTCAAGCGTCACAACGCTGATATAATCAGTGCGTTTTCAGATGGAAAATCTTCCTGCTGTGGTGGCCGAGTGTGACAAAAGAGGCGGTGTTTCTGAAGAGACATGGACAGGAATGAGGGTGGTTGCAGGCCTCGTGTACGACCCTCAGCGGGCCAAATCACACGGCTCTCTACATTTCCGGCTTTCTCGATTCCACTTAGGCTCACACACGAGGAAGGAAACCAGGTCAAACGCAAACAAAGTTCGATTCGAAATTCGAAAAAGCGAAGAAACCCCGCCCCGACCTCACCCGCCAACAACCCCCCTCTCCCACTCCATCTCCTCTACCACCACCACCTCCTCCTCCTCCTGCTCGATCCCATCCGGCCCCACCTCCCAAGTCTCAACCTCCATGCGCTCGCCCCCATCACCGCCCCCACCACCCCCACCACCCCCACCCAACCGCTCCAACATCTCCCCCGCCGTCGCGCGCAGCCCCGGCTCCCTCGCCGCCATACCACTCAGGTGCCGAAACTCTGGCCTCGCCACCAACGCCTCCACGACGGTCACGACAGCGTGGATGTGTCGACCGTCGTTGTCAGCCCCACCGCCGCCGCCGCCGTCACCCGCACCATCTTCTGCATCATCTGCAAGGCTCCATCCGTCGCCGCTGCCGAAAACGCTTTCCGGCTGCGCCACCCACAGGACGGAGACGAGCAGCGCCCACACGTCTGCGGGGGGGCCTTGCTGCGGGGAGCTGCGGGGGAGATCGAGGCGGCGGCGGCATTCGGGGGCCCAGTAGCGGGGGGTGCCGAGGATGGGGGTGCGGGCGGCGTCGGGGGAGGAGGAGGTAGTGGTGCAGGAGGAATAGAACGAGCGGGACGAGGATGGGGACGAGGGAGTGGTAGTAGTGGTGGTGGCGAGGGAGGAGGAGGAGGAGGAAGAGGGGGAGGAGGACGAGGTCGGGCACGAGGTGGCGTCGTTCTCGGACCACGGCTTCGCGACGCCGAAATCGGCGAGCTTGAAGACGAAGGAGGCGCTCTCGTCGTCGTCGTCGAGGTCGAGGCGGCGGTACAGCATGTTGGCCGGCTTGACGTCGCGGTGCACCAGGCGCGCCGTCGTCGCGAGGTGGTCAAGCGCCTGCAGCATCTGCCGCAGCAGCGCTTCGGCGACAAGCAGCCGCTCGCTGGTCGCCGCCGCGCCGCCGCTGACGACGAGGTCGTGGACGTCGCCCGTCATGAGCTCGAGGGCGAGCGAGAGGATGCGGGCCCCTTCTGCCTTGTCGCCGCTGGCTGACGTGGTGCGGACGTCGTAGTGGAAGCAGGGGAGGATGTTGGGCTTTGAGGTGGGTAAGCGGGGTGGTGTGGGCGACGCATTGGGTGAAGGCGCTTCCGCGTACGTACGTGGTTTAAATGTCGGTGGATCTTGGCTTCGCGCATGATGAGGGCTTCCTCTTTGGTTCCGCGTTTGCTGGGTAGTCGGACTGATTTGACGGCGATGACCTGTCTCAGCCGCGAACTGTAGATGCGCTTGACCTCGCCGCATGTTCCGCTGCCGAGGTAGTCGTCCATGGTGGTTGAGACTGGAAACGGCAACGAGATTCGTGTTGTTGGGCACACGGAAAATCAGGTAGCTGCTGGTTATAAAGGGAGGGCACTGCGAAGTGCACAAACCGCTCGTATGTATGGAAGCTGCTGGGTGGCTCTTATGAATGTTTTAGAATGGAGAGCGGGATTGAAGTCTTTCAGAGAATGTCAGTGTGCTGTAGCATGGAAGTTGGCCTGAGACTGTCTGGTCTCAGATCTTTTTCTACGCTATGGCACCGAGAAAAAATATCTCATCACCTAGTGCTCAACTTTACCTGGCCCCCATAATTGCACCTGAGTCCAGCCACCAATATGGGCGGCAACCTGCAGCAACTGGTAGACGATCATCTCAAGGAGATGTTATTCTGACTGCCTCTGTGAGAAGTTTGCTAACACCGCCACACGGGGTACGTACATGAATGTTCAAGATCCGCACATGGGGAAAACAATTACGAGTCTTTGTAGTGTATTTTACATCTGTGAGTTGTTGTAACAGCGGGTTACTTTATACAGTCTCAACACTAGTCTATAAAGAGCACGTCACGGTACTTCGATCAACTCCATTCATATGATAATACTGTTTCAGAAGAATAACAAAGGTGAAAATTGGCTATACACTAATAATTTCGTAATCATGGTAGCTCTCTAATCTCACAGCACTGTCACCTACTCAAGATTCTTCTCCGTTTTCCCTCCACTCGGTACATCTTCACAAGGCACACGTGCAAAGAAAGGGACCTAGCGCCAACGAAAGCTTAGTCAATCCTCGTCCTCTTCGAGCTCCCCATAGGCGGCTCCGTCTCTGCCCTCTTTACTCGTTCCAGATTGCTATACACGCTGGGGGTTTCCGACTGTACCACCTGTGGAGCGGGGCTCTGGAGCCCCAGCTGTTGCAGCCCAAGATTCGCGGACTCGGATGGCGTAGGGGTTGCCTCATCCCTGTCTTTGACGGTGTCCTTCAGCGCGTTGATGGCGCGGCGGAGATGGTTCAGATGTTCCGGAGCCCAGACCTCGTAAATGTTGCGGACGAAGTGCCACGACTGCCATGTGGTCGAGGCGCCGGGCGAGATGGCAAAGTCTAATACGTCCGTGCGGTAGATTTCGGTGCGGGGCCCGACGATGATGGGATAGTATCCGTTCAGGGACACGTTTTTGTTGTTGTACGAGATGGAAAAGGCCAAGACCCGCCGGTGCACGCTCAGCTCCCTCTTCGCCGCTCGGAACAGCTTGACCGTGGACGACACGGTGGCCATTATGTTATACGCATTTTGGTTCTCCGCGAAAAGGACTTGCTCCTTCGGCGACTTGGCCTCGCACGTGAGGAAGGGGAAGTGCATGTAGTCCGTTGCCGCCGCGACGCCGGGAACCCTGTCGAGAAGTCGCCACTGCTCTGCTGAGAAGGCCTGGCGAACAAACCCAACGCAATAGTCCGGCTGAGGGGCCGCGAACCCCGCCAGCGGCCGGGGCGCATGTATCCACGGCTCATCCCAAAGGTCGATGAGCAGTTTGTAGGTTGCGCGTAGCTTGGGGTCCCCGTTGTTGAGGGCCGCGAGGTCTTCGGCCGCAGGGCAGACGAGATCGTGCAGCGTGTGCACAACATTGCGCTCGTTCTTGATGGCCAATTTTCCCAGTTTCACGCGAAGCACCTCGGCTTTGTATCGCTCGTCAGCTGACGGGTTGTACGACTCCTCTTTGAGCTTCTCCAGCAGAGCCTGCGACTTGGCCTCTGGCCCTTCTTCGTTGAAATCCTCAGACATGAAGAGCTTGACGCCCCGGACGCCCCTCTCCAGCATGGCGCGGAACCCGGGTGATTTGTAGCCACTGTTCGTCGAACCTGCCTCCTTCGTCGAACCGGCCTCCTTTGTCGAGGATGATCCATTCTTGGTCTTTGATGCAGATCCCTTCCTACTGCCATTCTTACCCTGATTCTGTAGTCTCATATGGGCAGCATTCTGGGGTGAGATGGGCGGGCCGGATTGCAGATTGAATCCGGCTTTCAGCGTGTTGATCAGTCCTTCCAAGAAGGCGATCTGCTGGGCCGTGGAGTTCTCCATCACCCAGCGCTCTGTTGGGTCGACGTACACCGGCGGAGCGGCTAACGGTGGATTTGCAGCTGCCTCGCCTTCAACCTGAAACTCTTCCTCATCAACACTTCCTGCTCCGACTTCAGTGCTTCCGAGGTCGTCTTCCAGGTCGTCGGCAAGCGTTGTGCCGCTTGCAGAGTCGTGAGACGAATCCGGGGGTGGAGGTTTTTTCCGCCCCTTCTGTCTTCGATTAAACCCCGCCTTGGACTTGGAGGTGAGCTTCGGTCTAGGCTCTGGGGTTGTATCAATGGCCGAAGAGGACTCTGCGCGTTTCTGGGCTGTAGCTTCTTCTTGCTGTCACGTGATTGTGAGCGAAAAGAACCGGATGTTGGTCAATCAGACGGGCAGCGCACTAACCTGCAACGCGACTTGTAGACCCTCGGGCGGAAGTCCTCGAATACGTCGACTAGGTCTCCGTGGCTGTGTATCTGCGGGCGCAACAACAAGGTCAGTACACATATGTCCCGTCGGCGATCGTACGCGCTGGCACCTTTGGTAGCGTTCGCCTGAGCAGACTTCGAAGCTGCACGTTTCGTCGTGGTCTTCCTGGCAGACTTAGAAGCGGCCACGAATTGTTTGCGCGGTTTCTGGTGCTTTCGCGGACCCATGGTGGGCGAGCGAGTGAAAAAAAGGGCAGAGGGAAGAGAGGCTCTTCTCCGGAAACACCGAGGGAGAAGCTGCCACGCTTACGAGTTCTGGCCTTCGCTACCCCATGTCGCCGCCGAAGCCGCCGAGGGTGCTTTCGTTTTCGATTGGCGGAGAAAGTCCCCGCTCGACCGGCGGCCCGCCCCTTTGAGGCTCGGCACGCGAAGATCGGTTCCAACTTGGGCCAATCGGCTATCTCCCGCTCTCTTTTGAGCCACGGGCTCACCGTAACTTTGCTCACGCATGCCGAACCCGTATATTCGGACGGGTCGAGGAGAGACAAGGCCAATAGCATGCCAACGTGGTTGCAAATCCTCGCTGTATAAGATCCTGCGCCGCACACGTCAGTCAATGATAAAAGTAGTAGGAGATATGAGGTACTCCTTAGGAGCAATAGCCAGCCTGCAACTCGAGCAAGCGGATCAACTTCACATCACAAGACCCGCGCTACAGAGCGGGGAAGAAGATGATCGCATGCAAGATGTGCTAAATTCAGCGTAGACGGAAATTAAGAGATCGCGTTGATGGGAAAAATGACAGAGCTGAAACAGCTGCTACATGAAGCAGTAGGTGATGATCCTAGTGATTGTTGGATTGGCACGTGGCATCGTGATAAGCGAAAATGGCGGGGGGTGGGGGGGAAGAGGGCTTCCGCAACCCTGGGATCTGCTTCATACCCCTGCTCGTATTACTAAGCTAACAACTACTGCTACATTGCAAGACTACCTTGCACTGGCCATGGACGAGACATATCTGCCGACATGGCAATCACTAGCGTTAACGACAAAGTAAGAAAGAGAACTACCTCATACTACACCTATATCGCCCTCCCAATCTACCCGCAAACATCCATAATCAGCCTCACAAACACCCTCACACAATCCAGATAATCCGGTATATCAACCTTCTCACCCGGCCTGGTATTACACCTCCCGCCCGGCCCGCACACCACGCCTTCCATGCCCAGCCGCTCATACAAATGCCCCGCATCGGTCCCATAAAAGCACGTCGGCTGCTGCTGCCGCCCTTCCCCCCTTCTCACCCCCGCATACGCCTCATTCAGCGCCCGCACAACCCTCGCATCAGCGCCGACCTCGAACGCCGGCATCACCGGCTTTCCCTCGACACGCCCCACCTCGCCCGCCAGCCCCGCAAACTCCGCCCTCGCCGCAACCTCAGCGACAACGCCGCGGCCCACCAGCCGGCAGCAGTCGGCGACCTGCGGCGGGCGCCGTGCGCGACGCCCCACGTGGCAGCGGTTGATGGCGGGCGGCGTGCGCGGGCGACGGCCGGCGCGTCCGAGAAGGTTAGGGCTGTATGTGAGGCGCGGGACGAGCGCGCACGCACGTGGCGAGGATGGCGTCGGTGGCGGAGGCGCGCGCGGAGAGGAGAGATACCGCGCGTCGCGCCGACGAGGGAGGGAGATGGCGAAGATGAGGCTGGCCGCGTGCATGGTCATGGCGCGGAGGTCGGAGGGCTGGGGGTGCGGGAGGTGTGAGCGGTGGGAGAGAGACGGGGAGGGAAGGGGGAAGCACACACACACCTCGCAGTTCACAAAGCAGTCCGCGTCCATCCTGCCCTGCCAGATCGCGGCCACGGTGCCGACGCCGCCCTGCAGTGGAGCTCGCCGATGACGTACGTCAGGACGACGTCCCCGCGCGCGCGGCCGCCACCCCGCCCGCTTTCAGCGTCTGCACGGCGCAGAAGTACGCGGCGCAGCCGGCTTTCATGTTGCTGACGCCGATGCCGTAGACGAAGTCGTCGTCGACCTTGCCCTCCCATGGATCCACCGTCCAGCCTTCGCCTACGGGGTTGGTGTCGAGGTGGCCGTTGAAGAGGAGGGTTTTGGACGTGCCGCCGGCGGGATCGGAGCCTTGCCAGCGCCCGATGGCGTTCTGGCGGGCTCCGTCGGCGAAGTGATGGACGTCGGCGTCGAGGCCTAGGTCTTGCATCTTGTCGGCTAGTAGCTGGGTGATTTGCAGCTCGCCGGCGGTTTCGGTGTAGCTTTTGATCCGGATGAGTTGCACCAGTAGCGCTAAGCAGGCGTCTTCATCGATAACGGGGACGGTGGTAGCTGTCATTTTGGTTGGTGGCGATGCCGGTTCTATTCTGGTTATGACAGGTCGTGGGGTTGAGTACATAAGTATGGCACGATGAGTTGGATTCTGGAACAGCGGGGAGCGGGAGGGGAGAGCCGATTGGATCGTGTCCCTCGTTGCTTGCGACGACTGGCGATAACAATCACCCCGCACTACGTGGGGTTCGTAACGTCGCCGATGCCCATGTTGATTGGTGGATGCGTGATCGTATCATCTTCTTATCTCTCGACGCATGAATAAACAGATAGGTGCTGTCGACACGCAGAGAGGCATCCGAGGCGCTATCGCAAGGCTGAGCCGCAGTGCTGAAGTTTGCGCTCTTGGCATTGGCGAGACTATCGATGACATTGACGACGGGGTAAGCATGAGAGTGCGCCTCGGGCCTGCCTTTATCACTGGAGAACAGAATCCTTAACAGTGTTCTCATCATGAGGAGCTACCCTGATAATAGAATCTAAAGTACGAGGCTCAGTCGGGGTTTATGAGGACTAACCTCTGTCCTGTCTATTGAACTTCCGCGATAAAGACGGCAATCCGTGTGCAGGCTTCCTGAAGCTGCCACTGACCGACTTCGTGCCGGCCAGCGCTATCACCTCCGCCGTGCTGGAGGCTTCTGTTTGCATACCCTACGTTGCCCTTTGCAACTTCCTAAGTGATGCGGAAAGGGAAGAAGATAATGAGAAGAAGCAAGTCGAACTAATCGCCGTAGACTTCAGCTCAAAGAGGACAGACTGACATGGAAGCTCCGGCTCGACTGTCGCAGTGGATGATGGGTAGGGGGAGGAAGTGGATGACTAGGGAGGTGACTTGGAACGCAACAATAATGGACCCGGAACACAGCAAATTTGGAAGGCTGCAATGATTAATAAATGATGCAACGGCTCTACGCCCAATGAACCTGGGAAAAATCAATTTGCCATTGATCAGGCTACCGACGAACAATTATAAATTGGCTCGTGTCAAACAACATTCATTCAGCGCGCTTACTCATTGCTATTCATCACCATGTTATCTTCGTTATCTTCATTATCTACCCCCTATTCTTCTTATCACCATCCGCAGTAGATAGAGAACGTGTATATAAACCTCACCAGGTAGTACATTCAATGAAGCAGCGGTATTCACCCCTTCTGAGTGCCGTTCAACAGCTCGCTATTGTTGAACTCAACTCAGTTCGGCTAAGCTTTCCATAGTGTCTATTCTTGACCCCCTGGTCTTGCCGAAATTTTGCCCTGACTTTAACTGCCTTTTGATCATGTAGATCTTGAGCCATTAGCTGACATACCTGCCATAACATGGCATTGCAATCAATAGAGAATGGAGGCCGTCACCGTATCTTCATGCTTAAATCACCTAAGTAAGAAGTGACATGCATTGGGGGTTGCAAAGCATATTGTTCCACTTCACGACGGGCTTCGATCGGCGGGCGGTCTAAGCGAATGCGTGGCCTGTCAATGGCGCTACGCTTCGCGAACGTGAATGAGCTATTGGCGCATGTCAGCTGCTGTGTGACGGTGAGATTCTCGCACCCCTTCTGCAGTTCAGCCAAGAAGGTAGCAAAGTGGCTGGTGGCGCGTCAGGATTGGGGATCCGTCTGGCACACTAGCAAGCATTAATGCGGGTCGCACTGATTTGGTGCCCTGTATTTCATTTTTATTCGCTCTCATGCATTGCTGACCACCCACTCCCGAAGCATTTTTGGGGGCCAGATCAGCCACGCCCCGAGAGGATTTATCTGTTAGTCCCGCCCAGGAAGACAACGCCTTCCCGGCCTTTTTTGGTTTTCCTTCTCAGTCTAATCTCCCCGTCCGGACACGGTTCACGAGAGGCATCATGCCTACGTATTGTTTGTGCGAAGAGCTATTTACCAACTTCCAAAGAGGGTGCAATTCAATTAAGGCACGTGATACTGAAGCTGTGACGTTACGGAAAGTCCAGGATGCTGCAGCGCTTGGGTGTGAACTGTGCATGTTCCGCTTAACACAATTCACAAGAGAGGAGACCCAGCGTGTTCACCCGGATCTACCAATTGAGACAGAGTTGCGGTCCATACAGTGGCCTGGGAAAGAACACTTTCTCTTGGAAACCTCATATCCACTGTTGGCAAGCACGCTACCCATGTCTAAAACAGCAAGGCTCATTCCACCACCCGGTTAGAACTCTATAAGACACGGGCCTATATTTCTCTAATATATTTCCAGAGTATCGTGCACTCGGAAAGCACCGTACGAGTTTACCAAGCGGCCGAGTTTTCCATATTCCCGTAGCTACCAAATGGCTTCAAGACTGCCTCACCAACCATCAATGTGGAAGCACCACGGCACATCGGCTGAGTGAAGAGCTTCCTACAAGGCTCTTGCGGGTAGGCCTTCCGGCCCACAAAACCGACGTCTATCTGCGCATGGGAGCTGATCTACCATCCGACACACGATATGCGACGTTATCTCACTGTTGGGGAGGCAAGCTGCCACTCAAGCTCACAAAAAGCACCCTGGCGAGGTACACCAACGGCATCCCAGCGGATGACCTGACGCCGAAGTTCCGACAAGTGGTCCAGGTTACCCGGAAACTCGGCCTCGACTACCTATGGATCGACAGCCTTTGCATTCTGCAAGACTCGGATGATGATTGGGCGCACGAGTCATCCCGTATGGGGAGAGTGTACGAGGGTGCCACGATCAACATTGTCGCAGCAAGCGCCTCGGATAGCAACGGTCCACTTTTCTCGAACACCGTTCAACGCGACACAGCCCAGCAAGGCTTCCGGGACTACTTCATCACCATGCCAAATGTGCTCGATAACCCGTTCCTGTGCTGCGACGAGGGCATCTGGCAGAACGACGTCAGCACCAGTCCGGTGGCACGTCGCGCATGGGTGCTGCAAGAACTCCTGCTCGCCCCTCGCATCCTGTATTTCTGCAAGAATCAAATGTTTTGGGAGTGCTCTGAGCTACAGGCCTGTGAGCAGTGGCCAGATGGACTCCCAAAGAGAATCAGTGCAGCGGAGCGGACGATCCGGCTGCCCAGAGCAGATGAAACTGAAATTATCGAAGCCGACACAGGAACCGCGAGGTTCACGAACCCCTTTTTCCCGAAGCCGGAGAACTCGGGTATTACGCCCCGGTCGCACAGCCTGACGGTTCGAGGGATGTTGAAGAGCATACGCAGTAGCTCCTTACGTCCGGATGCTGTTCTGCCCGAGAGCAAACGTATAGGCAAGCCGGAACTCAAAAGCAGCAACAGCGACAGCAAGGAAGTGCACCATCGCGATCGACGGAACGCGGTCGCATCTGGGAACATGGCCGAGGAAAACGAGAAAGACTTGCGCTACCTATGGCCTGAAATCATTCGGAGATACTCCCGAGCCGACCTGTCCTTCCCCGAGGAGGATAAGCTCACAGCCATCTCTGCGGTCGCCAAAAGACTTTACCCGCCCGAGACCCACAACTACCTGGCGGGGTTCTGGAGAGACCAAATGCCATCATGTCTGGCGTGGAAGACCATAGGTTTCGCGCAGCGACCACGCAGATACCAAGCCCCGTCATGGTCATGGGCCTCGGTCAACGGTCCAGTACGAATATCGACAAGTGGTGCTTACAACCCTCACTTAACGGCTAGGATACTGGAAGCACGTACCCAAGGTCTATCGAAAGACCCTACTGGCCGAGTCAGTGCAGGATCCATCCGAGTCCAGACCATGTTGCTGAAGGTCGAATGCCGCAACCCTCGCGAGTCGGTCAGTTGCATCGACCCAGACGCGACTACTAGCATCACTCTACTTCAGGTCGGCAGTTGCCACCTGCGACTGTATCCAGATAGTGCGCATCCCCAACATGGAGAAGTCATTTATCTGGCAGTCTTGGAAGTATCAGTTGGCGATAGAGAATCTCCGCAGGACATGATCTATGGGCTTCTCATCTCGCCGACCGGGAAAAAAGGGGTGTATCGACGCACAGGCTGTTTCGAAGTCTGCTCACGAGATTTACACTGCTTCAACGGGGTAGGTTCAATGCATGAGAGAGACGAAACTCAAGAGTCGGGAAAGGGATCCTACATGGCTTTTATCGGGCTGTGTAAAAAGGTGGTAACTCCGTCTTTCACGGGTATGAAGCACTTGCTCGGTGTGGGACGGCTTCCAGCGTGTCATCTCACTCACTCTGATTTGCTGGAGGTAACACCCCTGGAGCTTCGCCGGCCTGCAGATGTCATTCAGGTTCCTGGTTTCATTATTGAAATTGTATAGATTCTCTCAACATCAAGGCTACAGGTTCGGGTCAGTGCTATCTCGATGGGAATGGAAGCGCCGGAATGGTGCTTTGCGAGAAACTGATTGATTAAGTGAATGTCCGGCAGGCCCGCTGGTTGCAGCCGCACCGCGCACCGCTTTGGGAGACGCGTACGTGCATAGGCGCAGGCAGCGGGCTGTTGCACCTCGCGGGACGGGGCCCATGGTTGTGCAAGTATTGTCGTGTTTATGTGCGCACCGAGAGAGCACCTGCAGGTCGACATGGAGAAAGCCATGGACCATGTCATTTTTAGAAACCACCGCCCCACCCTCGTCGGACCGCGCCGTGGCGGCTCTACAGAGCATGGCCCAGGCTTACGGTTCCGCATATCGTTTTGGGACTAGCTCATTACAGGGGGGCTGACAGGGATGATTACTGGGCAAGATACAGCGACCCAGGCGGACCCGCGTACACTGAGGCACCCACCACCTGGATTTTAGGCACCCGCCACGCCTAAACTGGACAGGACTATCAGGCACCACCCTCTGTCAGCACCCACGTATTACGCTAGTCCCAGAATGGTATGTGGAGAGGATGGAGTCAATTCCCGGCCTCGCCGCCCTCCAGGTGCCGAGAGACCCATTGCCCCTGTTCGATCTGCAGTGGCATTTTTTTTTGTTGCAAACCCCGGGGCCGCCTCCGGATCCGCCGATTCCCGCGAACGGCCGGCAGTCGACGCGGATCGGGGAGCTGCGGATTGCCCGCACGGTGCGCGATCCGCAAGATCACAGCGGTGCATGGCAGCCACGTTTTCATTGTGCGTACGTAATGCTTGTCTCGTATGCGGACGTCGAGCTGGAGGCGGTGTATGTGTGGTGTCGTTGGGCTCCGTCCCGCGCTGCCGTTTACCCTCGCGACGGGGTGGCCGCAATTGGTTACGAGAGGCGAGCTGGAGGGATGTCGTTTTCCGGCGGCTGGTGTGATCTGTTTAGTAATATTGGCGTTGAGCGTGGCGAAGTAAGCGAACACGTTATGGTAGTGGCCTTGTGTTGGGTCTGGATTACGAGAGGTGGAGTGGGGCATTACGAATCTTCGATGCTGTGTTGCTGAGTGAGGTGGCCGCCGTCTTTTCAGTGGTGTAGTTTCACCGGTGCCTGTCAACTGCAGTCGGAGTTGCCCAATCGAGGGATAGTAAGGGGAAGTTTTACATTGTGAGCTTTCAATGGTTTCAATAGAGTATGTTTGGGCATCGTTGCAATGGTAGGCGCAGCGCTTCAGCCGGCAATAATCTACCGGATTTTGCCACTCTTGGTGGAAGTCAACTTTGTCAATGACTCAGATTCCAACGTGGGATCTGCCCCCAGGCGAGAAGACAAGAATGCGGATAAGCTAGGAACCGGTAACGAAGTGGGTTAGAAAAGGTTTTACTTCCCCACAGAACGACTATGCACGCTAGCCATAGACGTTTGAAGGTACTGTTCCAACTCCGGCCCATCTGCTCTCTAAGCGGATATCTTTATCCTTTGATGCCCGAAAGTACCCGAGAGTACCTGAAAGCCCCTGCTTGCCGGACAATGCGTCTGGACACTCAAGTCTCACGGGAAGTTAGCGGTGACAATGCTGAAGTGATTTGCAAACCTTAGCGGTAATCTGCAATTAGAGCACATGATGCCGCTGAAGGGGCTGTGGTAAGTATGTGATTTTTAATGAAAAGCGTCATCCGTGAGGTATATCCGACTGCTCATTCACATCAGCTATGACCAATGTGCGTTGGGTGAATATGGTTTTGTGCAAAATTGAACGCTAACCGTGGACCATGGGATCCCAACCAAGACCTAAGCGGTTACGGAACAGCCTATCGGGAATTCTACAAACACGAAAGAACCCTGAGGCTATTCTGTGGATACGAGCACTTCATCGCATTCCGAACCATCCTCACCGAGACATTGATTCCCCGCAACGATAGACAGCGCCAGCACGTTAGGCTTCTCAAGTATAGGCCCTTAGAAGCCATCAATGCATTCGATCTGCAACGGCTCATCCGTCCAGTTCCGGCGCGGCGAGTAGCCCTGCCAAGCTCACCACGAGCTGTCCCCAGCTCACTCGCCTTGCGTCCGACTTACTCAGGCATATTCCGTTTGTAGACATCTACGAACCAGTCCAGCGGGACCCTCGCGCTACAACGGCGTTGACCAACCGCGGACATTCAAGCCGCGCCTCCCGACCAGGCTGAGCTCGTAGCTCTTCATTTTGCACGAGTCGTCGGCCAGCAGAGGCTGCGGCACCGCACCGGTGAGCATGTGCCACAGGTGCATGTGGCAGTCGCTGCACCGACTAGGCACCAAGCCCCTGGCTGTGCCCGATCCTGCTCTCCGCGCCCGTGCTGCGCGACGCCCGCTCGTTGATATCCAGTCGATTGGTAGGCGGCCGGGTCCGTCCGCTGAGGGTTGTGCCTGGGAAGGATGACGATTCGCCAATGCAGAGGTGGAAGCATTCAAGATGTGAGGTAGGGTATTCTCCATCACAGAAGGAACGCGTGGAAGCTGTAGAGGGCTTTCTGATGATTTTGTTATAGGTGACAGGGTCCATCGCGCCACGTGGTGGCTTCTGCTTTATCTTCGGCTGGCTTCTACTAGTTTCGTTATCGGAAACACGTGCGGAGGCGCGGGCGCTTGCAGGTGTTAGATTGATGGTGCCAGCTGTCATCTTTTTCCCACGGTGGATGGAACTACCTCCGCACGCAGCGACCAGATTTTCGCGTCGGATATTGCACCAGCTGGAGCGTGCATCGCCCCCCTCGGGAACACGAGCAACACGCACTGTTCTTGCTTTCTCTCACTGGCATCTGCTCCGCTTGTTTGGCGGAGCATGGTTTCTCGCCTCAACGTTTGTTGTTATTCTGGGATGCGTGATCTACCAGATCACGGAAGAATGGCTGAGGCCCCTGGGCCGAAAAACTCGTAGTCGGGTCGGCCCGCCACGTTGAGTTGGCGTGTCGGAAAGTGGGGTTTCCGGGAGCCAAGACGGAACGGCACTTTGAACGCGCATTAGCTTGGTAGCTGAGCCCGTCTCGGGTACCAGCGGATCTGTGCAAGTTGGGCATCTTTTGTTGGCACAACCTCGACGCGAGGCACCGTTTTCCAGAGCATTTTGGGACCCCAGTGGCTGCCACCATGTACATCGATTGCATTTTCAATCTTCTCGGAGCATCCCAGTGCTGAAGATGCGACATCTTCTAGACATGGCCGTGGTGTGTACGGGAAGCGACGGAAACTGATCACAGGACCGCCTGAAATGCAGTTCGATACCGCATCATCCACTGGCCCGGGACCGTCATCGAGTCAGGAATCCGGGTTTCTCGTCAAGCCTTACAGAGGAAACCAGTCCGCGACCCGTAATTGGTCATGTGTTATATTCGTGGTTGAGCTTCTGCCTTTTCCCTTATCTCTTCGAGAGGCAGGGGACAGAGAACTTGAGATTGAGTTTCTGATGTCTCGCGTGAGGCACCGGGTGAGGCATTGTTGGTACATTGTCCGGCAATGCCTTCGGGCGGTACTGTCGATATAAAGTCAAAGAAGAGCACGAGGAGGACATGTGTAGAGAGGCACTACCGTCCACCGTTCTTCCCACAGCAGTATAAATATGGCCACCTTCCCTTTCGACGTGAGGGAACATGTCATTCCTTGTCAGCAGACCGGTGGCTATTCTAGGACTACCTCACATAAGCGGGGTGAGGCGCCCTACCTCGTTGTCAAGCAGTATATCCCACGCGACAGCCCAGGCCCACAGGATGGTGATGTCACTATCATTGGAGCACAAGCCCATGGCTTTCCCACGGTATCCACTACTTCCATAAACAGTCCACACGTCTTCCTAACGATAAGAAAGGAACTCTACGAGCCTCTGTGGGCGGAAATCCATAGCCAGGCGAGATCAACGAATGTCTCGATCCGCAGCATCTGGATCGCGGAGTCGGCCAAACAAGGTGGCAACGGTATTCCCAACAGGACAGACTTTGGAAACGACGGTGCGTCCCCTCCCTCGTTCATTTCCACTGTGCCTCAAAACCGCATACTGACAAACTGCAGCCACCCTCAGCGCATCCGAACACGCCGACGCCCTCCTCCACATGATCCACGCCTTCCGCGACGAAATCGTCCAGCCAATCATCGGCATCGGCCACGGCATGGGGGCCACCAGCCTCGTGAACATGGCCATCCTCCACCCGCCGCTGCTGCAAACCCTCATCCTCATCGACCCGACCATCCACCACCGCCGCATGCTCACTGTCGACGCCGACGCCGACAACGAGAAACTCGATCCCGCCCCCATCCCAGACAACCCTCCAGCCCGTCGATGCTGCCCCCGCAGCGCCACAGCATGGCCGTCCCACACCACTGCTGTGGCCGCTGCCTACGGCCTGATGGAGAAGCACGAAGACTCCCGCAGCCGTCGCCGCGCCTACGGACCCCTCGAGCCGCGCATCGAGCCCACCATCGATACCTCCACCGCCGCCGCCGCCGCCATAGAGGTTAGCCTCACGATGAACACAACAACGACAACGACAACAACAACAAAACCCCAACACGCCCCTACCCGGCTCGCGCCCGCCGCCGCCGCAGACAACACCACCACGGCCCGCACGAACCCGCCCAACAGCCCGCCGCAGCCCGGCACCACCACCACCGCCACCGCTGTTGCCCACCACCAGCACACCACCGACCTCTCCCCCGTCCTAACATACCACCTCCTCCCCTCCCTACAGCCATCCGTCCTATACATCTTCGGCAACCCGCAGACAACCACCACCACCACCAGCGACACGCGGTGCAGCAACAGCAAGAAGGCGGAGCGCGACGCCATCGTCAACGGCACGGGTGTCGGGAGGGGCGGCAGCGGCGGGCTGGTTGCCGGACGGGTGGTGTCGGCGACGATTGGGTTGGGCGTGGGCGAGGCGCCGGCGGCGGGGGCGGGGGTCGTGGTGGTGGAGAGGGTGGGGAAGGTTGGGGGGTTGTGTGTGGGGTGGATGGGGAGGGAGGTGGAGTGGGAGGGTGGTTGTGGTGGGGGTTGGGGAGGCGGGGGGCTGGGGGTTTGTTCGGGACGGTGGTTGGGGAGGAAGAGTGTGGGGGGGTGGTAGGGGAGGGTATCGCTTTCCATTTCTGTTCTCTTGGTTGATGTTTTGTATTATATAGAGTGGTCGGTATACCGGTAGCGCAGTGGATGCATTCAGATGGGAAGTGCAAGTTTGCTTGCTACATTGCAGATTATTAGAAGATGTATACATGAATCGATAACTTTTGTACGAAGCCGACCCCCAACCCGAGACTTTCCCCAACGCCTTTCGCTTTTTCGCTAAAACAATTTTTTTTCAAACATCTCTGCTCTTCGCCCAAGTCCATCACAGCTTCTTCCGCAAGTTTCGGTCGCAGAGAACCCTCCCAACAAATAATAGAGCGCCACCAAGCACCAGCGTCAACCCCTATCAATATCCATTAGCCAATTTCCGACCCACAAGCGACAGACGACTTACCGTAAAAAGAATGATGTTCTGGTACCCATCCGGCGAGCTCTCGTCAATAAGCGTCCCAGCAATCGGGCTCCCCATCAGCGTCGCGAATGCCGTAAGCGTAAAGAACGCGCCGACCCGCGCACCAATCTTATCATCCGGCACGATCTGGGCAACAGCAGCCGGTGTGACGCTAATGAAGACGCCGGAGGTGAAGCCGTAGAGCAGGGCAAACGCCATAACCATGCCGATGTTCTGCTCCAGCAGCCACAACGACAGAGAGAGCACGCCAGAAAGCACCGTCATTGGCCAGAGAAAATTCAACCGGCCGGTACGATCGGCGAAGTACCCGCCAAGCACACGCCCGAAGAAACTGGCGCCGTTGAGCGCGGGTAGGAGGTAGCTGTGCACCGAGGCGGTGGGGTAGCGGAGGACAGCGTAGGAGCCTGATCACCCGGCCCGTCAGCGATGCGATTGAGACTTCCCAACCGACGAAGATACTCACCGATGTAGTAGTTCGGCACGTAGACGCCAAGGGTGGCGACGAAGTTACCGATGGCCAGTACGAGATACCGCGGGTCCTTGTATCCACGGAAGTCGAGCAGGCTGGAGGCAGCAAGCGCCGCTTTGGCCGGCGGCTGCTCGGGAGCTTCCTCTGTGGTGGGCGTGTGCGGCTCTTTGGTTGGGGCGGGGGGCTCCTTTGTCCACGATATCGCCATGGCGACGACGTAGCAGCAGCCCATCAAGAGCGCGGTGGCCCGCAGTGCCCAGCCGAACCCGATCTTCGGAACGAGGTATGACAGCATGATGGGGAGCCCCGAGCCGCTGATGCTGCTACCGCCGGATACTAAACCCATGGCCAGCGCTCGCCGCTGTTTGAAGTGCTGGCCGACGACTGCTAGCGCGGGTTGGGTGTTGAACGCTACTACCAGACCGAACAGCACACCCTGGAAGACGTGAGAATGTTGCTCGAAGACGCGCTGTGGAGAAGAAAGTTCAGCTCGCGCGAGCCAAAGCACACTTACCTGGAAGACAAACGGTTGCCATAGGCTGCCCGCTTGGGCAAAGGACAGTCCAACAACCGAACCGCAACATCCCAGGGCCGCAGCTCGGTAGATCCACTAAAGCAGTGTCAGCACAAGAGCCGCAGGTGCAAATCATGACAATCGGACAAACCTTTAGACCATACGCATCGGATAGCGCACCGGCAACCGGCGCCACCACATACATGAGCGAGATCTGCAGCGTCCCGATGAAAGCGATGGTAGACGGAGATTGGTCCGGGAGGTAGTGCGTCTGGTAGTAGTCCTGGAAGAAGCCGAAGCTGTTGGTGAAGCCGAAAGAGGCAAAATAAACGAGAGCGGAGCCCAGCACAGTCAGCCAAGCTCGGAGGTTGTCTTCGGACGACGCCGGGGGCGGTGGGTCCTCGGGATCGTCGGCGACAGCGGTGACCACAACGATCACTCCGGCGGTGTTTTCCACGTCTTTTTTCATTGCTGCTGCTGTGTATGGATGGGAGGATGGTGAACTGCACGGGACGGAGCAACGACGAACGGAAGGAGCTTGTGAATGCCATCGTCGTCCTGCGGTGGCATCTCAGAATATGAAGGCAGCGAGCCCTCTGCGCCTCGAAATGCCCATCACGTAACATGATCCTTTTCCTGCCCAACAGCGACGGCCGCATGTCAGATGGCCATGGTCCCGTGTGGTGGTGTTTGGTCGCCACGATGTGTGACCACAAGCCATTGCCGCCGCCGTGATGATTCACGCCGCAGTCTAGACTGGACTGAAGGAAGTTTTGTCCATTCTGGGTATGCCAAGCTTTGGCGATGTTAGCAAGGGGTGACCCCTGGGGCGGCGGGCGGCTGAGGCGCTCCGGTCCGTGGGCTGGCCGGAACCGCCGCAGGAATTTTTCGGCCCGATAAGCTATAAGCAATTGCGCCCACGTGGCGCCGGGATCGACCGGCTGTGCCTGTGCGGAATACGCTGTCGGGAAATGTAAGCTGGTTCGGGGGCGGATGGCGTGCACGGGTTCTGGACTGGTCGGCTTTTGGATTCTGTTACGTTTCTTCTGGTGGCTCCTACCCAACCAGAGGGGTCATATGGCCTGCCGCGCGTATTATGCACTGCTCGCATTCTTTAATTGGCGGTTGAGTTATTTCTTGCCAAGCCCCACGCGACGATGCCCGACGAGGCGGTGCCGAAGGTTCGTTTAGAACATGTGTTTCAAAGGGCCTTCTTCTTTTTTTTTCCGAAGATCGGCGTGGCTCGTGCCATCTGCCAGCAAACTGTATATAAACGCTAGTGCTCTCAACATGGTCAACTCACACAAGATGCCTCCACATTCGCCTCTCTCCCACGCTGACAAGAATGCTTTCCTCCCCGTTGCACTTTCACTCCGAAGCACCACTTATGCGAGACCAGCAGGCTTGGTGAGTCTCTGGAGATGGCAGCCGACTTGGTGTTCGGTGCGTGGAGTGTCAGTGCGTGGGTGAGAAGCCAAATGAGTGCTCCCAAGCGCACGTTTTGGTGGTGAGAAGTGCTGGCGGATTCCCGGAACATTGCACCAGGCGCAGTGGCGTGAAACGAACCGACAGAGTAAGTGAGAATAGTGTAGGTGTTTTTGGATTCCAGTGAAGTTCTATCGCAGGCTGCGGTGACGTTGCCAGCATTTTGGTTCCCAATCGAGGCTAGCGTCATCTAGCATGCAGGCTTAGTCTTCCGCACTTCCGCCCGCTGCAAGCCCGACGACTATCACCCACATCAGGCATTGTGTCCATCATGACAACCACCCATGCCGGTCGCGCGACTTCTTCACGGGTATCCGGCGAAGAGTGCGCAAAACAACCCGTCACCGGCCCAGATCCCCAGCCTCGCGAGCGCCGCCACTGCATCCTCCTCTGCACCTCGCCCCGTCACTGCGTCTGCTCCACAAACAACGACCAATCCTATCGCGGTCTCCCCAGAGGAGGCCCAAGAGCTCGTGCTCGGCCAAGTCACAGGTGATCGTCTCCGCGCTCTCGAGAACACGGCCAGGTCCATCGACGCTCTCGCCGACGCCGTCTCTACCGCCGGAGCAGCAGATCACGCACACAATACTGGCGTCGAGGTCGGTTGCCATGCCGGCAGCAAGCGGCCTCACTCTGCCGTAAGTACGGGGACGGGTGGGGATGTTGTAGTGGCGCGAAGTGACGCTGCGGTTGCGGAATGTCATTGAGTGAAGTGATGACTCTCATCAGTCTGCGCCGTCTCGGTTTTGGGGATAGTCACTCGCGATTGGAGTGACACAACGCGCGTGCAGCAGGGCTGCGTATGGCCTGGTTGGTGTCATGGTGCGTGTGCTTCTATGTTGTCAGGTAGGATGCCAATTCGCAGGTAGTTTTTGACACGCCGCTTTCCTCCACAACGACCCTCAAATGCGACCCAGGCGTTCCTTGAGTGAGCCGGCAGATTGGGCGTGGCTTGGGTGGTTACAAGTTTGCTTTTGACGTATGTATACTATGGGGATTGTTTTTCCTTTCAGCAAAATCGACTGTTACCGTAGGGGTGTAGGATCCGTGATGAAGGACCTGCATGTACGAGCTACTCCGTACAAGAGATGGGGCCGGTTTAGTAAAGGGACTGACGGTACGTTGGATCTTCTACTTTGTGTCTGCCTTTTGTGCGTGGGATGGTGCAGCCGCAATGGAACGGCATGTCCCTCCGCCGGTGTTGGCAGGAGCGATCGACAGGGGGGTATTTCACTGCTTCTTCCGCTCAGCGATAAGACACACACCATCTCCTCAGCTTGGCCCGCACCATCACTGGCTGCCTGGGATTTCGTCGACGGGCATGTTCCCATGGAGCCTAGCGTGAGTTTCTCCAGGGTGTAAACACTTACCCCGTTGCGTTACCCTGTTGCGACCGCTTAATACTTCAACATCCTGGTGGCGCTGAACTAGAGGACCAACTTACGAGCAAACGAAGCTTGTCGCAGAAACATAACAACACAGCCTCGTTAAACGAGACATGAGCTTGGACTGTGGATGACTTTTTCAGCTGAAAGCCATGGTCATGTCAGCATGAACCAACTGCACTTCTAAACCTCGACTCTATGGCTTTCCTGCATATGTGGGTGTGGAGGAGGATGCGGTGATTGGCTGTCTTGAATCCGAGTGGCGTGGGCCAGACCCGATACGCCTCAAAAGGAATGTGTCACCTACCCCACCGGGCTGAAGAGTTAGAGGCGACGCAGTCAACATCCAATGCATGATACCTTAGATAAATACTTGCAATGGAATTTGCTATCGTTTTTCAAGAATGTGTTATCGCCTGGCTGATCCAGTGAAGTCAGATGTTGCGGATATCTAACACCTACAAGGTTCAGCTGAGATATGTTGGAGTGGCTCCTGCAGTGCTCCTGTGGCGGTTTTTCACATGCTGCCCCGAGCGGATGTCGCCAATGAGTAAAGAGCTTTTGGGTCCAATGTGCATAAGCAACTGCGCAGTGCGGCTCGACCACGACACACAGCCTGGTTCTATTTTGGAGCATGGCTTACTGGGTGAGAGTAACCAATGATAGAAATCTAATAATAATCTTGTGTGAGCGAAGAAATGAAGGGTTCCATAACCGCGGGATCTATAAGTGGCCTCTTGACATTAGAGTAATTCGCTACCTCACTTTCATCAAAGCATTGTCTTTTCAACCAACTGGACCATCTAACACCCAGACGTACACATGGAGTCACCTCCATACCACGAAATATCCCCCGGCAAACCGTGGACAACCGGGCGAACGAAGCAGCTGCCATGGCAAGGGTTCATCGCGATGTTCATCGCCATTCTTGCCATGATCGGAGCAATTACGGTTGTTGCAAGTTCAGACGACGTCGAAATCGACACGTGGCCGAACCGCCGATACAGCATACAGCCCGGAGTTGCCCTGGCCATACTCTCTGCCATTGCGAATATGGCGCTGAGGTATTCATTCTCAGAGGGAGCGAGATTTGCATGGTGGAATAAAGCCTTGATAGGCTCAACCTTGGAAGAGCTGCACGGATATTGGTCGTGTGGGACGAGCCTCAAGGACTCCTTGTTGGCAGGAAGAAGCTTCAACATGGTTGCGTTAGCTTCTGTCCTCACGTCATTTGTTGTGGCTGACGGCCCACTGCTACAACGGTCGGTCTCGAGTTCTACCGACGCCGCATTTGGAAACGTATCACTTTCAGCTCCTGTCTTTACAGGCCCTGTTCCTTGGGGGTTCTCCGGCTTGTACATGATGGGGACTCTCAATATGTTCAGCCAAGACTTCTCCCAGGTCATCCGAGACTATACTACAAGGAAAGACATGATGCTCAAGGCCGGCTGCGATGGAATCTGTCACACTGAGCTTATTGCTGCCGGGTTTGACGTGTCATGCTCTCGCGGATCGGAGTCTTACAATATTGTACCAAACATCACTTCATCCGGAAGTGTGGATGCGACTACTTACAACGTCGGCGCAATCAGCTTCTTTTTCGACGGAGTGTCGAACGCCGAGACGATTGGGATCAATGTGAAGTATAAAGGGGATCCACACTGTAATGGGTCCTTCACCAACGTCAAATGTACCCTGCGATCCGGTACCATTACCTACCCAGTCACTCTCCAAAACGACACCATTACCCTTGATGAAGAAAGAATGACCAACACTACGGATCATATCTATGGTACTGGCCCCCCATCACGCATCATGTCTACACTAGGCGGTTTTTATAGCGCCATGGATCAGATGTTTTCAAGCAACATTGACCTCCACATGACGGGCATCTGGGCGATTCAAGGGCACGGCGTCCTGACGAACAATTACATGAGCTCGGACCAACACGAGTACGGCAACTGCACCGTAGCGTGGTCCGACCCGACTCCTGACATCCTAAGCACGATGCGAGAGCTGATGTTCAGGTCCGCACTCAGCCTCTCCAACGCTTCCACTCCCCAGAACGTCAATGCAACGCGCATGTACAACAAGACAACGTATCAAGCAAACTATCACTTCCTCATTGGCGCACTAGCTCTAATTCTAGCGAACACGGTCGTCATTATCCCGCTATTTCTCGGATGGTGGCGCATGGGTCGCCCGCTCTCCATGAGTCCCCTTGAACTCGCCAAAGTTTTCCGAAGCCCTCTCCTTGCTGAGAGTGGAAGCAATGAAGACGTGGATGGCTTGATACGCTCTGCCGGACATAAGAAGGTTCGGTATGGTGAAGTCACCGAACATCCCTTACCGGCTATGACGGCACAAGACATGGATTCAGGGAGTCAGGAAGCGCTGGTCTTGGAGATGCACGAGATGATAGAAGCAGGAGATAACGAATCACAGAGGAGGGTTCTTGCGATGGGCAACATTGCATCGATTGCTCCACCCCTACAGAATGCACGATACAATTAGCGATAGAATCGAATTTGTCGATCTACGCCCGCCGCTAATGGTTTGGACAGGTTCTTGTGGGATGAGATCCACACTACATCCCATGTATTCATACCAAGCCCGGAAAGATCGAGGGGATTTGCGAAGAGGGGATGGCGAGAAGTGGACGTCGCGCGGTTCCGGTAACACTGCCAACACAAAGGCTTCAGTTAGAATCAAGTGAGCCTATTGTGCGGAGCTGAGACAGGTCGCGCTAGACTACGCGAAAGACAGGATCTATTGCAGCTGCACACCGCTGTCATACATACGATATTTCTGGTTGATGCTCCAGCGGGGACGTAGCTGCAGCACCTAGAAGAAATCGGGAGATGCGCTATGCAGCTCGTGAAATTGAGCGCTGACCTGGGTGCCGCCTGTCCGCTCGCCCACCAATGCGGCCGACCGGTTGGGGCTGACCGGCTTCTCCAACGGCCCACTACCTCTTCAGGCAGCCTTCCGTACACTTCACCGTACTACCCTGCTCCGCTCTTGCATTGTCCATCGGACTCTGAATGACTGCAGAGTAAGATTTTCAGCCGCCTGCAGCGACAAGTGCGCGTTCGAAGCGTTGTTCGGCCAAGATTGGCCCCGCTACACCATTCGTTTCCGCCGGATATGACGACGAAGGTTGGCGGCATTGCGTGCCCGCACCACACCACACGATGCGCGGGAAGGGGAGTCCGTAGAGGTGGTGGCGGTTCGAGCGGCTGCTGCCGAAGCCTTGCCATGGCGACGCGGATTTACCGTGCAGGTAGTGGGTGGGAGCGTCAATGACTGAGGGCATGCCACGAGAGCCATGCCGCACAGGCTGGTGAGCCATGCCGGGGATGCCGGCGGGGGTGATGGTGGTTGCTTGTGCTGGGAGAGGGATGTCTCCATGCTTGAGATGGATTGTATGGTCACCGACCCCCAAAAGGGGATGCCAACTTTGAGGATATGACTCAGCAAAGGCGGGTGTTACGACTGCGGCGGGCCTATCTAATGCTATTAAATGGAGATAACTTGGCAATTGAACTATTTTCTATGTAACAAAGGCTGTTACCACGTTTCGTAAAGTTGGTCTTGAAAAAAACTGCGACTGCTCGAACGAGAGTGATTGAAGAGCTACTTATTTCGACCGTCCCGGTTACGAGACTACCACAAGCCATCAATATGTCCAAGTCCGTCTGCCATGTGCTGTTTGCACGACTCCAAGTGCTTGACACATGTACCATCACTCACTGCGGAGGCGGAGACGGCTCAGGCGCTGCTCAAGGCTGAGAGCGGAAGATGCAGACGGCCGAACCGTCGTCATAGATGCTTCACGAACCAATGTGTTGGCTGTTGAGCCACTCTCCGAACCCTCAACTTTAACTGGATGGCGGTCGGCAAGGGTTTCCTCGGATGACTGGTCCAGCTCGGCTCTCCCATTTGGAGTGCGCTGTTTGAGAGACGAATCTCCCGGAGCATTTCGGAACAGCTTTGTTGTCTTTGGTGGTAGTTTCACTCTCGGCCGTGGACGGCACTCAAGAGCTGGACAGTCTCCCTGAGTCGCGAGATTGACCCAAGGTGGGCGCTGGAAGTGATGCTGCACGAACTGGTCCAGTTCGGCTATCTCGTTTGAAGTGCGCTGCCTGAACAGCGAATCTTCTGGAATATTCCGAAACAGCTCTGTTGTCTTTGGTGGTAGCTTCACCTTCACCTTGAACCGTGGACGGCGCTTGGGAGCTGGAGAGTCTCGCTGAATCGCGTGATTGACGGAAGGTGAACGTTGCAGGAGACCCGCCCGCGACTCTTTCTGATCACTGCCCTCCAATGGCTTCAATCTTGAAAAACAATAAACGTTAGCCCATCCTCAATAATAAGTGGCTATAAGTCCTCGAAGCTCTTCTTTCCCTTTGTGCGCAAACATGATATATAGAATAGTAGGAAAAGTTGTAAAACTTACTTTTCCCCTACAAGTTGCTTTGAAGTGGCTTTCCTGGAAAGTTCTTCGTTTTCAATTGCCCTCTTCTCGAGCCTGCAGTCCGTCTTCGAGTTTTTTGAGGCGACCACAACGTTGACAGCTGACTTATCGATGCCGTTATCAGATCTTTGCTGATCCTGGATACCTTCGGAGCTCTTCTTGTCGTCCTTCAAAGATCCAGTACTGTTGGCGCAGCTTCTGTCCACTTTGATCGTGGACGGAATTTTGAACGAGAAAGCACCGGCGCCAGGCTCCAATGTTTGCAGGAAAGTCATCCCATCACCATCCCCGAACCTGTACATGGCCAAGAAGTGTTTGGCCCACTTCTGGTGATATGCATCCAACCACTCGGAAACGTTGTGGGACCAGCAAAGCATTTGCTGGAGCAGAGGCCGCAGAATGCCCATCGGCGGTGCTTTGAGAACATGGCGCTCCAGCTCGCCCTGCAACGACTTCTTGGCTGCTTCTTCGATTATACGCCGACAGCGCGAATGGTCGGTGTCGTACGCTATGCAGCGGAACTCGTCGGAACACAAAACCTCCCATTTGGCGGCGAAGAATTCCAGATCCGCGTGTACGCTGTGCTGTCGGTTTTGCCGGACTCTATATCGAAGCGCCGCGGTGGATGTGGAAGATTGTGGCGGGGACGTGGGAGCAAGAGAGTCGTGTCGTTCTGGGGCAGGCTCGTGGTGCTGCTTTTCGAAAACTTTCGGGCGGTTGTTCTCGAGTTTTCTCGGCGGCGTTGGTGGTAGGCGTGGCTGACGGACGTTGTTTTGTGTTGTCGAGACATCCGCTTTGTCAGGGGTGTCTACAAGGCCAGCAATGATAGCGGATGAATATTCCGTGTCGAGAGAATGTTTGATGCAGAGAAAGAGGCGACTGAGGCGTATTGCCTGTTCTGTGGTATACGGGGGCATGTAATGTCGAATGAACTGGACCGTGGCTTTGATTTCGTACGGTGGTAGACTGAACGTTGCATTGCAACGAGACTTGGTATCCGGCAACATCGCGCTGCAAGCAAAGACGGAATCTTCATCCGCATTTTGAAGATCTTGGATGGCCTTTTCCAGGGTGGGCGGTGGAGCTTTTGGCGAAACGCCAGGATGGTCGAGCAACATTTGGGAGGCGGAAAATATTGAGTCCATTGCGAGATGATGCGAAAGAGCGATGGAATGGGAATATCGCACGTTATCCTTTTAAGCTGCAGAGCTGAGAGCGGCGCAGTATGAAGTCTATGCCGGAGAGGCGTTAGCTGAATCCTAGGACCCACAGTGGTGGAGGTGCTGTGCCGCGTTCTTGCAGCCGTGACGTGGCAGTCATTTGTCACTACAGCACATCCCGACTGACTGGCCCACCAATGATAAAAGCTACAAACCCTGTCTTTATGAATAAACGAGCGGATAGCGCGCCTGGTGCGAGCCTGAAAAGAGACAGCTAGACGCGTATTCCGCCATAATTTGCGTCCATTCACCTCCCCAGTTAGCAAATCCCTCCCCGAGAGGCGTAGAACTACCGACCATTCTTACAAGGGAGAGCGATGAGTAGACTATTTTTATTCAAAGCAATAAGCATCTCTAAAACTCAAAGCAAATACTCTTGAATATCAACACACGCGCGATCTACAACGTCAAAGCCCGACACAATCGGCGGAGACCAATCCGAATCCCGAATCTCAACACCCCAAACCAGACTGCGACACCACAAAAAATCAATAGAACCAACGCAACACGCGAGGAAACCAAAATACAAGCAAACAAAAACAAAAGCGAGATCAGCACCATTCAAACCCGACAATAGCGATAAGCCAGAGACAGAAGAAAACTCTCGCTCTCTCTCTTTCCCTCATATCCACCCCTCACTCCGCATACCACTCACACCCTCCACGCCCAGTCATGCCTCAAGCTCCCCGCACCCTCCCCAACCCTCGTCGTCCATGTCTCCCGCAAGTCCGGGTTCAAAAAGCTAGCCGACGACGACGACGACCAAGATGACGACGAGATGATATGGCTGCCACCATCGAGTCCGTCATCGTCATCATCGTCGGCGGTGGTAGTGATGGTGGCGGGTAGGCGGGCGACGAGCGCAGATGATGATGGCTGCTGATCCGCCGCCTGCGTGCGGGGGAAGCGGGACGCATAGGGAGACGGCTGGCGTGGAGGAGGGGGGCGGCGATGGGCTGGCGGGACAGGACCGTGCGGAGGCGGCGGCGCAGCAGCAGCGACTTTTGCCCATGAAAGAGGAGGCTGGCTGGCGTTGGTGGAGAGCGGGCTTGGGCTGGGGCCGGGGCCGGGCTTGCAGGTGGTGGTGGCGGTGGTTTTGGCAGGCGGGCTGTTGGGCTTGGACGGTGGGGCTGTGTTGGCGGCCGGAGTGCAAGCTGGCGCGCTGGAAGTCGGAGTGCGCCGGCTGGCAGATGGACTGCTGCTACTGCTGCTATCCTTCCCACCGCCGGCTGGCGGGACGGAGTCCGGAAGGTTGCTCTGATGCATGGCGGCCGGCTGAGTTGAAGGGTGTTGGATGGGATTGGTGATTGTCTGCATTGCGGTGCGCGTCCTCGAGTACTGTGACCGGCAGATTGCAGTGAGTTGTGTGAGCGCTGCGTGTCGGTAGTGTACAAGGAACGTGGATGTTTTTTTGCGGATTTTAGACAGCTGGGGCGGCAAGTTCTTGTCTGTTTTATACTTGAAGGCTCAGTATGTGAATGTAAAGAAGATACCAGCATGATGTATGGACGTGAAACATGCACATCTCATAGAGCCGCCCAGAACTGGAGCAACCCCACCTCACTTTCCCTCCATTGTTTCTACAAAGCGCAAGCGTTCGAGAAACTTCTCCCGCCTGGCGGGCTTTGGGCGGCAAGGCATTCTCGCGAGAAGTGGACTGTGGCCGCTGCAGCAAATTGTGGACACATAGGCGTTTTAGGTTACAGGAACTTTGGATGGGTCTCCAAGTGCTTATGTTCGCTCTAGCTAGTGAATACATTCTTCCTGAGCGAATTCAACTACTAAGATGAAGGACAACAAATTAATAGAAATACAGGTTTCATTGAAGAATAGATACTTGAGAGAAGGGAAAGAAATTTTCACTAATCAACACGCGACGCCCCGAATAAAACAGACTCCGCACCTATCCAGGAAAACACGATCACGAACAAACGAATCTCGCGAACACTTTCCAAGCGAACATACCGCATGACCTGCAAGCGGATCACCTTCGGCCTGCCAGCTGCACCAAACATACCGGGACGGCAGCTCTCTCTCTCTCTCCTCTCTCTCTTTCAAAAGCCACGAGCGAGCAATTCACTGATCTTGCTCGGCTTGCAACTTTTCCGCCACTTCCACTTCTCACGCAGATGTGGGTTCATGATGACAGTCGAACGCCATGGACGCCTACGCGCTCCGCTCCAGCCGGGGTTGTAGCCGTCGCTCCCATCACCACGACGGCCACGATAGCAACTACTACCCTCCCAGTAGTCACCGACCAAGGTAAACGCATCCCCCGAAGCAGCAGCGCTGTCGTGAACATCTCCATCGTCGTCCCAGTGGCACGAGCAGCCAATGCTGGTGTTACTGGACACCGGCTGTCGAAGAAGGACGCAGAAACCGACGTCGACGACGTCGGGGCCGGCGCTCCATCCGACATGGACGTTGTCGCATCTGGGATGGCGGCGGCGGCGGAAAATGGTACGTGCGCGCTTGGGGCGGGTGGGGGGATGGTGCGTGTGCTGCGTCTCCTTCATTTGCTCCTGCTGCTGAGCGGGAGGAGGGGAAGACGTGTTGTGGGATGGCGGGCCGTCCTTGCAGGTGGCGGAGGACGGCGGTGGGCTGTTGGCTTTGGATGATGGGCCGGTGCCATGTTGGTCGTCGATCGTGGGGGATGGTGGGTTGAGGGGTGGAGGCGGGCTGCTGCTGCTGTTGTTGCTGCTGCCGCTGCCGCCGCCACCGCCGGGTGACGGGGCTGGAAGGCTACCCGGCATGGTGGGCTGTACTGGGTTGGGTTGGGGGAGAGATAAGTTCTGCTTTGTCTGTATAAGTATGTATTGCGCTTTTCAAGGTACTTGAACAGAATGTGGTTGTGGGAGCTGACGAATTCAAGATAGAAGCAGTATCCGCTTTATATGCGTAGGTTCAGTGTAGTGAATGTAGATAGCACCCACATTCGACGCATACAGAGCAGATATGGTGTGAGACATCCATGTCTTATTACGCCTCCGCACGAAAGTTCTAGCAGCTAGTGTCTCCCTGCCTCGCTTTTCCGCCATTGTTTACATGAAACGTAGACGTTCGGGAAGCCCCTCTGCCTCGTGAATTATCGGAGTTGAGAGACACTGTTAGTGAGCAGTGGGCGGTGGCGGTTGCGGCAAGAACTTGGCGGTGATAAGCGCGGGTGATAGACAGCCGTTGAACAGGACTGCACCAACCACGTTTACTCGCTAAATTTTCTATTCTATTGTGCATTGCGACCTTGTTGCGGGATAAGCTGTTGTTTACCGGCATGTCGGCTGGTACGGTTAACCTATAGATATGATGTTGGGGACCGGCGTCGTACTCCTCGTCAAGCTGAATTGTCAAGAGAGGGGCTACTAGCCCCTTATATAGCGGCAGGAAGATGGATACGTGATCAGGAACGAGGATCTTGTTGATAGACTTGGGGGGGGGGGGGTCCCGCATGCCGCGTTCCTGGGCTTGAGGGACGGTGTGTGGACTGACGCCGGTCGTGCGGGCGGCGCGGCAGTGGAAGAGGACGTACGTACGCCGGGTGGTGCGGCGAGAGGCCGAACTCGTTGTGGGGGTAGATGAGCAGCGTCGGCGGGCCTTCGTTGGCGGTGGCCATGTTGGGTGCGAGGGTGGTGCGGCGCACTGGGTTGCCGATGGCTTCGGGCGGGGTCCAGGCGGAGGCGTGCGCGAAAAGGGAGAAGGCGTCGGCGGAGCGCAGGGGGAGGTTGCGGAAGTGGATGGCGCCGCCGTGGGCGGCGAGGAGCGAGTGGATGGCGCCTGAGGATGAGAGGCGGTCGATTTCGGAGAGGTGGTCGGGGAGCGGCGTGTCTGGTTTTGATGGCGATAGGGAGAGGGGGAAGGTGGTGTGTGGAGGGTATGGAGCTGGAAGCTCGACCGATGTGGCTGATGGGGTGATTTGGAACGCGGACAGTTCTGTCGTAGAGCTCATTTCTCTAAGTTCATGTACCTACTGAGTTACAAGAGAAGGTAGAAAGATCTTAGCATCTTGGGTGGAGCTAACGCGCTTATCATGTTGGATCAGATGTTGTAATTATTTCTTCCAAGCACGTTGCGGTGGAGTAGGTCATGCAGCTCGGAAAGACCCCTACCTGGAGTCCTCTTGTACTGCGTATTATTCGCCCACGCATGTCAGGAAATCGTCTTTTGCGCTTACTTGGTGTGGGGAAGTGTGTTTTGCGGCTATCTGGTTGGATCTTCGCACCTCGCTTTGATGACCTCATTGTATGTCCCTATCACGCAATGTTCCCACCCCACGTTTGGGGTCGACGACACTCGCTATCTCAAGTATCCCTTCGTCACTGGGAAGATGGCAGCCGTTCCTAAATGCCTAAACACGTTATAAATGTATGAGAAATTTCGATTTGCTCCCAAAAACCAACTGAATCGATGTATTTGTCCTTTCCCTATGCACCTTCCATGTAATGACCGTTTCTTTTTTTTCCCCCCAAGTTTTCGTTCTACGGCGCTTCCTGCAGTTTCAAGGCGCTGAATAAGTTAAGATGCATCTCCAATAATCGTTCCCACGCACCCTTTCCCGTGTTGCCAACCACCCAGTCCTCGTGAAACTTGCTCTCCCCACCCTCGACGCCTTGCATAAACTTCTGCAAAGCCTTCCAAAGCCCCTCTACCGTAGCTGGATCATCGGTATACCCCAGTGACGCATGGTCTCATTGAATCAGATCCTGCTGATCTCCAACGCGCGCACGCAGCGCCTCGCCCTGAGCACGCTGATACGGAACCACTCCCTCTGTACTACGGGTCTCCCGTCACGAACCACCTCCACTGGTACCCTAAGCGCGTCTAGGCGCCTATGCACCGCTTCCTCCAGCTCTAATGGACAATGAAGCCACCTCGAAGTGTATGCGATCCTCAGGTCTGGCAGCCGGCATATCCTTCGGAGCTCCGTCAGTCGGCGCCGCGGCTGCGCCGACCAGCCGATCTTGACGAGATCGGGGCGCGAGGCCGAATGGAGGATATAGACGTGGCCCGGGGATGAACGAAGCCTAACAATGCCGCGTGTGCGCATGGTGGAACTCGGATGCTGGCCGAGTTTGTGGGAGTTGGTCTCAGTCTGTGCTTTTGTGGTGAGATGGAAGCGATGGCTTTGGAGTGGGATTTGACAGCGATTGGTTCGAGGTGAGCAGCAGCGGTGGCTCTCTCCAGGTCGTAGGTGAGATGGATCTATTCAAGATGGCAGATGAGGTGGACGTTTCACAGGTGAGGGAGATGTTGTTGTGGTAAAAGGTGAGAATGCCACTCTCGGAGTAAAAGGCGAGTAGAGTGTTGGGTTAGAAGCGGGCAATGGCCGTGAGTACTTCGTGGATGACGATGGCGTAAGATGGTGCGAGGTGCGGAGCAATGCACATGCGGCTGCTGTTGGTGGTGTGGGTGTTGGCTTTGAGGCGAGATGAAGTGATACCTCGGAGGTGGAATAGGTCAGCGATAACTTCGGCGAGGGAGCGACCACGATCCTTCCGAGGAAGGAAAGTAGCACGCGTGCTGTACAAGACACGGAAATGGCTGTATGGATGATGGTGGCGGAGGTGAGAGGGCCTCGGACTGATGAGAGCAAGCCTCTGGCTCGCCCTTGAGATGAGGCAAAGAATGACTCCACGCGCCGATGAGGAGTTCAAGTTATAGACTTTGTCCATGTACGGAAAGCCGAAAGCAATTTGTATTGAGTCTACCGCATTGATCTCATCTATGTGATCGGTAAGTGATAGCAACTAACAATCCGGCACAGCCCGCGGGCGCAATCCGAAAACACCGGCAGTGCCGGTTCTGTACCACCTAAGCATGTTTCCATGTGATATGGCATTCTTCGTTGTCATGCTCATCGCCTGGTCGCTGCCTTGTCTGTGATTTGTTCCAGTAGACCTGCTGCACATCACCGCCTTTTCAATGCCAACAAACGGCCACAGCCATCCCGGAATGTTGGGAGCACCAACGGCATCTACTGTCCGCCTTCCACCTTCTCATCCTCGACATACTGGAACTCGCCATCAGATATGTTACCACCACTGTCATTGTCGACATCCTCCACGTCGCCGTCGGTGACTTCGTTGCCGTTATTGTTCTGGCCGCCGCTGCGGAAAAGGTGAAGATGGGCTACTTTGTCCTCGAGCACCTCGATGCGCTGCTGGAGGCGCATGATCCTGCTCATTAGGCAGTCAGATGCGAGCTGCATGGTACAATACCGTTGAGAAGGCACTTACTGGATCCTGAGATATTCTACCATGAAGACGAGGGGGACCAGACCGAGGGTGGTGGCTGCGAGCATTTCGGACATGATCGGTAGAGAGACTTATGCGCGAGAGTGGTGATGCGATTTTGCAGTGATTGTGAAAGTGGTGGTGATGGTGTTGACGACGGGCGTGATGTCAAAGGAGCGGGAAGAAGACGCAAGTCCGGACATTTGTAAACGCCATTGGGCCTCTAGGTATCAGGTGTCGCAGTCATGCGTCATGCAGGCAACCGTCTCACATGACGAGCAACTTCTTCTAATGAATCGGCACGCTTGTCGCACTTGCAGCCGCACCCGCCCGCCGCACCAAGATGGATAGACCCTCTAATGCTACTCTCACCGTGACTAGGTGGATTGGAAAATATTTGCATCTTTTTTTTTGTTCTACTCTGTGATTGCTCTCAGCTGTATCTTTTCCTGGCCGCAACGTCCACGATGGGAGCCACGTAAGGGCATTACAAGCCTTGTCTCAAGCTATAAGCGCCCGCGACAACGCCACAGCGATTCCAGGGATCGCTGAAATTTTTTTGGCCCGCCACCCGTTGTTGGAAAGAGCAGCGAGCTATGTCTCAGACTTCCCCGCCATGGACTGTACGCACGCGTCCTTCTAGACTCTCCGCACGCTGATCGTGCAAAGCGCGTGCATCAGTCTACCTACAAGCCTCATTAGTCACCATCACGACCTTCTCGTGCATCACCCAGGCTCGTAAGGGCTCCGCACACAGAGCAGCCTCTCGTGTCACAGCACGCACTGGCAGCTGTGCCAGCGATGTAGCACGCCCGCCTATCCGCCGCATGGCACGACGCTGCATCCAGTGTGCTGATCTGGCTCCGTCGTGTCGGTTGCGTACTCCGTCACGTTATTTCAGCTGATACCCCAACTTTACCAACGAGACCCTCGTTCGTGAACACGTAGCCACCTTCCCGCCGCTCATCCATCCTATATTAAATCATAGTCGTCCTCGGGACTGGCTGCATTGTACTCGTCGGCAGCCGCCTGGCTTTGGCTGAGGTACGTCACATAAAAGAAACCGGTGCAGTGTACAATATTTAAGATAACGTTGTCGAAAAAGAGAGCGAATAAATAGCGAATCCGACGTAGCGATGGCGGATCCGTAATTTAGCGCGCGTAAAGAGCGTGGTGATGATTTAGATGATAAAGACTGAGGGAGTTCGGGCGCGTACGGAAATTCCAAAGATGGGCATTATTTAATGGGTGGGGGATGTTGTGGGGTGATGTGAACGATGGTGGAAAGACAGAGCCCGAGGGTGCAATAGTGATAAGATCTGGCGGAGGAGAGCTGACACCCATCTTCCAGCATAGGTAGCATTGCCCTAGCTATTTTTAGTAGCCGAGGCTCCCATTTGCCGCAAAGGGAAGGGCCCGCAGATCGTACCTCTTAGAAGTGGAAATCATGACGCCGATTGTTACTGCGCCACTACCGCCCCCACGCTGTAGCCTGCAATCCTGCCTACCACTCTTATAAATGCAACCCACTGTGCCAACATCGACAACAAACGTGAAATGTCAAAATTCGTCAGAGAGGCATTGTCAACCTGCCTTTGAAGTAAGTTTAACCCTGGTCGTTATCCATCGCATGCCGGGAGACGTCCAGACAGCTAACTTTAGAGTAGCGCCATGGCCGAACCCAACCCTAAACGTTCACCTCCTCCGATAAGGCGGGCTCTATTGTGGCCAGGTCGCAAATACCTATGGTTCCGCACGCTTCTCGGCCTCATCGTGCTCTTCCTCGTCCTCTTCAAGCCTGACGTCCTTCACTTTGCTTTCGGCCTCATCTCCGGCACACTTTTCATCCTCCTATTCGGCGGACTCACCATAACGCTTTACGTACTTCCCATACCATTAATCCTACGAGACCTTCTACTCCTCTGCACCCACAGCCTTAGGCTTATCCAACGCTTCGTCCTCGGCATCGTCAACCGCCACACTCGGCAACAGGTACGGCCAGGAAACAGCAGCAGACTCGGCCTTTTCGGACTCCTCCGAGTCTCGGCACTCGCGCTGGGCTACTGCAACCCGGCCCTTCTTCGCTTCCTGTATGGCAGGGCTGGTGCCGTTGGCCTCTACCTCATCGCCTATTCCATCCGCTACGGCCTCCGCGCGCTCCTCGCGCTGCTTGTGCTCCTCGCTCTAGGCGACCTTGTGCTCATCCTTGCCTCAACCCTCGACATGCACGATGCGCGGCTGGAGTATGTCGAGGCGCTAATCCGTGGGCAGTGAGGTACGTGTATCATTGTTACGCCCCGCGGTACTGGCTGATTCGACGGCGCAAGATCAGATCGTTTCCCGATTAGTCTTTGACTATGACTATTATGTTTACATCTGCCGTTTTCCGCTTGAAACAAAAGCCGCGTCCGTTTCCTAAGTGTATGCGTTGGCGCTGTGTTTTTTAGGAGATGACATTCTTGAGGCGTGCGAGGATTATCGTAAAGGTTTTGTTGATCCTAAAACTCCCTTTTCCAGGCGGCCAGTTGGTGTCAGGGCAGGTCCATGTCTTGTTTAGAATCTATATAATTCTCGAGTCTCCTTTCTGTATGCCATCAACCCTCTGCTTCCTTTTGTCCGTGTTGTATCCACCCTATACTCGATCCCGGACCGGACCTGCTCACCATCTATTTGTTCCCTATCAAAACATGGACAGACATGATCTTTTGGTTTGTCCCACGGCAGCTCGCAGTCTTCGGGCCATGTAATGACTATCGGCCAGCACTCATACAGCCGGAATATCGTAAGCCGCTGTAGCTTCGGCTTCTGATGACGTAGCAGCGAGAATACTTCACTCCATTTCCCGTCTTGTAGGTGTATCTCGTGCAGCTCCAGCTCTTGCAGGTCAGCGGCGTTTTGAAGAAGATGCAGCAAGTCGACGGCGCCGACTTTGAATCCCCGTAATCGGAGCGACCGGATCCTTTCTCCAACAATGGGCACAGCCATCTTCTGGAACAAGGCCCGGGAGCTTTCTTCTTGTGTTGGCCGATACGACTCGTGATGCAATAGGTCCAGCTCCTCCAGCTCCTTCGCCATCCCAAGGAAATCGCCCACCCTATCAGCAAAGTTGTTCTCACGACCCTCCCCATCCAACTCCTGAGAAAGGTCCTCCAACCCCCCAAACGACACGAACCCGCTGATTTTCTTGACTCGGGCCATACACGCCTCCAACGCCGGCCGGGGCACCGCATCCATCGCCCTGCCCACCTCCGCCGCCACAACACCACCGCCCCATTCGCCGCCGTAGATGCTCAACACCTCCACCCGCGTCTGCGCCCGCGCCATAGCCTTGACCACGACGCCAAAATCACGCGCCATAGCCTTCCACAGCCTCACCTTCTCGTTCTCGCCGGCGCCACCCTCACCATGGCCACCACCCTCCCCGGCCGCCGCCGCCGCAACCTTCAACACCGTCCACGCCGGCCTCCTCTCCCCCTCCTCGGCCTCAAACACCGCCACCTCCAACACCACCTCCCTCAACCCCTCCGCGACATCCCGGAAAATCCTCTCCACCACCTCTGCATCTCCTCCCCCTCCCCTTCCCTCCCGCTCCGCCTCCACCATCTCCCCCGCCGCCTGCGTGCCATCGAACCCCATCCCTTCGCCCTCACCATCACCCCCCCGCACCCTCCGCAGCACCCGCCCGCCGCCCGACCGCAGCCGCCGCGCGTCGTGGTAGCGCGTGCGCAGCACGATCCTGCGGACGCAGCTGCCGAAATCGCGGTGCGCGGCGATGGCGGCGAGGCGGCGCAGCGAGGGCGCGTCGCAAGCAAAATCGGCGGTAATCGTGGCGAAGAGGGTGCGGAAGGCGGGGGCGGTGGATGCGGCGGCGGCGAGGGCGCGGGAGGTGAGGCGGAGTGAGGCGAGGGCGGGGGTGGAGGGGGAGGGGTCGAGGAGGTGCGAGGTTATGGCGTGGATGAGTTCGGTGGGGAGGGCGTCGAGGGTCGGCGGCATGGTTGTTGGTGCGTGGTGGTGGTGCGATGGGTTGGGTTGGGTTGCGGTGAGGGTGTGGGTGTGGGTGTGTGTTTGGCGGGCGCGGGGCGCGGGAGAGTCGGGGGGGTTCGGCGCGGACTTATAAGTGCCTGAGATTGTTTGGGCTTTACCGGTGTGGTGTTGGTGGCGGTGGCGCAGCGGCTGCGTTAGTGCGTTGGTGCTGGTGCAGACCGCTTGTCTTGGCTCTACGGCTGCCTGGTTCTCGGTTTGCTTTCGGGGGAAGCAGGCAGCAGAGATGTAGATGATTGAAGCGGTTGGTTGGCGGTAGAAATGCGAAATATGGTGGTTTGGATGATGGACGGGGCTATTGTGACATCTTAGACCGCACTAAGCCACGGGATGTCAATGGTCTCTTATGATAGAATGGCGCGAAAGGTTAGAGTCAAGTTTATCAATAATAAGATCTTGTTTTAATGATATAACTCTCCTATCGCTAAATCCCTCTCGGGCCACAACGGCCAGAATGCTAATGAGTTGAATCACCCGGTGTCAACCTTCTCAACTCTAGTAACAGTGGTCCCCACTCGCCGCCTGCGCATTGTGTTAAGCAAAGCCCATCAATCACTGTCGCTGTCTCCGAACAAAACTTGCCCACTCCTTACAAAACCTCCATCCCCCTACAACCTCCCAAATCCACCGACCCAGAAGCTTCACCCAAAAGCACTTTTCAATCATACGTGGCAAGCAAAACCCACCTCAGCCAAACCCCCAACCATGAACGGCGCCGGTAGCAACAAGCCACCCCCCGCCGCCCACCCACCGGGCCCCTCCACCCAAGACAATCCCACCGCCAACACGGACCCCCCGCGCCGCCGCGTCATGTCGAGCATCCCAGCATTCGAAGGCTACCACATGCGCCCCGACGGCAGCATGCCCGCCTTCGACTTCAACCGCCGCCTCTACCTGCGCCTGGACCCGCAGCGCATCAACGACCCCGGCCGCCTCACGCCGGACGACTGGTTCGAGCAGTTCAACGCGGGCCGCCGCGATCCCGGCAACCGGCGTCCCCCCGCCCACATCCCCAGCCGCCGTCCCGCCGTCGCCGCCTACGCGGACCCGGATCTCCCCCGCCGCAGGGACAAGAGCTACCACTACCACTGCCCGAGCCCACCCCCCTCGCCCCCGCGTCCGACTCCGCCCCCGCCTCCGCCTCCGCCGCGGTCGGGCGAGCGGCACGAGACCGGCGACCGTTCCGGCTGCAACGACGGCCAGGACGACAAGACCTCGACGCCTGGAGCCGGCAACACCAACGGCAACACCAACACCAACGGCACCGCCGACCGCAACAGCAACACGCGCGCCCGCCGCCGCCGCCCCCCCATCGCCGTCATAATCCGCTTCCTCGCCGCGGTGCTGCTCGACTTGCTCTCGTCGTTTGCGATCGCCTGCGTCGTGCTCAAGCTCGTCTGCGGGCTGGTCGTGGGCCTGCTCGGCGGCGGGTTCTGGAACCGCGGCGACGTGGTGGGTGCGATGTGGCAGGTCGTCGGGATCGCGTGGGACTGCGCGCGCAACGGGCGCGGCGGGGGCGTGCTGTTCGGCGCGACGGGCAGGGTGGTGGGGGTGGGTGTGCATTGCAGGGATTTGTGGGCGGTGGTTTGGGTGGTGGGGTTGCTGATGTGATGGGTTGATGTGATGGGGCTGGCTGGCTGGCTGCCGACGACGGCGTTTGCGGCGGGCGCGGCGCTCTGCTGTTGCTGCTGCGGAAGATGGAGCGGGTCGGCTGGTGCGGCAAGCTGCATACGTGGGAAGTCGGTGCTTGTGGATGTTTGCGGAGTACGAGGTTTCTGCGGTTGGACTTGACTCGCCTGGTGGATGGACAATGGATTGTGAGACTTACTATAACTAAAATCGAAGAAATGCAGTGGTTTCGAATAGAAAAGGAATTTCAGGCTTAGTCACTCTTTCCCGTTGAACCGTGACATTGCACTGTCTCCCTGTCTACCTCGTCTTCAGTGTCTTTGGTGCGCCCCTTGTTATTGAAGCCTTGCTCAGTCACGTGGGTCTAATTGAGGTCGAACTCGATGAACGAGCTCACGTCGGTGACAAAAAAAATTGCCTATCCGCATCTGCTCCATGAAAAGAAATCTTTCACTGGATGGGTAGTTAAATTTAGAATCCGGACTTGAATATACGATTAAAATGCATATATTTACGTCCGGATCTTGGATTCAACTAATTACATTAACTTGATAATGTAGTGTTTGTGTAGGGTAAACGCGGTGGTGCAGTTTTTTGTCACCTTCCGTGAGCTCGCCACCGAGGCCATGCCCGCGAATGCGCACATGGCCCGCACGATCTGGAAGGAATTTGCAAACGCCATCTTCAGCATACCGACGACTGTACTGAGCGGCCAACGAGCATTAGCGCGAAACCCCTTGCCACAGCGCAGAGGATGGATCCAGCGGTGAAGAACTCAAGGCGACGATCCGAATAGGTTTACGGCCAAACGCATGCGAAAAGCGACCCAGTTAAGCATGAAGACGGTCGACCTGAGAAGAAACGACGTGCCGGCCCTGAAGGACTCAACGGCGGAGCCATGAAGATCGGTGGCAATGATCTGCGGCTTGTCAGCGTGAGTAGCACATGTCTGGAATTGAGACGAACCGGCAAGGCGTAAGAGAGGGCGGGGGCGAGGTTGTTGATAATCATAGATGCGAAAGCAGCCTTGAAGCGCCTGCTAAAACCTGGGGAGATGGGTTCGTCGGTCGAGGCTGTAGCATGAGGTGAAAGGGTACAATGTTGAGATTGCCAGCAGTCGGACGTTTTTGAGCGTTGCTCAGACCCGCCTTTGCGGAACGTTGGACCCAGCTCATGGTTCTGTTGGGCTCGCTCAGTAGATAAAGCATTGAGCCCAGCCAGCCCGTGTTGTCTTAAGGCCACCAGAGCTGCTTGCCAATCTATAAACAGTACGCCATGCGATCCTACAGCTCACCCTGACGCTCTCGGCTGGATAGAGAGTGCACGTTATGTTGACACGGGCGAACGAAGGCCAGATGTCATGGTTATTGTGCCGCAAACGCGGAGGGTTCTGTCTACCGGAAAGGCTGCGTTCATATTACATTCTGCGAACTTTGGCTTGTTGATGCACGACACAAACCAAGGGTAAGTAGTGATTCTTTCAAGCCCCGCTCAACAGTTTTGGTGCAGTGCCCCATTCCCGTTGCATCGCTTGCGCCAACAAAACATTTGGCTCTGCAGTAGGCCGCCAGACATGATCCGTCTGCCCAATAAATACCCGTATTAAAACCCCAACAGAAATTGTGCAACATTGCGTGTAACGCTGGCCTGCCCCTCTCGCCTCTCCAAATGCGCATAACCGCTCTGGCGAACAGGCGTACGTGATACACAAATAGCGCCTGCAGCAGCCCCTTGGTCTGCCCTGAATCGGATTTTCTGACCAACGTTGTCCAGACCATATTACTGATAGCCATCAGGTTGATATCAACAGATAGTTGAGAGAAGTGCAGAACTATCTCATTATTACGATATGCATGTGACTTTCTGTATTGCCATTTCCTTGCTCGCCGTATAAAATGAGCATGTACCATCAATCGCGCAACCCGGCGACCTAAAGTCGAAGGAGAATAGCTCTCACGTACTGACAAGTGTAGCGCCGAAAGAGCCAGTGCCGTCCTCACCTTTCCCGCCTAGACCAGCTAAAGAGAAAGAATCTCTTCCATTTGATCTGTAGCCGTTTCCGTTCTTCTAGGTACGCCCGGGAAGTAGTCGCGGGAGAGACGGCTGCGGCGCAATCGAAGCTCCCTGACTTTTTTCTCCAGCTCAAGCTCCTCGGCGGAAGCGGTCCTCATCTCGCGCGCCACCTCCCACGGTGAAAAAGCATCATAAGCGGCACGCGCCTTGCAGTACTGGAGGTGGGCGTCCAAAAGGCGAAGATGATCCTCGGCCATAGGGAGGTGTGGGCGCGGCCCGGCGGTCTCGTCGCGGAGACGTGTTATGTCGGAAGAATCGATGGCAAGTCGAAGCGTACGATCATTTCCAGCCGTTGCTTTCATCCCGCCAGGCATACCGCGAAGCTGAGCCACGGGCTTCAACAACTGGCGGACGGCCTGCATGATGTCGAACTGGGGGTCTAGCCATGGGTATAAGGAGAAATGGATCGAAAGGATTGGTAGCTCGTCGCGCTCCCTGAGGATGCTGATCATGTGGATGACTTCGGGTAGCAGACAACACGTGAAAAGTTCCTTCTCGTGTCGAGCCTCTTCTGAGAGGTGCCATTCGCGACGTGGTAAATCTGGAACAACATTGTCGGATGGATATATCTCTATCACTACGCGAATCTCGCGCGCCTCGAGAACGGGCGTCCGCGGTAGAATGGCCTCGAACGAGTCACATGTCGGATGTGGAATGGCTTTGTCCATGTTGCCCAGGTTGATGGTGAGCGGAGGTGATTTCTTACTGCGATAGAGGACGTCTTTCGCTTCCTCGTTGACTTGACGGCTAACGCATAGAATTGCTGTGGCTCGGCGGGGGGGTCTGAAACGGCGGGACTTTGGACGAGGATTGAAGATTACGTAGCCGCGGACGGGTACCAGGTAGCTGTAGATGATGTTTCGAAGCTCTCTCGGAAGACTGAGAAAGCGAGAGTCAGCGGCCATGATGAGCGGATCGGGTCACCCGAGGCGGTTGGCGACTGGCGTGGAGCAGAGGATGTGTCTGGAATCGAGGCGAAGGGACACGAGGCGAGAAAGCGGAAAAATTGGGCAGTGCGTGCCCGCGCAAGAACAGTGACGTAATTGGTCTGGCTCGCGGCTGCCCGGCTTAGCGTGGTTGGCGCTTGCCAAGCACCCTGCCGTAGAAACTCGACCTCGCAACTCAACCCAACCCCAACATGAACATCACCAACCGCCGGCTCCATCATCCAATCCGAAATTTCATCATCCAGTCTTTCCGCGGGCGTCGCATGGCGCGCTTCGGCCACTGCGCCCCTGTTGGCCCGACGCTGTGCTGGTGCCTTGCGCTTGCTTCTAGTGGCGACTCTAGCACTCTCGCAGTGCCCAGCTGTCCTAGAGCCTGCGCCCCACCGGCCCGTCGTAGGTGTTGACACCCTGGCTGCAGTGCTTTGTCCCGCGTCGCGCTGTCGCCTGCGTCCTGCCCGCCCACCCTTCGATCCCTCAGCAGACACCGTCCTCCCTCCACTTGACCCATCCCTCAGCAGCCCTCCTACCGTCATGGTGCCTACACCCGACCCGTTTTCGCGACCTCGCCGAGCCCATCCACCACACAAGTCGAAGGTCCTGAAAATCCACAATATCGGCTTTAAGCATCCCAATATCGGGCGGTGCGCGCAGGAGCGCAACGTCGCTGAGTTTTATACAAAGCACGATGTGCACTACGCCGCCCTGCCGATGACTGCATACCGGAAGCTAGATAACCTAGATCCTCATACATCAAACATGACCCTCATGCTTTTCCTACACATGAGGCGCCACCACTAGTATCGATTACCAAATAACCACTACTTTAAAACTCGCTTATACCCCTATAATGCCACGTCACGCAGACTTGAACACAACTATCACTCATAAGACAGGCTAACAAATGGTTGCAGGCAATATGCCTATCTTTTTTGACATTTTTCTAAAATCGACCACCCATACTAGTCATGCAGAACAGAAAACATATTCTTCATACCAAAGCACCTCATACCAGAGGACTTCGCAGTATCATAGGACTCCGCAGTTATCAAATCAAATCAGAATCCACACACTGGCACTCCAGCCAACTAGACAGACACCCAGACAGCAAAGAAACCAGATAGAGTGAGTGCCAGCAGCGCTGTGTGCCTCAGTCAACTTCTCCGTCAGCTCCATCTCCCTGGAGTTGAGCTTCCGCGACATGCTCTCAGCCTCCTCGCGGGCCACAGCCAGCTCGACGTCGCGTCTCGCGATCGTGGACCGCAGATCTGCTTCCGTGGCCTTGAAGAAGAAGATTTTCGCGCGGGCGGCAGCCAGCTCGCCATCGCGAACCGCAGCCGCAGCCTTCAAGCCCGAAATGTTGGCGCGAGCGGTCGCCAGCCGGTTGTGGCGGTCCATCAGCGCGCGCTCGGTAACCCTGGCGTTGCGGCGTGCATCGGTGAGCTGGGCCTGGAGCTCGTTGCTCTCACGCATGAGCACGGCCTCCCAGCGCAGCCAGGCGTCGAGCTCACGGTTCGTGTCCAAGGCCTCGCTCACAAGCTCATCGTTCTTCTTCGAGAGCTCCTGGTTCTTCTGCTCGGCTGCCTGGTTGCTCCACCGCTCCCGCGCCAACTTGGACTCCGCGATGTTGAGCTTGATCTGGAGTTCTACGGCGTTCAGGAGCACCCGGAGGTCCTCCGTCTCCTGCGTAGTCAGCTCCTGCTTAGTGGGCATGATCCTGTTCGCTTTGGTTGCGGGTGTTGATTTGATCAGGTTTGGGGGAAATCGCAAAGATTGTATAGTCGAAGTGCACGACGCACTGTTCTTGCACAAATAAAAGAGGTATATATGGACTGACAAAGACGTAACCTCCACACGTGAGCCGGCTTACATTGTATGGATACAATGACTTTGGAGGCCGGGGCGGCAAGGAGCGTGGAGGCAGTGGCATTGGAGCAATAGACTTGGTGTTACGGGTACGGGCTATGGAAAGACGCCCCGCCCCGGATGGTTGGGGGAAATACTGGGTGAGTTGACATTGGAGAAGCGTAAAGACGTGTACATTACTTTGCTTGTCGTTCTTTCTATCGGGCTGGGAATTTTATTTGCTATTGCTGTTTACCTCTTGGAGTGTTTCTACACAGGAGTTTCATTGTATACTTGCGTTCTTTGTACCATCATGTTTGTATCTTTGTTTTTGTACCATTGTTTTTTCCTACGTGGATTTCTTTACTTATTTTTCTTTTTCCTTTTTCGCAATTCTTTACTGGAAAATGGCCCCATTCGTTTAGTAACGAAGACACTGCTTAAAAAGATCCCCCATAACTTTTCAGTCCGCGTGGATGAATCTCAAGAAGTTAGTAGGGGGGAGGCCCATATCATCCCGCAGCATATTCAAGAAGTGAACTAGACGCAAAAGCCTATCCTCATTCTGCGTCATATAGGCAGCGCTGCGTAACATCTCCACCTGAGGTCGGTTAGCAAGTGTGCAAAGTGTATTCACACGGTTAAGTGTAGAATCAGACATGAGCAGGTACTCTAACGGCATGACGCAGTTCAGTAAATACCTCCGGGTAGTGTGGTCCATCAACTCTTCCCAGCTATACCAAATGGCCGTTCGATAGAGCCAAACATCCCCAGAGGGCCTGGGGATGTAGGGGCCATCTGGGATCAGGGTAAACATCTCGGCGCGGCACATCGGGCAGGCGCGGTGATAGCAGTTGTCGCCGTCATTCCAGGTGGTCAACCACTTGATCATGCAGAGCCAATGACACTGGTGTAGATCCGGCGCGGCTGGGCAGACGCGCGCCACCCGGGTGTCATCCTCTATGCGCTCTAGACAAATGCCACACTCTCGAAGGTTGTCGGGGAGGTCCCGTCCAGAGGGGCAGCTGAGATACCTCAAGCTCGTGGCAAAGAAGTGCATATGATGCATGTACCTGCCAGGCATTTTGCTGGGCTCTGTGTGCAATCGTCCTTGGTGGATGGCTTAGTCGGTTGCTAGGCGTGCGCTGAAAATATATTATAGGTACAAAAGCTGTGCTTTGTTAGAGAACCTAGACCTTGTCATTGTAATTCAAGTAGCTGTTGTGTTGGTATATAAGGGGTGTTACCGGGTACTACATTAAGTGCAGCGGCTGTGCTTTTTATAGTTTAACATGTTGCATCTGCGTTCATTGGTTCTGTTTGATGTTCGAGAGCGGGAACATGGAAAACCTTGTTCGATGGTGCAGTGCTGCACGGGTACGTCGGTCTACGAATAAAGACAAAAGAGTGGTCAATGAATGCATTGTCCAAGACAGTGTTGACTGTTTTCCCACAAGCCTTCTGCAAACCACCCTTCCTCTAACAATCCGCGTGAACTACAATCGAGCCGCACCGATGACTTTACACGCTTCGACTCTCTCCTCGGGTTAACAGATGTTGGGCGTTGTGGGGGTGCACCGTCGCATGAGTCGTGTGGTTTGCCGACTCATCTTCGCGTGACTCGTGCGACTGCCTGAATCGCCCCGCACTGGCCTCGCGACCGTCCATCGTCCAACGCCCAACTCACCACCACCATCCATCCAGCAACCACCGCTTCCGCCTGCCGTGTGATGCGTGTTCCGTCGCCTCAATCTCTCATAATGAAGATGTCAGTCCACCCATCCCATCGAATCGCTTTTCGACACTCGGCTACTCCGATCTCGTCAGCCTCCTCTTCACCCTCCGCATGGACACTCAGAGCCTGACGTCACGTACCGCTTGTACCATCGACGCCAGCAGAGGCTGGGACGGGTCTTTGGGAGAGGACGATGATGCCTTAACTCCCATCATCCAGCTGAAATTTCGGCGCGGGCTTTGCTGACTGAACCACAGAGGGTACTACCTATCTCTGTCGTGTCGTGCCGCTTTCGCCGATTCCGGCCCAGGGATTGGCACGTTTGGAGCGTCACTCGTTAATGACTGTCTGCGCGGGTTGATTGGCACAAAGCTTGCATGGTCCTCGCGGCGGAGGCCATTCGGATACAGAAAGCAGGAGACCATCTAGTACGAGAAACGGAAATCGGGATGGGCATTCCCCACCTCGTCGACCGTACACGCCCTCAGCCGCTCACCCTTTTCCGAGTGTTGATCCCTCACCTTCCGCTCATTCGCTGCGCGCAGGTACAACACCAGCAGCCCGGCCACGACACCCGACATGCAAATCATGGCCAACGACACGCCCAGCCCCTTGCGATAATACGGCGGGTCGTTGAAAGCCTGATTGCCGCCGATGGCGACGGTCTGGGCAACGATGTTGATGAGGGCGGCGGCGCTGGCGCGGAACGTGTAGCCGACGTTGTTGCTCGCCGTCCACGCCAGGCTGAGCACCACCAGCGGGTACGCGCAGCACGCGACCAGGCACGTCGCCACCAGCCGCGCCGTGTCGTCCGTCAGGCCCAGCAGCAGCGCGTAGCCGACGGCGGCCAGCGCCGCGTCGACGCAGATGACGACGCCGCGCTGGCCCAGCCGGTCCGAGATCCAGCACGACGCGAGGATGCCGACGAAGGCGGCGGCGTAGACGACCACGGCCATCAGCTGCGCGTCCACGCCCGCGTACCCGAGCCCCTGCAGGATCGCCGGCGTGAAGTTGGACAGCGAGCTGGTGCAGAAGTGCGCGCCCGAGTCGACCAGCACGACCATCCAGAACTTGGGGTCGGCGAGCAGGCGCAGGATGAGCTTGGGCCGGATGGTGCTGTCGCCCGTGTTGTGCACGGCGCGGCTGCGCGCGACGACGGCCTCCTTCTCGGCCGCGCTGAAGCCCCACCGGATGCGCTCGGGCGTCGAGGGCAGCAGGGTCGCGACGACGGCGGCCCAGGCGACGGGCACGACGCCCTCGATGAGGAAGATCCACTTCCACGCCGACCAGCCGTTGGCGCCGTCGAGGGTGAGCTGGATGGCGTAGGCGAGCAGGCCGTTGAACGAGCCCGCGAGCGCGACGGTCGAGTACAGGATGGCGCCGCGCGTGGCCAGCTCGTTGTAGCGGTACCAGAACGACAGGTAGAGGATGGCGCCTTGGATGAGGGCTTCGGCCGCGCCGATGAGGGCTCGGATCACCATGAGCGCGGCGTAGCCATCTGCCACCACGGTGCACGCCGTGACTGTTCCCCATACGACCATCGCACTGGCAAACTACGTCTATGTCAGCTCGTTGGTCGAGACCGTCGGTCCGGGGATGTTACCTGAGTCGGCGGTCCGATTTTCCTCAGCAGCAGCGTTCCGGGCAGTTGGAATACGATGTAGCCGACGAGAAAGATGCTCGAGACGTTGGAGTACATCTGCGCCGTGAGGCCGAGCTCTTGGTCCATGCCGGCAACTTTGGCGTTGGCCAAGTCAGAGCGTCCCTTCCTCCTCTGTTAACGATTGCCTCGGTGGGGGGAATGATGCTGTACCATCTGGGCCAGGAAATAGACGGAGCACAGCAGCGGAAGAACCGCAAAGTCTGTCTTCCTCCTGACGCGCACCTCCATTTTCCGCATCTCTCTGGATGATTCGCTGTCGCCGTCCTCGACGGATGGGCTGCCGGAGCGCGTTGTCTCCGCGATGTTGTTCATTTTGGTGTGGTTGAGCTGCATATCGCAGTGAAATACAAAGACAACTTGTACACGCCAAAGACGTAGACACGCAAAAATGCTTTCGTCTTATAGCTGAGTCGCAGACGAGGACTACGAAAGAAGTTTCACACAGCCTCGATGACCACGTCTCACACAAAGACATCCAGGACGAGTGGGCCTTTTGGCCTCCAGGTAGGCAAGGATCGAGTAGACCCCAAGGCAATAACGGATGCAGATGGGCGCTGTCAGGCTAGGCATCAGCAAGCCTATGGCCGCGAAGCGCTTGCCAAGGGACGATCTCCGCATATCAAGAAGTGAGTTTGGCAAGCCAAGAGTGGATTTTCGCGAGCCAAGACACGGGGGCCGCATCAGCCATCGGAGTCCGTGTCCGTGTCCGTGTCCGAGTCCGTTCTGAACATGACACTTCTCCCTCCCCACACGGATTGCTTCTGACCTACGAAACAAGTGTCGACAGTCTCAAAAAATATGGGGGAACTTGGTGGTATAAGAATGCCGGCATCGTCGGGTCTTACCAAAGCCTTTCCAGCACCCGCAACCGGAACCATGTCTAGTACACATCTACACAACAACGCCGACGATGGGCTGGTGCCCCTCTGCCACATAGTGACGCCAGTGGGCATGCTTGGCTACGGATTCGACGAGGCGCAGACAGCAAGCGCGCTGGCTCGGCTCACCACCACAAACGTGCCGACCGCCATCATCCTCGACTCGGGCTCAACCGACAGCGGACCGTCAAAACTAGCCTTGGGATCCATGTCATGCCCGCCATCGGCATACGCCAGGGACCTCACAAAGCTGCTGGAGCTAGTCGACACCTTCCACGTCCCCCTCATCTTCTCGTCGGCTGGCGGCGACGGGAGCGACGACCACGTGCGCGAGCTGCTGCACATCATCGAAGACATCGCCGCACGAGAGCAAAATGCGTCCTACCGCTTCAAGACGGTCGCCCTCTTTGCCGGGATCGACAAGACCCTGGTCCACGACCGCCTCGGCGCCGGCCAAATCACCGGCTGCGGGCCCTGCGTGCCACCCCTGACAGCCGCCGACATCGACGCCACCGTCACCGTCGTTGCCCAGATGGGCCCGGAGCCCTTCGTCGACGCCATGACGGCGCACCCCGACTTCGACGTCCTCGTCGCCGGCCGCGCGTACGACCCCGCGCCCTACACGGCCTACGCAACCTTCCTCTTGGGGAGCAAGGCGGCCACGGATCCACTGCTCATCGGCGGCTTCACCCACATGGGCAAGATCATGGAGTGCGGCGGCCTCTGCGCCCAGCCCAAGTCGCACGGCGCAGTCGCAACCGTATACCGCAACGGCGCATTCGACATTGCGCCGCTGGGCCCCAACGCACGCTGCACGCCCGTGTCGGTTGCGGCGCATGCCCTGTACGAGAACAGCCGACCAGACGTCTTGCGCGGCCCGGGAGGCTCCCTGGAACTCACGGGTTCCACGTACGACCAGCTTCCCGACGGGCGGACGGTGCGGGTAAAGGGCAGCGTGTTCCGCTCGTCGAGGAGCGAGGGGTTGCCGTATCGGCTGAAGCTGGAGGGCGCGACGACGGTGGGGTGGCGGACGATGTTCATGGGCAGTTGCCGAGACCGTAAGCTGGAGGCGATGCCGACGATAGGGAGAGAGAAAGATGCTGACTTCGGACTACAGCGATTCTCATCGAACAGCGCGACGTGTTGCTCGAGCGCGTCAAGGCCTACGTCGCGGCCCAGCACCGCGACTCGGCCGGCTCGTGGGAGCTTGGCTTCCACGTCTACGGCGCCGGGAGTCCGGAGATCTTCATCGTCGGCGAGGCGCTTGCGTCGACGCAGCAGCTTGCGACGAGCGTGGCCAACACGGCCCGCATCGCGACCACCGTAGGCTCTGCTTCTTCTCTTTCGCCACCTTTTCCGTTTCCTTTGTGAAAACCGTCCGCTAATTAGTTTGTTTGTTTTCAAAACAGCACGGCGCGTACCCGGGCCAGAAAGCGACGTCGGGCAACCTCGCCTTCGGCATCGGCGGCACGACCGAGATCCCGCTGGGCGAGTGCCCGCAGTTCTCCATCTACCATCTCATGGACCTTCGCGACGGCGAGGAGCGTCTGCGGCGGCGGCCAGCCGGCGACAACGAGACCGCGGATGATGATGATGATGATGACATCGGCCCCACCCCCCTCTTCTCGCAGACCGTATCCATCATCGGCAGAGGCGACGCGAAACCACCACCGCCGCCGCCGCTAGTGGTAGACACACCACAACCACAACCACCACCACCCGCCCCGGCCCCCGCCCCCGCCCCCGCACCAACAAGCAGCCCCCCACCACCACGACCACCACCCCCCTCCAAACCCTCAACCAACGGCGCCTCCCCCTCCTCCCCCTCCCCGCCCGCAGTCCCAACAACCCTCGGCGCCCTCGCCACCGTCCTCCGCTCCAAAAACGCCGGCCCCTACGAAATCACCTTCGACGTCCTCTTCGCCTCGACCGCCGTCTACGCCCTCGTCCGCGACGCCGGCCTGCTCACCGCGGCATCGGCGGCCGCAGCACTAAATTTACCGTCCGCCGAGGACGACGTCATCTGGGCGGGGTTTTTCGATCCCGCGCAGGCGTTCAAGGTGACGGTGGCGCGGACGAGGAGGGGGGGCGGGGAGAGGATGGCGGCGGGCGGGTGGATGGAGGATGATGTGCATGGGAGTCAGCGGGCGAGGGGGTTGGTGGAGATGGGGCTGCCGCGGGGGTTGGTGGGGAGGTTGGGGAGGTTGGGGGAGGGGGAGGGTGGCCTCCTGCCCAATTCGGGTGCGAAGGAGTAGGCAATCTTGATCATCGATATGGGGTGGTGGAGTGGGGGTTTGTTTGATGGCTGCATGTAGCGGGCTTTTGTGACTGTGGTTGCTGCACCGAGGGATGATGGAACCTCGACGTAGAGAGGAAATAATACGCTTCGCATTCGATGAAGCGGGAATGGCACCGGTCCATGTTGTAGAGATTGGTTTCTTGGGATCTTGGTGAGTTTCAGGTGAGATCGCGGTGGAGGAGTCTTCCTTGCTTTTGCGGGGAGGTTTGAACTCGCTCACTACAACGAATCTCACTTTTTACTTTTTAAACGCATCGTGGAAGGCCAGTTTGGTACCGGGAGATATTACATATTTTTGTCTTACCAAGCACATTGCACAACTCCAAAGACAATTCCGCGCACCACACTAGGGGGGAAAAAGAACCGTAATGCCAGCTAGCCAGCTAGCTGGCTAGCCATCTAGCCACAAGGCCGCCCACATCCGCCCACAAACACACGAAAGCAAACACACGTCTCTTTCCGGTCCGCCACTCAACAGCAAGTCCTCAGAACGTCATTATCCTCATCCACCTCAAGCGCCTCGCCTCCATCGCAGCATGCAGGCCCTCCTCCACCGCACCATCATCGGCCGCACGCGTCGTCAATGCACCGAGCAGAAGAAGAAGCTCATTTTTGTTTGATCAGCGTCGCGGCCAGGCGCAGCCTTGGCATCATCCGTCGACGACAAGGCTTTAGGAGGAACTTGGCAGCAAGTTGTAAGTAATGGTGGTAAGAACGGCAATGATGGGGATGAACCGCAGCTCAATTCAGATAAAATTAAAGCCCGAAATTTCCTAGACATGGATGCTTTTTCCGCAGCACCACCACCCCATGTTGCCACTCCTCTCATAGATCCAATGTCAGAAAGACAAAGAGTTCCAGAGATATACCACGCGGCTAGACTAGTACGCATAACGAAATTGACGAATGGACACGTCTGTTAGGCCATCGCATAGAACCTCCGACGCCTGATCAGTGCAGGGATTGGGTGGCCCATACTCGCGGTCCCGCCGCTTGTTTTCCAAAACACACAAACAATAGTACAGACACCCCGTAGCCACCATGACCGCAAAGCAGCTCAGCATGGCACCCATCCCCAGGCTGTAGTGCGGCGCCTGGCTCTCCAAGAAAAAATGCGGCCCCACGATATTTCCCACAGCTACACCACATCACGTCAGCGAATCAGGAGCCACGCACCCAAACCAAACACAAGAAACGCATACACATACCATAAAACGCGGCCGCCGAAACCGACACAAACCCCCTCTTCGTCGCGCCCACCACATTCGACGACTGCAAACTCAACGCCATGACCCACGGCACGTTCCAAAACCCGAGCAGGTAGACGGCGGCGAGCGACGCGCCGCGGTGGGCGGCGGGATCCAGCGCCCTGACGGCGGCGGCGCCGGCGCCGGCGACGCCGCTCGCCAGCACCCAGAAGACGCAGCGCAGGTTGGGCGCGCGCAGCGCGACGGCGGTCAGCGCGGCCTGCGCGGCCATGGCGACGGCGGCCTGCGGCGTCGCCAGCAGCACGGTCTGCGCGCGCGGGAAGCCGTAGCCGGAGATGATGAGGGGGTTGAATTGCGTTATGCCCGCGTTGGCGATGGCTTGGGCGGTGAAGAAGGTGGACGTGCACCAGTATTTGGGGTCGTGCAGGGCTTCGGCGATTTGGCGCCATTGGATGCCCTGGGGTTGTGTGGGTTGAGGTGGTGAGCGCGGGGGCGTGGGGTGGGTGGGGTGGTGACTTACGGTGGCGGAGGCGGCTGGGGTCTGGGGCGTTGCGACTCGGCGCACTGCGAGGAGTCTTTCTTCCTTGGTCAGGAACCAGGCTGTCGAGGGGGAGTCTGGGAGGGCGAGCAAGATGAGCAACCCCATGCTGATGGTGGCGGAGCCGTAGATGATGAAAATGTACTGCGGCGATGTAAGTTAAGTGTCCGGTTGTCAGTCAGGTTTTCTCCGTGTCGGTCTTACTCTCCATGTTGGTAGCGGACCACGGATGTTTCCAATGGCGTAACTGAGGATGCCGGCGAATGTGCCGGCAAATGTGTTTGCCCAGAGAGCTGTCCGCAGCGGCTGCTCCTCTCGTCGATACCACGCAGAGTTGATGAAAAGAAGGCAGGGGAGCATGGCTGCCTCGAACGCGCCTTGGAGGAAGCGGAGTGTGGCGAGACCTGCGAAGTCGTGGCACACAGCCAGCAGGGAGAAGCAAACACCCATGGCGCAGAAACAAGTTCCCATGTATTTTCCTATCGGGACCTTGGAAATGATCCACAAGTTTGGGAATTCCATAAACAGGTATCCGAAGTAGAAGATGCTGCCAAGCCAGCTGTAGCGTTGCTTGTGCAGGTGCGTGTCGTCGACCAATCCGTAGACTGCAGCGTAGGGGAGAGCGTTCTGAAATCTTTGTCAGCATCAAACATCGGCCAACGCTTGTTCTCCGGGCGGGTGGACTTCATCGAGAAATGCCAGCGTCATGCCGAGGGTCACGAGCGGCATAATCACGAGGTCGGTCTTCCATAGAATCTTCCGGCTCGTCGGCGCGTCAATCTCGTCATCGCTTCCCCCCTTACATGACGAGTCCGAATTGTCGACGGTCGCAACATCGGGAACTTTCTCGCAGTCGGACTTGACACTTTCCATGCTGGAGCACATGTCGAAAGAAGGCAAAAGGTACACAGTGTAAGGAAAACTCTCCGGCTGTTCTTCTCGCTCAGATAAGTATGCCAAGAGGCGAGGGCGTCGAAAGCGTAGGGTTGCAATTCGGGATGGACAAACATTCCAGGATTGCCAGGACACCCCGATGTACGTACTTCGTCATACCCGCTGAACCTTGACGCATGAAAAGCCTCTCAACAACCCATTCATGTCCATAGCAACGGCGAATAGAAGGTATCCCTTCGAGAACTTCTGCACAGACTACTCATCTTGGGCAAGCCGAATCCGTACACAATGCAACAGTTACAGCGAAACGTTTCCATCGACGCATCAGACGACAGATTCTTCTTCCTTAGCGGAAGTATACTAAGCAAGGCCCGACCTCCTGGATCCCGTACATCGATCGAGGAAAGGAGGGAGAATCTGCAAAAGAAGCGTCGGTAGCGACGCGACTGCCCGGAATGCACCACCCGCCACATTCCCCTCGGCAATTCCACTAATACAGCCACACAAGTTCGGTGTGCGACTTAAATATTTTCAATGTCTGGCTGCTGTCTGCACTCCGCTTCTTTTCACCCAGCTACTCCAACGTCGCGCAGTAAGGCACATCTCTGCCGCCATCAGCCCTCGGCTATGATCTGCGCTGCGTTGCTGACATCATCGTTTCAACTCAAGAGCACCAACGCTGTGGTACCTCTGGGGTGGAACTTGTGGTGAGATCTGGGTGAGATTCTAGATGATCAGTGAAAGATTGAAGCATCGGTGGTTCTCTGCTGGTATGATTGGTCGCGGGCGAGCGAGCTCATGAGACATGCATTTCTTTGGGTACAATTGTTTAATTCTACGCCGTTCGTAAAGCGACTACTTACCACAGCCAGACGAGCGTACAAGGCGTATGTTTTTTGTCCGCTGAACAATTTTTTTTGATTTCGACGGCGGTTTTTAACAATGCTGACCGCCGTACTTTGGGGACTTTGATGGACGGAAGCTCTTCTTTCTATTTCTTTGGGGACTTTCATTGCCCTGCAAGAGGGCCAGAGAGGTTCGCGAAAAAGAGATCTCTGTGGCCTTGTGCCTAGCGGGGGCCGCGTGGTAGATGCCAATGGCTAAGACAAGACTGAGACATGTCTCACGCCCCCCGCGCTGTTGCTGCTGAAACTGAAGCGAATGCGCTGATGAAGCTGGAGTCTGTCTTTCCCTGATATCGGTCTCTGATGAGCTCAGCCCTGAGAATAGTCAGACGTGTGCTCGTGAGAGACATTACGTTCTGGTGTAAAAATAGAAGTCAAGATGCCTGATGACTAGCAAGACGTACACGGCGGAGTCTGGCAGCACTATGAACGCTTGGGAGTCTGAAACATGAACGGTAGACTACCATCATTTTTCAATTGTGCGAAGCGGAGCTTCTGGAAGGCGTGAGTGAAACAGTCGAGTCGCACCTTCTGGCTTTGTCGAATTGCAGCGAGCACGATAAGGTAAGACAGCGGTGAGCTCAAAGTAACAGCATCAAAGAAGTGAGGTTCTCTACGTTTCAAGGCGGCAAACTGCCGGAGAGCACATTCCCTAAAGGTAGAGGCCTATATAATCTGCAGTTCCACACACTGGACAACCGCACCATCCGCACTTCTCATCAATCGACCGCGCCAAGCAGCCAAAGCAGGACCAGACATAACGAGTCACCCAAAGACGATATCCCTTTCTATCCAACGAGTAAGTGAAAGCGTCCCACTCATTTGATCCGAGCAAGCACTGACACACAAAAGGACCGAGCCCAGCATGCCTTCGTCCGGATCCTCAACCGATTCCGCCGGTAAAGGCAGCGGTCAGAACAGTTCGCAGCAGTCTCAGAGGACCCAGTGCACCCCGGGCTCCCAAAGCGGCCAGCAGGGGCGCAAGGAGTCTTGCATCGCCTTGAGACCCCACGACCGGGCCGCCAAGAACCGGGCAAATGATATGCTTCACAGCATGAAGCCTAAGAGCCGTCAGGCACCTCGTTGAGGATGCGGAAGATACGGAAATCAGCGTGAAGTGGAAGAGTGTGAAGTCAGTGTAAAGAGGAGGAGTGTAGAGTGGCGAGTCATCGGGATCAAAGTCTTTGATTTTGTTTGAGAACACGTACAAATCTCTTGGAAGCAACACTAGAACGTAAAAAATTACAGGAAGCGTAGAGCTAGTCTCATGAGACTACAGCGCTACACTACGAATCTACCTTTGAGTACCTTCGATGTGACTTGCTACATGCCGTGACAACTGGTTCAAGAAGCTCCAGGCGAATGCAATCAACTCTACACGGTCGGCCCAGCCCACAGCTTGACTGCTTGGTCGCGTTGCGCTTCCCCGCACACGATTGACAGAACGGGACGGTCTGGCGTTACCGATACGGGGAACCCGTCCTCGCCACAGACCGAAGTGTACTACAAAGGCACCAAGCTTTGCCCGTACTCTATCCCAAATCAAACCCATCTTTCCGCGAACACCCCTTTCGAAAACCCGTGCAACCATGACGAGCCTCTCCACCAAACCTGCCCAACTAGAGACAGCCGGCAAGCCGATCCAAATCGGCCTCATCGGCGCCGGGAAATTCGGCTCCATGTTGCAGGTCACCCACGGCGCCAAGCCGTCGACCAGACCGACACGAGCCCCAGCACATCGCAGTCATCGCGGACCTATCAGCCGAGCGGGCGATGGCAGCGCTGAAGCGGACCGGCTTCCCGGCAGACAAGTACGATGCCTCGGGGACGCTGTCCATCGAAGCGGGTCTCGAGGCCGGCAAGACCGCCATCACGACCGACGCGGCGACGCTGATTGCCACACCGGGCATCGACGTCGTCCTGGAGGTCACGGGCAGCCCCGCCGCCGGCATCAAACACGCCCTGTTCGTCGGTCCAACACCCACCATCTGCCGTCGGACCCAGTACAGCTGACCCGAGCGAAACGTGCTGCGAGCATGGAAAGCACGTTGTCGTCATGGTGAACGTGGAGGCCGACGTGCTCGCCGGGGCCGCTGCTGGCGCGCGCGGAAGGCCAGGGGAGCCGGCATCATACATATACTCGATGGCGTACGTACGGCGACCAGCCATACCAGCACTGATTGCCGAGCTGGTCGACTGGGCCCGGATTGTAAGTTGGTCGACAGCGTCCCTGCCGCTGTCTGCGCTTACGATTTTGCCAACACGCAAGCAAAAACAAAACTGCGACGTCGTCTGCGCCGGAAAGGGGACGAAGCACCTGCCCCGCGTTCCACTACTCGACGCCGGCCAACCGTTTGGGGACCACTACGGCTTCACGCGGGAGCAGTTGGCGTCGAGGTCGTGTCCTGCCTGGAGCGGGACGGCCGGCCGGTGCGGGACGACCTGCGCTGGGGCGTGTACGTCGTCATCGAATGTGAGAATGAATGCGAAAACGCCGTCGCCCCCACACGACGACTTGTTGGCGCGTTGGCTGACTGGTACCAGCGCCTAGTGGCTATCAGAAGGAATGATTCAAGCAGTACGGGCTGGAGACCGACGGCAGTGGCAGGTACGCGGCGCAGTGTAAGCCGTACCATCTAATCGGCTTGGAGCTGGGCGTCTCGGTGGCCGGCATCATGTGTCGAGGAGAGCCTACGGGGCAGACGAGGGCGTGGGCGGCGGATGTTGTGGCCGCGGCGAAGCGCGATTTGGAGGCTGGAGAGAGGTTGGATGGGGAAGGCGGCTTTGCCGTCTACGGCAGACTCATGACCGGGCAGGATTCAGTCCGCATGGAGGGTCTGCGGATCGGGTTGGCGCATGGGTTCGTGCTTCGGGCTGGTGTGAAGAAAGATCAGGCCCTGAGCTGGAAGGACGTTGATTATGAGGAAACGCAGGCGGTGAAGGTACGGCGGGAGATGGAGGCCGAATTTGGAAGGTAGATGGCCGGATGAGCATCGTTTGGTGTGGACCGTGGTCTACCCGTCAAGTTCCTACCTGCCCTACGGGTCCTTTCGCTCACCGCATAGTTGACCAAATCATCTCCACAACCTCCACCCCCCTCTCTTCGTCTAACCTTAGACCTTTGTCACCAGTGAAAAGCCGCGTGTCAATCCGCTTGTGCCGGCAAGACCGTCACGGCGGATCTACTGCTCATATTGCAACACCTATGCGGCTTGTCCCTTTATGGCGCACCGCTTGCGGGTTTTATATCTCGACTGCTCTGTCAAGACCATTACGGACCAGTTTTATGAAAAAGTAGTACAGCCGTAGGAATTACGATTGCATCCAGCGTCGAGAATGGTGTAGAAGCATAGCTTAATCATACGAGCAGGGGTATATAAGCGACCCCCGAGGCCTCCCTTCTGCGCCACATGCCAATACAACACTCACCACAACACCACCAATTGCAACAACATGTCTCCACTATCTGCACGATAGATGGACACGACGGTCCGTCTGCCGGTTAGCCCCCGTGCCCCGCAGCTGCGCCCTCACCGGTGTGGGTCAGCAATTAACAGGGCGACGTGTAGGCGCAGTCCGGAGAGAAAATGGTCGACTCGTGGTCGCGAGTGGGAGTGGTTGACCGGGGTTCTTGGGTCCGGATCGTTCGGAGTGGGCTGGCATACCCATAAGGCACACCTTCCTAAATGACGTCCGGTACCGGATTATATGTGCTACGGATCTGTCGTTCAACTGTTCACAATCGGCGATTCCATGTAGCTCGCTTGTTGGCTGCTGCCTATGCGATGGTCCATGTTGTGGGACACGTTCGTGATGCGGTGTTTCAAAACACTAAGCGTAGCGGACATATTGGCAGTGGGATTATGCTTTGGTCTGTGGGAGGGTAAGGCTACCTTCCTGATTCAGTGACCAGACTGCCGACATGGTGTGATATGCTGGATACCTAGCCTTGCGGACCGGCTCATCGCGGAGAGGCTGTGGGGAAACTCGTGTTCTACTCGGCGACAGAGCACGAGAATGACGTGCGACCTCGCGTCCTGAAACAGATTAGGCCAGCTGCCGGCTGTTTCGGGTAACTGATGTGCAACTCACCTATTTGTAATGCTAGCATCAGGCCAGAAACGCGCTCTTATTCGCTATAGGGTTTGCGAGAAGACGCTCGGATTCCTCGGGTGCATCGGTATAAGAAGCTGTGTGATGTACGGCTTGTGTTTCTTCATTGCAACCACAAACTCCATCACTTACTACCACTCAACACTTCTACTCCATCCGAAAATGCGTTTCTTCGCCATTGTCACTGTTATTGCCGCTGGCATCAGTGGTGTCGCGGCCATGGCTGTAAGCTTCCCTCTTATGCTACTCGGAATTGGAGTGCTGACCCTCTCTAGTGCGCCGACTGCGAGTACTGCCATCAGGATTCTCCCTCTTGCGCCATTCAGGAATGCGGGGTAAGCTAACGTCCTAGTTTGATTGTAAAATCCTCGCTAACATTGGGGTAGAAATGGTCGATTTGCTAGACATCTACGGCGCTACTACTCTATGTGAGAGGTGGACTTCGAAGCTCATGTCAAGCTTTCAATAGCAATCGAAATCTCATTTGCTGTATCATTCAATTTGATGTGACTGTAATGAAAGTAGTGTGATGAAACATGATGCATGCAAGAAACAGGAAGGACAGGCCACTAATGTGGTGGCGTCCCCGCATTTCCCCACATTCGCGTCGTTTTTTGCCGATGCGTTTGACCGGACCTTCCTTTGTCGGCTAATTACTTCGTAATCAAATGAACCGCACCTGCTCTCACTTCTGCGACACTTGTCTCATTGCTCGATGCGACGCCCGAAACTGTGACCGCCGTGACGACGCATGTATTCGCAATATCTTTCTTAGCAACTTCTCAGCATCATGTCTATCCTCAGCTTTTCCGAAGGTGCGCGGAAACGGGAAGGTCAGCGTCCTTGACCTTTTCATTCCGGGGCGTGGGGCTTTGACGGATGGAAGGATGGCGGTGGAGAGGTTTGGGGGGGGCTTTATCGGGGGAGGTTGTTGTGAAGGCGCGCGGGGATGTGGGGAAGGAGAGCGGGACTGGAAGACAACTTTTTCTATATCATCTGCCGCATAAAGTTTTACTTGTGATGGGTAGTCGGATACAAGATGCGGATATAAGTATACGTATTATTAACTTGTTGTATATAATTAAAACGATGCAGTGTCTATATAGGATACATGCCGGTGGGCGATTTGTTTTGTCTTGAATGACAACCAGCAATATGACCTTGCAGGTATGATGATAGAATTCCAAAAGTCCACGTCTTCAACGTTGACTTACTTCTTGGATTCGGTGATCTCTTCCAAGCTTCGTCTCAAGGATACCGCGAACTGCTCCTTCAGCATACCAGGCCTCCTCTCCTCACACCGCCGTAGTATCCACCACCCCCACGCGCTCAAACGTCGGGACGCCCCCCTCCGACGACCTCACCCACTCCACCAGCTCGGGCGCACCGCCACCCTCCCCCGCCTCGAGCGCGTACACGCGGCCCATCTGCGTCGAGGCGATGGGCGAGAGCGGCAGCACTTTCTCCATGCCCGCGACCGACGCGTTCGACGCCCAGCCCCGCTCGGGCGCGCCGTCCAGGTACGCCACGGCGGCGCCGCCGCCGGCGCGCGTCGCCAGCACCTGCACGTACAGCAGCCCGTCGGCGTCGATGTGCGAGAGCGCCGCCAGCTGGCTGCCGGCGTCCAGCGTCATGTTCGGCACTGCGCCATCGGTGTCAGTCAGCCACACGTACGTACGTCCGACACCACCACCACCATACGAACGCAATACGTACCGCTCATATCCGTCACGTTCCACGGCTGCCCGGCGGCATAGTACAGCTCCGTCAGGCTGCCGTTGTTCGCGGCGAGGTAGACGGCGGCGCGCGGGAACGTGTCGTTCCTCCTCGCGACCAGGGGTATCGGGGCCTTGGCCAGCGCGGTGCCGTCGTCCGCGACCGCCGCGGCGCCGCTGGCGTTCGCGGGCAGCACGGCGGCGAAGCCCGGGTCGTGGAACGGGTAGGCCGCGGCGAGCGGGTTGCCGGGCGTTGGCGGAGCGGTAGACCATGAAGTCGACGCCGTCGCAGAAGGCGGAGCCGCAGTCGCCGCCGTGCAGCACCAGCGACGAGTCCGCCGTCGCCTGCCAGATGTTGTCGAGGCTGGCCGGCGCGCTCCAGGGCGCCGTGCTGGGCCCGGCGTCCCTCGCGTAGAGGGCGCGGATCGTGTTGGTCGTTGAGAGGAAGCGCATGTGGAAGTCGCACTGTGGTGGAGGAGGGCGTTGGGGTCAGTGCCACGCGCGATGTGTGGGAGAAGCGGTGTGGGGGATTTACTTACTTGCGCCCCGGACGGCCAGGGCCAGTTGTAGGCGGAGATGGCGGTCCCGTTCTTGGGGTTCATGCCTGTGGTGTTCGTTTTGGTGAAGTTCCACGTCTTGGTCGTCGTGTCGAGGTCGGCCATCCAGAGGTCGAGGTTGGCGTCCTGGTAGTACACTTGGGAGTGGTCTCGGTTCTGCCTGTCCGTGTAGTTTGCGGCGGCGAGGCGCGAGAACGAGGCGAGGCGTCCAGCCTCTGATGGTGTTGGATCTGTTCTGTTTGCTTCGCCGGTCGTGGCGTTATTTGTGTTGTCGCTGCCTCTGGTGTCTTTGTGGTTTCGACCTACGCCAACGCCCACTCCTACGGCAACTGCAGTGATGGCGAGTAGAGCTATGGAGAGTGCAAGCCAGAATGTTTTCTTACGCAAGCCGCATATTTTTGTTTCTCTCTTCCATGTTCTGCTGGCGCCAGGGAGTCCGTGGTTGTCCAGGTAATCGCCAGTTGGCCTCACTTCTGGCAGATCGTTGTTTGCTGCGACCTGTGGTAGATTATCGCTGATGCTCAGCTCCGGTAACTGTGCGCTGTGATCAACCTCCAGTGTACTGTGATCTTTTTGTTCCATGGTGGTTCTAGTTTGCAAGGCCAAAACCTCTGAGAGCTGTCGAACGCGAGCAGGGCTTCGATCTCAAGCGTACTAGTCCCTAGATATAATCATGGGCACCCAAGGCTATGAGTTTGGGGGCTCGGGGCGGAATTGCGGACCGACAAGGAGCTAGAAGGAGTGCGTTCAGCCTTGCATCAAGGTTGCCTACAGCGGCCCAGGTAGCATCATCCTACAGGGATATTTGCATGCGAAGGAGCTGACAATTAATTCTGCCTTGGCTGGATGTCTGCGCCGAAAGTCCGGGAGCGCTGGGTGACGCTGCACCTGTACTGCCACTGAGCTGACTCTGTGCTCGGAGATTGAACTAACAGACTCACATAAACTATTCGCGCCCACGATGGAGACGCAATGTAGCACGGACGATAAGGTAGGGGTTTTCTGGAAAGATATTCAGCCACATCTCGTGCGATCGTGGTCGACATTGCCTCGCTGCGCCTTTTCCCACACCCCAGTCAGCAGCCAGCTACATATCAGGACCACTTCACGCTGTGTTGGATCATCACCCCATAAACCACGGCCTTGTCACGCAGCCGCCGTGGTTGGTTGCCTTGTCTTTTCTCCATGTGGGGTAAAGGTTTATCTGTTCCTCTTCCGTCTCTTTGTTTTTCCCGTTTAGGCGAGCCTATAATGCGTCAGCACACTTCTTCGGTAAGCCCCGGACGGATCCGTGTTGCAATGAAGCGGTTGCGGCGTTCGGGCGCGAGCCGACGCCCGCTCGCTGCGTCGCATCGCCCCTTTGCTACCCCACAAGGCATCCGCGACGCTGCCAACACCACTCTCATCTGTACAAAGTCACTGTCTATCATGATGATAAGTGACCATGCTAGACAGCCGCAAGAAAGGTCTCTCTCTACGTGATGAGATGGTCTCGCAGACGCTGCTCGCACTGATTCACCATCGCCCCCAGCAGCAGCCAAATCGCCGCCCTCTCCGCCGCTGGGCTGCTCTATGTGCAAGTCCTCGTCATGTGCGCGGAGGGGTGGTGATGAGCCGGTGCTGGTGAAGTAGATGAGGATGACGGAGGGGCGGGGTGGGGGCCGGCGTTTGGGCGCGTGGGGGTGGTGGATACGGCGGCGGTTTTGGGGTGAAGGGTCCTCAGGTGGAGGGGCAGCTGAGCTGCGGACGGGGCCTGCGTGGCGGGTGTGTGGCTGGGGGTCTGTCATGTCGCCGTCGAGGCTCGTCTCTTGTTGTTGAGGCATGGGCTAACCAATCTCGGGCGGCGGCTGCCTTGGGCACATGTTCGCCCGCTCGACGGTTACTTGCTGCCTTAGGCACAGCAGCTTCGCTGGTGGCGGTGCTCTGCTACTAGGCGGGGTCAGACTCAGCGAAAAAGACAGCGACCTTCCACAACAGGTGACTTCTAGTCATATTCAGTAACAGCGAAAAATCCAAACCGCTCCTGCAACCTTCATCACCATGCGCCGCCTGATTACAGCCCTTGCTCGCCAGCCTCACCCGCTACGGCATGTGAGATCTTCCGCCGCACCTTACTAAACAATATGGTCATGGGGGTCGTCCACAGTGCACCTGCGGCATCACTCGCGCTGGAATAGCACGCTGCTATTTCCATTCTAGAGCCCCTTTGAGGGAGGAGCGAGAAGAATAACACGAAGACGACGATGATGATCCGGTGATGAACGAGAATCTCGTTCCCGGATTCAATAAACTCTTCTTTCCCATCAAGCTCGCCGACTTCTTCCACAACTGGTACAAAGTCATCCGGAAGCTGCAATGGGACAAAGCTTCGACGCTGTGGCTCTGCGGTAACTTGAGGTGTGTCATCGCTCTCCCTCCAACGTGTGGAAACTCACACGGGGTCCAGGACAGGCCGCTACGGTGACCTGAAGGTATCAAGGATTGTTCTCGACGTGGGTATAGGGCCGCTGGGAATCGAGATATTTGAGACGTCTGCTTACTGGCGCGCCGCTTAATTGTAGCACACCAGCTGACGGGGTACTGTAACCTCGGCATTGGTTCCTCGTACAGCAGTAGTACAGATCATGTGACGCTCATCGAGGAGCCAATAAGAAGGAAAGACTTGTTGGGTCAATGCAACATCCGATCGTAACCGTTTGACTGCGTGGGAGGGTATAGGAAATGTGTTTATTGCGGCGGCAGCCGCTCGCCCGAAAGCTACCTGACGACGCGTCTAAGACGTACGTGGCGTCTGCTGTCGATCTAAAGTGGGTGACATATCGAGTAGGGGATAAGCCGTATGTGTTGCTGACGCGTCCGTGGACTCATTGGTCGCAAGGTCATCCAGGCTGAGTTGCGCGCGGGAAAGGCGCGGTGCTGTTGCCGCTGGTAGGCCACCACGTCAAGCGAGGCAACAACAGCCTCGTTCAAATGGCCGTGGGGCGGCCTCCCGTACGTGAGATTACGAACGTGGCGTTCCGACCAAGACATGTGTTGGCAAGTTCGATCGCGAGATCCGACTACCCCGCTCTTTGTGTAACAAACCATGGACTGGACACCTTCGCCCCGACGACACCTTCCTTCAGATTTTCCACTTCTCACCCGACTCAGCTTCTCGGCCAAACTCGACTCCCACTAGCACCCTCGGCGACAAAGCTCCCGTCCATCAGCATTTCATCGTCGGGAAGTGCCACGGGCGTACACCAAAAGCACCATCAAGTCGTTCCAACGATCCCTCCCCTTGGCAAGGGCAACTCTAGTCATAACTTCGAGTCGGGAAGATGACGATGCTACGGACTTGGAGGAGAATAAATGCCAATTTTATGTCCAGATGGGACCTATCCAGTGCGACTACACGACATTAGCGAAAAGTGAAGTCAGACAACTTTTCCACGAAGAATGTTCGAAGTGTCCCAAACCTGCGGACCCTCCTCGGAATCTCTGTCCCATGTGCGAGCACCTGCGGTTCCGACACCTCGCAGATTGCGTTTGGAGTTCGGTCCCATCTCTGAGAACAGCAAATCACACATTGCTAAATCCCTCTTTCGAAATCGACATGGGAAACATTTTCGAGCTCTCGGAGGGCTGTGAGTTTTGTGGCCTCATCCGGCATCAGACAGAATTGGAGATACCATTGGGATCACATGGGCGGTGTGGTGGCATGCACGAATGGGTAGCGCTAACGTTCCTCCGGCCGGTCGAACGTGGAACACGGGGTTGGTATCACCCCCATTTCATTGTAGACGTCACTGTCTACTATTTTCAGTTACAACCAATGCACCTTTTCCACGGAAAGGCTCCGCCAAGTGTACAAGCCAACCCTCAGTGGAGCATGCTGAGTGAATGGCTCAACGATTGCGAAACGAATCACATCGAATGCGCGAAGAAATACCTTGAATCACCAGAGTCTTTTCGAGTAATAGATGTTAGGCGGAGAAAGATTGTCAAGGCGGGTAAAGTTTGCCGCTATATAGCACTGAGTTATGTGTGGGGCCTGGACCAAAAGGCGACAACACTTACTGCCACGAAAAAGAACATATCGAGCTTAGAGGAAGAAGAAGGGTTACAGGCTTCTCAACTCCCCCGGACCATCGAGGACGCAATCCAGGCATGTATACGACTAGGGAAAGAATATCTTTGGGTAGATCGACTTTGCATCATCCAGGATGACGAGGATAACAAACACCAACAAATCGACGCAATGGCAAACATCTACTCTTCTGCCGACCTGGTTATTGTCGTCCTAGATGGAGATGCGAACACGGGCATCCCACGTATACAGGGCAGATCCGGAGACATCCAGAAGCGAATCGAGATCAATGGATCAACGCTCATGAACGAATTCCCCAAAGTTGAGACTCTCATCTCAAACTCTGCCTGGGCTAAGCGGGGCTGGACGTACCAAGAAGCCGTTCTTGCAAGGCGCAAGCTCTACTTTAGCGGCGCCCAGGCATTTTTCCAGTGCAAAGAACACGGCCGAGAAGAAAATGTCCTGAGAAGCCTTCATTCTTCTGGCTCAATCGGGGGATCATCTTTAGCAAGTCTCGGATGGAGTTTTGACGAGTGGACAAAACACGTACGTGAGTACAGCCGTCGCAGTCTCAGCTATTCCTCCGACATATTCGACGCCATAGCTGGAATTTCGAGTGTGCTTCTCCCCAGACGAGATGGTTTCCTCTTCGGTTTGCCAAGGCCAAACTTCGATCGCGCACTTCTTTGGCGCGTTGATCGTGGAGAGGGCTACCGAACTCCAGAGTTAAAGAAAGTATCTCTTCCAAGATGGTTATAGGTCTCAGTACACGGTCGTGCAGATTACAAAGATTTGCCTAAATACGCTGGTACACTTGTCGCTTAGAAATTCCAAGAGGAAGTTTTCGAAACTAGGCAGCCTCTCAATTTTGTTCCGGTCCGAGATACTTGGTGTGCCGAGTATAAAAATCTGGATTGGGAAGCGGAGTACGAACTGAACCCGTTCTAGGGCTCTACGAGAATTGACTCTACCTTTACCGCCATGGAAACCCATTCAAACAGCCCGAGTCTATACGGCGAGTGGGACTTATCTCTGGGTAACACCAAAAGCATTTAATTACTCATTTTTAGAATCGCGTGTAGTTAAGGCTGCATCGAAGCCAATTGGCCCGGTCTAAGCCTTACTCAAGACACATTTCTTACTCTCGGAAAGTACCTCGAATCAAACTGGAGTGGCCTGGCCAACCTTAAGCACGATTTCATCTTGGGAGAACGTGCGGCAGGTAGCTTTTCGCTTCCATTGCTGCAAGAGCAGTGCGAAGAGACCGACCTAGAGATTAATCCATGCGCTATTCACGGACGAGCTCAAGTTTCCGTGTTTACGGTGGAACGGTCTGGTACAACGGTTATTAATGACCGTAGATCGCTTATCGGCAGGATTAACAGTATTAAATACGACAGAATGAAGGCGCTCCCCCAGCTTCGGGTATCCGGCAAACACGAGTTAATTGCACTCTCCGTTAGTTACCTTAGTTTAGGTCATGCTTATCCTATTTTATTCCCCGTGTTTTCAGAAGAAGAATTCCCCGATGATGCTATAAGGCAACAAATATGGAAAGAATTATGGGTGTTTTATAAGTCGCGTTTCGGCGGCGATGGTGAAATTTATCGCGAAGATGAAATTCGTCGCATCTGCAAGATTCTCGGCCCGGATGGTCTCGATATCTCATTTCTCGACTCAGAAGGGAGTGCTTTATTGCACATACCAATCGTTCACGTCATACTTACGGAATGGGATGGACCTATGGCACGTCGACTTAGCATTAGATGGGTTCTCCTTACCAAGTGGGTCAAGTCGAATCCTTAATTCAAGACGGTATACTTAAATTAGCTAGTGTTCGGTTGCATTCTTAAAGTTTTAGTACTGCCTTATTTCAACATAGTAATTATAGGTCTTGTCTTTGCCGCATAAAAGGTGGTTAATAATAAGATACTATGACAGTAACTAAACATATCGAGACCCCAAACATTCGCTATTCTATCGTCCAAGGCGTTGAACAATCAAATTAATAGGTCGTAGACTATCAAGGTCGTAAAAAATCTACTCATCGAAGCGGGAGACTAAAGTTCCCCCTTTCCTGCCCCCAAGGCCTCACTTAGCTTCCTTATAATCCCGTCGAAATCATCCTCCTCCTTCAAAATACCCTTCATCAACCTCGGGCACAATCGTCTTACTCGCTTTGATCAGCCTCTCCGACCTCTCCCTCACATCCTCCCTCAACCTCTCCCAATCAACATCCAACACCTTCCCCCCATCCTTGACCACCCTTCCATCCACCAACACCGTCCGTATATGCGACGAATTCGAATTGCACACCAACATGGCCACGGGATCCACCACGGGCACCATCTCCACATCCTCACACGCCGTGACCACGACATCCGCCCTCTTCCCGACAGTCAAGCTCCCGACCAACCCCCCAATCCCCAACGCATCCGCGCCGCCCTGCGTCGCCAACCTCAACACATCCGCCGCCTTCCTCGGACACACAAGCGGCGGGCCCCTCCCCCTGCCCGCAACCGCCTCATTATCCCTCGCCCACTGCGCCTGCAGCAACAGCCTCGCCTGGGCCACAACATCGTTACTCACGGCACACGTCACATCGACGCCCAAGCCGACCCTGGCCCGCTCCCCCCACCCATCCACCATCCGAAACGCCACCGGATGCCCCATGCCCATCGCCAACTCCGTCTCCGGGGTGGCAACGACGCCGCACCCCGCGCGCACCAGCGCCGCGCACTCGCCATCCGTCCACGCCGCCCCGTGCGCGAACAGCAGGTCGCTGCCCAGCGCTCGCTCTTCTGCGAGCGCCTGCACCACGCGCAAAGCCCCCGTGTCGTAGTGCCCGATGGCGACGTGCGCCGTGATCAGTGGCAGCCGCAGACGGCGCGCGTACGCGATTTCGTCCGCGACGCCGGCGGCGCCCGCGGTTTCGGGCTCGTTGGCGGCGAGGCCGAGGACGAGGAGGCGGTCGGCCCACGCGTTGTTGTCCGGGAAGTGCCGGGCGCGGACGCGGGCGAGGTCGGCGCGGCGGGCGGCGGGGGTGAAGGCGGCGGGGTCGGCGGTGGAGGAGGAGGACGAGGACGAGGACGAGCCGGGAAGCGGCGGGTTGGCGTAGAGGCCGTACCTAGCAGAAGGCGGCGCGGATGCGCGAGGCGGCGAGCGCGGCGACGGCGGCGTCGGCGTGCGCGGAAGTGTTGACGGCGTGGCAGTGGTCGACGACGGTGGTGACGCCGTGGTGCGGCAGGTCGACGGCGCCGGCGTAGGTGGCCGTGTAAACGTCGGCGGGCGTGTACAGGCTGCCGATGCAGGTGCGCGTGGCGACGACGTAGTCTGCGAGCGACCAGTCGCTGCCGACGGACCGCAGCAGTTGCTGCCAGAGGTGGTGGTGGCCGTCGATGTAGCCGGGCGAGACGAGGCTGTTGGTTGCGTCGATGGTGCGGGGGGTGGACGCGGCGTCGGTGGTGATGTTGGGCGCGATCTTGGTGATGGTGTTGCCTTCGATTAGGATGTCGCAGTCGCGGAGGACTCCCAGGGCGGGGTCCATGGTGATGAAGGTGCCATGCTTGATGATGATTGAAGTGTTGGTGTCGGTCATTGTGTAGGTCTTTTTATGTGGAGTTGGAATGGATAACTCCAGCTGGAGGCACCTTTCTATCTTGTTGCCATATGATCTCCAAGCCTACCCCGCTCTGACGATCGATTCCTTGGGCTGATATCATTATCCTGCTCGACAGCCAACGTAAGCGGTCGTCAAACGTTCAGCCAGAAAGGACGTGCGGGGGCTGACTGAACCGCTCCTTGTTGCCGGAGAGGTCCGGAGGTGGAGGAGGGGGATCACGTCAGCTGCTCTGCCAACCATGGATCGCATAGATGGACGGAAACAACATAGAGGAACAACCATGGGAAGAGACACTGCTGACTTTAGCCCTTCGCCAGTGATGCCCTTCCATTCTCTGTCGTCTTCTTGGCGCATACGCGTGTCTTGACTTATTCGCCATAGGCGCTGACGTAGACCTGTCACCTTGCGCAATTGCTGACATGCCGGTGTAGGTGGTAGTTGTCCAGCACATACTCTGATGGAACGGAGGGACCGCTTCAGCCTCTGCGCCTGTCAACCCTCTACTGCTTGACTGGGAGCAGGTGGACAGAAAAGTGACTCACACCTTAATGAATCATCGAATCGTGATGCAAAGTCAAAGCGAGACCCTTGTAGGTATATTACCAATGTTAGTAAAGCTTTGCCGTCTAAGTACGCGATGGAGTCGCACAGTGACGCTGCGTAATACGTGTGTTCCCAGAGACCGTAACCACCTGTACCTAATCAGGCCTAGCTTGTCTGACTTCCATCTACACGATACTTCCCCGCTCCGCTCCCCAACAATCCAGAGAGACGTAACCGCCGATATAGAGCCTGTCCTCACCAGAGACTGCGTTGGTTCGTCACAACAACGCCTCTGTGTCTTGGCCGCCTTCGCAACGAAGCTTTCCCGCTTGATGCATACGCTATTTAAGATGAACACTAACAGCGGCAAGTTGCGCGATGCTCTTCCTTTGCCAATGCTTGTGGGTTTTGCATTTCAATGTATCCCCAAACACCAGATCCCATGGATCTACTTGCTAAACATGAAGCACCGTTATTGAAATATAAAACAATGCTTGTCACCCCAGCCTCGCATAGCTCCTTATTCTCTCCATGCTCCCTATCCCTGCCGCCCGCAACTCAAGAGACGCTCTTAGCCACCTTAAGACAAGCCACAATCGCCGCGATAGCAGCAAGCGTGCCATCCGGATCCCTAACGCGCACCGTCTCCAACCCCAGCTCCTTGGCGGGATAATCATTGCCGCCAGGAAAAATAGCATCGCCGATAAACATCATCCGCTCGAGCGGCACGCCGCTGGCGTCGCGCAGCTTCTTCAAGCCGTACGCCTTGTCGACGCCCTCGCGCGTGACGTCGATGCTCGTCGCGCCGCCCATATTGATCGACAGACCCGGCAGCCGCTCGCGCAAGTCCTCCTGGATGACGCGGCGCTTGGCGAAGTCCGGGTCCCACGCCTCCTTCGCGCGCACCGGCGCCTGCTGGCCGAGGGCGGAAAACGTGATCTGGCTGCCGCGGTCCTCGATGCGCGGGCCCCACGTCTGCTCGGGTTTGAAACCTGTCGCCTCGAGCGACTGCTCGAACGCGGCGACGATGGCGGCGCGCTGCTCGTCGCCGAAGAGCTCGGCGTAGACCGCCCGCCACGCGCTGCCGTCGTGGGTGTACAGCTTGGTGCCTGTCGTCGGCAGCAGCCAGAGCTTGGAGAGGTCGGCGGACGCTGGGAGCCGCGACGCCACTTGCTTCTCGAACTGCGCCCAGTCGCCGCCCGAGATGACGGCGACGTGGGCGACGGAGAGGAGCGAGGCGAGCGCTAAGCCCATGCTGTCTTGGAGCGGTTGTTTGCTCTCGGCGAGCGTGCCGTCGAGGTCGAAGGCGACGAGGGAGACCATTTTCTTTTTCTACCGCGACGGATCGGGGGTGTGGGGGTGTTCGGCTGGCGAAGGGGTTGTGGACGGACTGGGGAGGTTGAGGTAAGCAATCAGCTGGACACGTATGCAGTTAGGTATGACGCCTTCTTACGACGTGGTGATTGGTCGGTAGACGTGCGTCTTGAAGGATGCGCTAAACAAGCTAGTTGCCTATAGCTCGCAGAGCCAGAGTCAGCGGCATGGCCGGTTCCATGCTCATCAAGCCCCCGGCTCTGTACCGCGCGAGCAACAACCACGGGGTTCAGCGGTCGAATGGCCGCGGAGAGTTGCGATCGTAGACGCGGCACGACAAATGGAGATGTTGATCACGATAGTTGCCAGACCAACGCGTCGGGAACTCAAGTCGACCCCGCACCGACAGATCACCACTTTTCATTTCGCTCCCATCAGCTCCATACACCTCAACGCCGCTTCGCCTGTCCTCTCGCGCACCATCAACGTGTTCATCGTCTAGCCGACATGGCTGCTCAACTCCGTCCCCAAATCCAGTCGATGCCGACCGTGTGCGACGCAACGTCTACCGCGGTCCAGCTTCCAGCCGACGTGATGGCTCTCATTGTTGAGAAGCTGGATTTTCAGACGCGGAAACAAGTCAGATTGTGCTCTAGCTGGCTTGCGAAGGAGGCCGCGCGACACCTTTTCAAGGAGTTCGAATTTGAGATCATCTATCCCGAAGCCTTGGAGCATATCGCTGCTCTAGCGGAAAGCAGCTGGGCCGCCCACGCCCTCAAAACGCTTGTCCTCTCGCAGCAACCGAGAATGGAGGATCGCAGCTTTGAATATTGGCGTGACATGTATCAAGTGCGATACCCGAGTAAGCTGTACCGTAGCAATCCATGGCTTCCCCGTGGATCATTAAGGCTCACTGTAGATACAGATCATGATCAACTCTGGGCGATCCATCAAGATTACCAGGACCAGCGGAATGAACATTGTTTCTACGAGTGCCTGAGCGCTCCGGGCCCCGGCGAATCTGAAAGTGCGCTCACAGCATCGCCTCGAAATCGACCAGTCATAAGATTACAACATGCTTGTACCCGGTTTGAGGAAGCGCTTTCACGGCTGCCCAATCTGCAAAAGGCCGAGGTGATGTTTGAAGACGACGATAGACCAGTTGGGGTGGACATAAGTAAAGAGATTCGAGAAGAAATTGCCCATGTAGCGTTCTTCCTACGAGCGCTAGGCAAACGCAATGCTTTGAGCAACAGTCTAACATCACTAGAGCTCTACTTAAACAGCGCTTGGGGACTGCACGATCTTGACCGCATTTGGAAGCCAATGGACGAAAGCCGGGCTCAAGTTACATCTTTACCCGATGGTGCCGAGAACCAAACTCTTATGGAGTCCGCATTCACCAGTTTGAAGCATTTCTGCTTCAGCATGACTCGGGAACATGACTGCATTTGCGAATGCGTCACCGACCTGGAAAGGCTTCTCGGCAATTCCAAGAGCCTCACCCATCTTTCTCTCCATCTGCGCATTAGAATGGATCAGGAACTGTTTCCCGAATACGTCGCCGCCCTGGAAAGGCTTCTCGGCAAATCTAAGAGCCTTACCCATCTTTTTGAACTCGACCTCATATCTTGCGGTAGGACAAACCAACGTTTCGACATGCTTCTGGAAATCAATGTTTGCGCGTGGTTGCCAACGCTTCGCCTCTTACGTCTGGAGAAATTCCAGTTTCGAAAAGAGTCGATTCTCAGCATGCTTTCCCTCGTTCCGAACTTGGAGACCCTGTCTCTGGTTTCATGCACTCTGTTGGACGAGCACAGCTCATGGCCGGACGTTTATCGGGGGATGAGGCTGATTGATCTTCGTGCTATGCATCATCTTGAGTTTCGGGGCTGTTCTCAGGCGAGGGGCCTCCCTCGAGAAATCTTCGACACACCACCACGAATTATTTCGGATAGGGATATCGGTGGCCTTAATTCTTTGGTGTTGCATAGGGCCGCACATCGGAATGTGGTCGCTACACATGCCCCAGAGCATGGCGAGGAGTATGCCGGCTATACGTCTGGGATATACCGCTATATCTTGAAAAGAACAGACGTTATGCCCGCTCTTCGAGGATACCAACACCGGTAGGGTTTGGTAGAGTGGATAGTGGATATGGTTCCATGGTCTTTGGAAGAGAAGCCTTCGCTCGTGGAAAGCATCAAGATAGAATGTAACTCGAATGCGAGGGGAATTCATGGTTAATACAGGTGATCCTAATCCGGTGTTGCAGACACCCTTGACCGTGACTCCTGCCCACACTTCAGAACCACAACCACCACCATCAACACCACGTCGTCGCCGAGGTTCTTCTGCGAGACTTCGTAGTGGCTGCGGCGGTTCAAGCTGTGACTCTTACTTACCGAAGCTTGAATCGCTTTGAGCTGTATTCGCCAATTACTTCTCTACGTTCCCCCACAGTGGGTCTGCTGACGCGACGCGCCATCTCTTATCAGACGAGTGGATGGAGCTGTAAATCCTCAATACTCTTGCGTTTATGTTCCGGTTTCAAATTTTCACAGCATTGTAGTCTCCATTGAAGTATACGAGCCGAACGCGGGCTGCTAAAACAACAACTAACCTCAAGGTTCAGTCTTCGAAGGGACGGCACCCATGTCATTTAGGGCGCGATAACGACCAGGATCGGCATCCTTCCCCGCAGCTCCTAGGCAGAAACCTCACCCCACCCTGACCCGCTCACCCACGTATAAATAGCCGTGTCCGTCGACCCCATCGCTGCTCAATCGATCCACACTTCCAGTTCTCGACCACGGGATTGCCGATGGCCCCGGCCTGTGCTCTCACGATGCCTTTCACGTCGATGATTCTTGGGTCATCGGTGCATGTAGCCACTCTTCGCCTGAAACTCGACAACCATGCATGGTACATTGTGGGCCTCTGGAATTCGGGTCTGCTCCTGTTGTTTTTAGTTCTCGCACCGACTTCCGGCGTTCTTCTAGCTATTCGGCAGGTTCTACTGTTTGCAATCAGCTTCCTCTCCGGTTTCTTCGGCAGTATGGCCATCTACCGCCTCTTCTTCTCACCACTTCGCCATTTCCCAGGGCCACGAATGGCTGCACTCACCTCGTTCTACCGCGTGTATGCTTCGATTCGGAGTAACATCCGGCTGTTTTCGGAAATCGAGAAGTTGCATCAACAGTACGGCGATTACGTCCGCGTCGGACCCCGCGAAATCTCGATTTTGAATCCGGCTGCGATTCCCCTCCTGTATGGGTCCAAGACGCAATGCAGGAGAGGGCCCTGGTACGACCATATCTCGGGGAAAGAGGAAGACAAGCACGTGCTTCTCGTAAAGGATCCGGCCACTCATTCGTGGAGAAGAAGGATTCTGGACCGAGGCCTGAGTAGCAAAGGTGATGCCCACGCCATCTCCCTGTTGACAAGCTCGCCTGACATCTGTGCATCAGCTCTCGTCGACTACGAGCATCGCATCCAGCGAACGGTCGATGAACTCATTGCGGCGCTCGACGCGCGAGCAGGCACCCCGATCGACATGACCGAGTGGGTCAATTTCTTCTCATTCGACGCCATGGGCCGCATAGCCTACAACCACGACTTCGGCATGCTCAAAAACGGCGTCGACACCGTCTCGGTAGAAGGGCGATCGACATCGCTCAAAGCGCTCCACTCCGCCATGAAAGCCCTCGGCGTCCTCGGCCCCGTCCCGTGGCTCTTCCGCATGATCGGCCAAACCGGCGCCGGGGGCGAAATCACGGCGTTTTTCCAATGGTGCCACGAAGCCATGCACATGAAGCAACGGGTCCGCCACCCCCTCTCCCCCACACATCCCCCACCCACCAAACTAACCCCCGCGCGCGACACAACAGACATTCGACCCCACCGCCGCCCGCCCCCCCACCGACATCGCCAGCCACATCCTCGCCGGCCACCACGCCCCCTCCCCCGACCCCCGCAAACGCCTCACCCAACGCGCCCTCGACAACACCTCCAGCCTCCTCATCCTCGCCGGCAGCGACACCACCGCGTCCGCCATCACCAACGCCCTGTTCTACCTAGCCTGCAACCCGACCGCGTGCAACCGACTACGCGCCGAGCTCGACGAGCTCGACACCGGCGCCGCCGCCCCCGCCTACCTCGACGCCATCATCAACGAAACCCTCCGCCTCAAGCCCCCCGCCTGCGGCAGCCTGGGCCGCGAAACGCCCCCCACCGGGCTCGCGCTGCCCGACGGCACGCGCATCCCGGCGGGCGTCGTCGCCGCGGTGCCGACGTGGGCATTGCATCGGGATCCGCGGTGGTGGGGGGCGGACGCGGGGGTGTGGCGGCCGGAGAGGTGGGAGCGCGGTATCAAGGCGGACGCGGTCGGGGATGCGAAGGCGGATGATGAGGTGCCGTTTATACCGTTTTCGCGCGGCGCCGGCAGGTGTCCCGGGGAGAGGCTGGCGTATGGGCAGATGAGGAGGGCGGTGGCGGCGGTGGTGGGGCGGTTTGAGGTGGGGTTGGCGGAGGGGCAGGGGGTGAGGGCGTTTAATGAGGGGGGTGTGGATGCGTTTACGTTGGGGAATGCGCCGTTGAGGGTGGTGGTGGAGAGGAGGGGGAGGGGGGTGGCGGGCGGGTGAGACGAGGGACGGTGGTGGTGGGGGTGGGGGTGCTTGGCACGATGGTGTTTTCATTTGTTGATGGAATTACGTCTACGTCTGCTGCTGCCAACCCTTCTGCACGTCGCTGTAGTAGGCCTGCACGTTCCACGATCGGTTGATCAGCCACTGCTCGACGCTCTTGCTCTCGGGCAGGTCGCAAATCTCAAACTCCCACATGCTCCTCTCGACCACGGGCTTCTGGCTTTCGTCCAGAACCTTCTTCCCCTTGGCGTCCTTCTTGTACTTGATCCAGACCCAACCTTTCCGCTGCTGCAGGTCTTTGCCGTAGCCGTGTTCCTCCATGACGCGCTCCCAGCCAGGCATGGCAGCCGGCTCGTAGATCTTGACGGAAGACTTGTTCGCGGAGCGCTGCTGAAGCTCGCGGTGGTACTGCTGCCGGAAATGGACGGTCGGATGCACCCGCTCGACCGTGTAGCCCGCCTCCTTGGCGTGGTACTCGCGCGGCGTCCGGTCGGCGGGCGAGCCGAAGATCTTGTACATGGTTGTGTAGCTGTCCTCGATCTTGCCCCAGACCCAGTCCTGGCTGCGCTCCCACGCGTTCGCAGCATCGTCCTCGCCGGCTTTCTTCGGGCTCTTGAGCGTGGCCTCGATGTCGGCGAGCTGCGCTGCCAGGGCGACGTCGTTCAGCGCCAGGTTGGGCCGGATGCGGTCGAGCATCCATGCGTACGTGATGCTGGCCAGCTGTTCGCGGTCGCCTTCGGGGCTCTTGTTCCCCGCGTTCTCCGAGTTGCCGCCGCCGACGTTGATGTGGGCGCCCGGAAACCAGCACTGCACGAGCTTGGTCGTTTTGTTGCCTTCTTTGACGCACCAAAGACAGGGCGAGAACGGGGTCCGGCGTTCGTCGAGAGCGAGTGCTTGGTACGCGTGCAAAACGTCTGGTGGTCGGGCGTCGTTAGCGAGGTTGGTTGGGGTGTGCAGCAGTGAGGTGACGGCTTACTTGGGCTGAGGTCGGTGTTGTAGAACTGATACGCCTTGCGCCAGCCCGAGTTGTCCTTCTTGAGCCAGTGGCCGAGATCCGGCACGCCGAGAGAACCCACCGTATCCCAAACACCGATGATTTGGATTACAATATCCTTTGCCGCGGCGACGAGGGGCTCGGGGCTCTTGGAAGTGAAACTCTTCCAGAGCTCGGTTTGCGTGAATGGCTTGGAGAAATTCTCGGCCCGGATGTAGTTGCCATACTGCTCGAGGAAGTAAGGCATCAAGTAGCCCTGGATGATGCCAACCTCTTGCGCCAGACCGGCAGCCGCTCGCACTGTGTAAGCGCCCCTGGAGAATCCGAAGAAGTAGAGATGGTCTCCGGGACTGTAGTTGGTGGCGATAAAGTTGTAGGCCTCCAGCACATTCTCGAGTAGGCCAAGGCCCTGGGAACCTACGAGTGATGGTCAGATTGGAGCCGAGGAATCCAGCGTGGGGATCAGTGTGGTACCTTGTCTGGCGGCCTCTACAGAAGTGATATCACCAGTGCCAACACCTGCATCGTAGTAGACCAGCTGTTGCCATTCATTCTCATCGCGGTCCAAACCAGCCTTGGCAAGAACGCGACTGAGGCGGGCAACGTTGGAGGGACACCCTTTTTTGGGATCAATCGAGGTGGCTGACTGCCACGTGCCGTCACAGCAAATGACAATCCTTTTAGGCTTGGCTGCCTGGGCGGGACGTGAGAAGAAGTCTTTGTCGTACGTGCGAACCATTGCGGCGGGGTGGATGAGGATAAAACCGACCTCCTTGGAGCTATATATACATGAGAAAGGGCACTGGTCGACGCGTGGAAAGTTCAGCTGGGCGGGATTTTCACTGTTCAGCTGCGGTCCGCTTTGGGGTGTGGCGTCTTCACAAGCGTCGTTTGTAAAGCTCAAAACGGTCGACGACGACGCCGAGACCGGTCGAGAGCGGGGTAGATGCGCGGGATCAGCGGCAGCGCGGGGCTATCCGCTGCCAAGGCGTCCGGAGATGCCGAGTCTAACTAGAGGTGGTTGGTTGATGTCGCGGGATGGGTCGAGACTGACTGATTAGCCAAGAGTGGCTGGCTGATCTGCTGATACTGGCCAATCAAATCCGCGCATAAGGCTCTTAGCGAAACTCGGTCGTTTGTAGAAAACAGCTGCTATGTATTGATCTTCCGAGAATGGGTAGCTGTTTAGCAAAATGTGGTGGAAAGTCGGTTTATCCGTTGACATAGGTGTAAGTGTAAATTACTAAAAAAAAATATGCAAATGCTAAGTGAGCGCAGATTTGTCAATGTTAGGCGGGCGCCTATTGGTCAAATGGTTGCTAGTGTAAATCGCGGAGAGCTCATGCATATAGAATGGGTGCTTATTGGCCGGTAGAGGTGCAAGTATAAATCACTAAGAGCACGTAAGCGCTCAGCAGACGATCAGCCCTCGGGATATCGGAGCGATTATCACGGCTCTTTTACTCGAATTCAGATTAGTATACGCTCTCGGCACTACCGAGGGATATCTTCTATAGCCAATTCAAGTGCATTTGCATCAGCAGCCCCGGCTGGATTAGGGACAAAAGATGGGCAGTTTTTTGTACGTATACTGAGCTCGTCTCCGCCGCCACTTACTATATATTCGTATTTCATCCTTGCTTCGTTGTTGAAGCGGCGGTAAAAGAAATTACTAACCTCACGATCGCTATCGCTGCGACAATCTTCGAAGCTACCTATGAAAGCGACGGCAGTTGTTCAGAGCGTGGCGGAGAAGCATATTGCCCAACATACGCCGCCCTACACAAACGCGCTTCATCCGTCGCCAGCGCCAACACCTGCGACTTCCTCAACTCCAACGCCGGTAAGCCCAGCCAGCGACTCCCGCGTCGAAGCCATGACGGGATACCTCCCACCAACCATACGATGCCAGACAGACAACGAATCAACTAACTTTCCCGCTCCTCTGCGCCTGCCGCCATCACCCCTTTCCGCACTATACTGGCACGGCCCCTACCACTGCGTCTTCTTCAGTTCCTCGGATGTCACAGTCAATCATGGAGATGTCGCTCACAACGGCGACGGTATCGAGGGTGCTACAGATGGACAGATGCAGTGAGATCTCCCAACCACATTTCACATGGCTTTGTGACTACTGGTGTCAACGACAAAGTCCTTGCTGACTCTAAGGCGAAACTTGCATGTTTGCTGTGTTAGCTTTTGGACTTGGAAATTCCTGCATACCGAGAAGATCGCCCGAAGGGTACTTTGGCAGACACTTCTACCTGATGAGAACTGCGCAGATATCATACTCAGAGCCGGTCACAATGGCCCTCCTTTCTAGCGCCACTTATCCTGTCCCCGAAGAGCATCTTGTAGACCGACCCGAGGAGACGGCCTGCTGTTATCTCAGACGGGCTGTCCGTTCCCTGAACCGATGAAATGACACCGGCCCGTCAAGCCAAAAGAACAAGCATGCAACGTTATCTCGGATCGAGCCCGGACCTATTTCCGGCCATATGTAATTGTTGCATGTCAGTCGGCAAGTCGGACCGTCGGATGACCCGGAGCGGTTCTCGGACCTTCCTCATGGTCGTTAATGTCAATGCAATGGCTGTGGATCGTACAAAGAGCACGTCGCATCCGAATGCCTCTCCACAGTTGATTAGAGTAAGAGGAAACTCCTAACGTAGGCGAGACTTAGCTGCTTTGTTCCTTGGTGATAAATCTTCGTGACCTTCCAAAAAGCGTGGTGGGGCTCGTATTCTTTGCGAGGTGAAACACACTACAGCTGGGATCTATCCCGTGTCTGGAGTACGTCGCTCCGAGCTTCCATTCCGAGAAGTAGATGGCCAAACGTAACCCCGCATCGAAAATCAAATGGCGTGAGGAGAGACAACGTGACGAACCTTATCCAGGAGCTTGATCAAAGCTTTTCGAGGGGTATTTAATCCGCCATATGCTCTGAGGCTTTAGCATCGCCGCAACCTGCTCACCACTGTCTTCTGCCAAACAAGCAAAATGAGATTCCAACTCCTTTCCGTTTTCGCCGTCATTGGCCTCGCTTCGGCGTCGTGTTCCCTCGTTTCATACCCAGAAACTTCAATCAACATCCCGTGTTCGAATGAACAGGTATGTAGCGATCGGCTGCCAGTGTGCAGGAGAAGCTAATTGTCATAGGGCCAATCGGGATATCTGAAGAACTGTGACACGCCTGATGAAGGCTGTGATCATGCCAATGGCAGTACCTCCGGCGTCGTAAGTGTAGAAAGTCACCTCAAGTGGTACGAGTAGGAATGCTAACTGGATTTCGCCTTGCAGACGTACTGTGTAAGTTTACGATGCGCTTTATGGGTGTACTAGCTACATGCTGACTTTTCGAATTAGTGCGCTTCTTAATGTCGAGATTGAGACAAAAGCACCCAGACTTCAAAACAACACGAACATTCTGGGTGCTTGGTGTTAAGAGAGGAAAACCTACCCGTCAAACGTCATTGCTTGAAGCTCACGAAGCCATCACCAATACGGGTTGTTCGTCATCCTCTTCATTGTCTACTCAATAACACCCCATCATGTTGTCATTCACCAGCCGTGGGTTGTTCATGTATATAAGCAATTGCCGTAGCACAATGTTAACAACACCAGTACGCAGAAGGTCGGGACTCCAGGACAAGGTCAACTCAAGAGGATGAAGTTTGATACTAGATAACAGTGACTGATATCATCTGCAGCGTGGCAAGCCACTCCCGCTTCCCATTGTGCGGAAACTGTTCCAGAAAGTCTTGTTCAAAAAGGTGGACAACGCCAAGTCGACCGTACAGGGTAGTTGTTGGCACCGGGCCAGCATCCGATGACACCGCTTCGTGACCCAAATCCATGCCATGGCATGGTTCAAGAAGCAAGAAGTTGGCGCCATAGCTCATATTGATGACCAGCATCACAGCTCCTCGTGGCATGTTATCTGCGTCGACCTCGCGATCATCCGGATTAGAGAACTCGGCAACATTGACTCTCTGAGACCGACCATCATGGTTTCTCCATAAACACCCTCGAAAAGTCGTAGGATCCCCGAAACAGCGACGAGCTTATCTTTGTCGGGATATGTCAAGTCCATTCTTGTATAAGCATTCATGATGGTTTCATAGTCGTCCACTTTCTTCCCGGAAGCCCCTGATGGGAGAGGAAGGCCCAGCTTGAATGGTGCGATACGGTAGACTTCTCGCCATTCACCAACATCCGGGATGCCCGACTCCATCTCCCAAGCAGTTGGGAGTTCCTTGCACTCCCAGCAATTCTGAGCTGTTGTGAAGTGGAGGATCCGAGGCGACAGAATCCTTTCTTGTAATACCAAGGCTCTTTGGGCAACGCGCCCGTAGCCAAGTCTCCATGGCTCCAATCGTGCGATGAGGTGCCGCTTGCTGAAGCTAAGCCGCGCCGCAATCCCTCCTTTCGGCAATCAATAAATTTCTGTGACATGGGTTACAGCCCAATTCCATCTCCAATCGCCGCACGCAGGTTCGAGCTCTCTGTTCCCTCGTACCCATGTTCAATTTCATTCCTTCCTGTATCTAAGTCTAACTGCTTCCTCGTTATTATTATTTGTCCTGTTCATCGCTATGTTCGTCGTCCACTTCGTCCACATCCCCCCTTTCTGTGTCGCTGCTTTCCTAGCCGTCTTCCTTGCTCATCAAATGTAGCTGAGACGTCGCGATATCGATCGACCGGTGTTGGTGGTAGCGATCACGCTCAGCGCTCACTCAAGAGTGGCAAACGGATAGGGCGGCGGAGATGACAAAGGCAGTGACGGATGTATGAGCTTAGCCAGCGAAAGTTACTGCACTAGTGAACGGGGCATGCATGTGAAGCCAAAATGCCGTTCTTGCTTTGGTCGAATGCAGCAGAGGGTGGGGGAATCAGATATGGGTTGCAGCACTTGAGACCGCCTATATAATATGGTAATGCAGCAAAGAACAAAAATAGTGTTTTACAGTAGACCGGCATCAACCGTCGTCAAAGTGAATCGTAAGGAGAGCCGTCCCTCATAATGTAGACCTCGCAAACGAGGACGACACAACCAACAGTCATGGCGATAGCAATGATGGGAAGGTTTACGCTCGCAAAGTCGAGGCTCCGGGCGTGGATATGTTTCCTGGCCAGGATGTCCCGCCACAGGAGGCCGGCCAGTGAGGCGCTAAAGGAGGCACTGAAAGCCCCGTAGTTGACGCCGAGCGCCATGCTGTACACTGTCGCCCAGAATGTTCGGTTGCTGATTGGAATGCCGTTCACGCGGTGGATCTCTTGCCATGCCTGGATGACGCGGGACAGCAGGATCGTGGTCCCAATGTTCGTGCCCGCAAACTGAAAGCCTGTCAGCTCATCATGTTCACCAACTCGCTGGAATCGAAAAAACACTCACATTGCATAGAATCACCGAGAGGAAGCCCATGCCCCCAACGCTACCGACTGTTCCTGTCTTGTCCACCCAATGATCCCATCCGTAAGCAAAGACGGGGACCCAGCCCTTGGTGACCAAGGCTTGGACAAGGACGAACATAGAGAAGGCAAAAGGCACAAGTGCAAATGGGAGGTGCGACACTACAGCTGTGGCGGTGGGAAACGTCTCCTGCGACCACCTATACGCAGACGCAGCGAGGGAGACGAGTGTTCGCGGTCTGCGCGCCTTTTCGGCCTCTCGACACCTAATCACCCCCAAGACTTTATTGTGGAGGTCCGTCTTTCGTTTCTCCTCATCCGTGTCCCAGCTCGAGGGCGTGCTTAGCAGCTCTCCCGGCGAATATTTAGAGTCCGTCGTGGCTGATTCCTGCTTCTCCCCCGGCACCCTGCACACGCCAATGGACGGGCGGCCATTCTGCGCCTCATTTTCTTCTCGCACGAGTATTCCAAGATCGTTGTCTACCTCTTCGATGCGATCCTCACCCTCCGCAGCGCGGACCAGGGTCGGCAGTTGATTTGCTCCGGGCGAATACATTTGCGTCGGAGCACCCCGCGGACCCTCCCGCTCCGCGCCCACCCGCTCGACCTCTTCCTCCCTGATCTCCCGCTCGACGCGCGCGTACTCCACCTCCGCCCGGCCCTTCTGCGCGATCCTCCGCGTGTCCTCGCGATACCACCAGCCGAAGCCGATGTCCCAGCAGAACATGACGAACGCCGCGGGCAGCGTCACCCAGAAGACGGGATGCTCCCCGCTGCGGGCGCTCGCGGCGTCCAGGGTCAAAAGCGTGACGAGCGTCGCGGCCATGACGACGGCGCCGAAGGCCGCGCCGCCCTTGTCGAGGAACGGGTTCATGATCTCCTCGAGCGAGAGCAGCTTTCCGTGCTCGTCGTTGGCGAGGTCGCTGTCGTCATCGTCGACCTTGCCCTTGGCGTGGGGGATGTTCGGGTTCACGGGGGTCTTGCGGCGGGCCTCCTCGGGCAGCTCGTGCATGCGGATGGACGTGGGGATGAGGTCTTCGTCGGCGAATAGGATGTATAGTAGGAATGGGAATAGCGCGATGGCGGTGACGACGACGGGCACGATCATGTTGGCCGTGTACTCGACGAACCGGACGTCGAAGGCGCCCGCGAGCACCAGGTTCGTCGGGTTCGACGACACCAGGATCGCCGACGCGATGTTGGCGAGGGCGAACTGCGTGAAGATCCACGCGCGCGGGTGCTTGATGTTGCTGGACACGCGCGTCATGTAGGCGAGGAAGGCGGTGCCGGATAGGATGATGGGGTCGTTGCCGATGAAGCCCGCCAGCCCGAAGAAGAAGGTGTACAGGTAGAAGAAGAGCCGGTGGCCGACGTCGCCGCCCCATTGCAGCACCTTGAATGCCAGGTACCGGATCAGCCCGGACGCGTCGAGGGAGATGGCGATGTATGCCAGCGATAGGAAGAAGAGCATGATGTCGAGGGGAGAGATGTTGTCGGCGCCGATGGTCCCGTCGTGGACTTCTTGGCGACCAATGGCCAGGATGGCGAGCAGGAAGAGATCTGCTATCAACGGGGCGGTTACGAAGTTGAGGTGGAGCCGCAGCCGCACAAAGTACTTGGATTGCCCATTGTCACGGTCAGAGTGGCCCTGCCTGGGCGCTATCACTCGCAACGCTCCAAGCGCATTGAGAACAGCGACCGAGAGTACGCGAGGTACGTATACGGGAACGCGAAAGGGAAAAAGAACAATGATGTCTGGAGAGTTAATTGCATGGCATTTTCCCAGGCCCAGTAGACTCACTGGTAACGCAGAAAACGACGAGGGTGATGATTGATCGCCAGTTTTTGATCTGGCTGGTGTCGAGGTCTTCCGCCATGGTTGCGACCACAGAGGGCGAGGGAACGGGAAACACGCTGGAAAGACGGCTGCAATCGCGACTTAAGGTTGCAGAATGCAGGGGTGGGCTACATGCTTTGTATGCCCAGCAGGAATGGCGGTGAAGAATGCGGTGCCCTGTCGCGCCCTAAGACGCTGTCGAATGGCCTCGTTGCCTTGTTGCACGCGCCGTAGCTTGAGGCGCACCGTTGACTCTTGGCCTCACTGCCTAGACGTGTGTGATGGACTGCTGCGCCCGCTTACCGGTCGTAGTCAGCACTAGCGGGGGGCTACGTGTCCATCGACATGCTGCGTCATCCTCTGCAGCGTGTGTAATTTGCTACGGCGTTCCTTGAAGGGGTTTCGCGGGCTGCGGGGCTACGTCACAACGCCGTCAGTCATGCACACAACTTTATCCATTTACCCATTTATGCTTATTCCCTAGCCAGCCCAACGCTCGCACTTGCAGAAAGGCGTTGCCTGGGTCTACGGCAAAGCTTAAGAACGTTTCCTAAACAGCTGCGAAGTGATGGGCGCTGCACGCGACCAACATCTCGAAGATGCATAAGTTCTGACAACCCATTTTGTGCGACCCTCTCAGCCTCATCACTATGGTTTGCTTCCCGGCGAGGCCGCCCTGATGCCTATTTCAGCTGACAAGTAATCACACTTTTCCCCGCCCTCTTCTTCACTGCAACGACCCACTGTTTCGAGAACAATCCAACCGGCCTTTTCACCCCTGCAACTGCTGATAAGCCTGCATTAGCCCTCCGTTCTCTCCACTTTATTCCACGACCATCTTTCTGTAGAGACGAACAGGTGGTTATGCCAGCGATCCCTGTCGTTGATCGAAACGCGGCTACAACTACTTCGAATGCCACTAGCCATCCCTTGCAGGTCGTATGTGCCTGGCCGGTATCAGGCCAGTACGGTCCGGGATCTAGAGTCTTGTACGTTCGCCCCTGAAGGCCAAGCGCTCGGGTTGACGGTCTATTCAGGTACTATGTCCTTGTAGCAGCCTGTGTGTTTGCTCGCAAGGCAGACTGGCTCAAGAAGGTTTCCCTGGCAGCTGCATTGCTCTTCCCTGCAGTCGCTGCGATCCACGGCATCGTGCTCGCAGCAGTACATGTTGATGGTAGGTTCATAAACCCATACTTCTTCTCGGCTGACACTCTGTGCCCCAGGTGCTGTTGATATGGACGTCTACGGAGCCTTTCAGCTTTGCTCAATAGGCATTCTGGCCGCTCAGGTCACGGCTAGGAAGTCTCGGACCTACTTCAATGCTCCCGGCCGCAACACAATCTTCTTGTGGACCGGCCTCATCTTCGCTGGTGAGCAATGTCCTGATTAGCTCTATCAAGCCCTGACCCTGACATGGAAAGGTCTACTGAGCTTAACCGTCGAGTTTTGCCGGATAAAAACGTGGCACTGCACGCACGATGACTCCGGCAACCCCATCTCCTCCAACGCAGCCGCGTTTCCCTACACCGCGGACCCCAAGTGCAACCTTACTTGCTCCACGGATAAAGGCCCATACTCTCCCTTGCGACGCGGCTCAGCGAATAACATCTACGTGATCCCCGCCCCAGATCACTTCACCTTCGGCACTGCCATGCTGCTTGCGGCTGCGTGCTGCATCCCTGCCATCCTCTCCCTCATGGCCATGTGGAACAAGATCCTCAAGCTCGACTGGAACATGCGCTTCGGCCGCAGAGACGAAGACCGAGACGACAACGAGCAGATTGACGGCACAAACGGCGCCACCATCAAGAAGATGAAGTTGATCAACGACGTCGTCAAGGGGCTCCTGGGGACCGTGGAGATTTTTGTTTTCGGCGGCGCAGTACTCGCCATCATCATCTTCGGCGAGAGGAACTTCTTCAGCTCCCAAGTCAACTACATGACCGAACCCATAGCCAGCATCGGTAAGTGGTCGCCCTTGTTCGCGACCTGTCAGAGATGACCAACGCATCTGTAGGCCAGTGGGCACCCATTGTTGGCACCGGCCTTGCCGCGATAGGATCGCTCTACCTCCTCCTTGCAAAAGACGTGAAGCAGGAATCCGGCTCCGACGCTTCCACACACGACGACAACGCGTCGTCGCAGCACGTCACCCGGCCGCCCTCCCGCCCCGTCGACATTCGGCCGCCATCCTCCGACGAGCCGCCACCGACAAACGGTCGGCGACACAGCCAAGCCACGGTCGAGGGCCACCGACGCAAAGTGACCAGGGCGCTGATGGCGCTCGGCAACTACTTCGGCACCGTCGACTACTCCACCTTCGACGACTCCGAGTTCCGGCGCGGGGACGCGAGCGAGTACCCGCAGGTGCCCGGCGAGGAGAACCGGAACCCGGCGCTGCCGCGCATCAAGCTGCAGTACGGCTCGCACCAGGACGGGGGCGGGAGCGTCGCGCCGACGCCGCGCGAGCAGCGGTCGAGAGCGGGGAGCATTTCTTCCAGACTCGGCGCCGAGCGTGGCTCGGCTACTTCACCTCAGAGACCTGACGTACACATTGGTACTTCGTCTTCGTGTGCGGGTTCGGCCGGAGATGCGCTCATGCTGGAGGTCCCGCCGCAGGTGCATCATGCTTCGTAATCCGTTTCCCTCCATCGCCTCTGTTCTCACCTGACGTCCTCGACAAGGGGCGATGCCGAGAGATCTTCCTCAGGGATAAGAGCAGACTTACTATCCGAGATTCCCATGTTGGTCGAGCAACACTTGTTCTTTGTTTCCTCCGGCGCCTGCTTTCTCGTTATTCCAATCTTGTCGGCTGCAGTGAGCTGACAGCTGGGACGCTGCATTTTCCCAGTCAACACTAAACGACGAAGATGTGGCAATGGGGTAAGAATCATTCCTCGCCGGTCAGAGGTACCCGGTGGGTGTGTAGAGCTGACACTTCGCCTGTGTGTAAGAGAGCTTGACTCCAAGTCAACCCGCCCTGTATGATTCGAATTCGAATTCGAATTCGAATCCGTGGCAGGCTTCCTTTACAGTATTCCTGCCTCGGATGTTGAGGGATAACTTGTGTGACGGCTAGCTCGTGGTTTTCCAGTCAACTTTATGGCTCAGTCTTGAAGCCGGGGCGCAGGAGTCGGCGTTGTATTTGTAAAATTAGCTGTACGGCCGTCAAGGAGGCCAAAGAAAGATACCCTATGAGTCAGTCTATTCTGTTAAGAATAAATCGCCAAGCACATCACAGAGTGCCTTTTCTGTTGCTAGTGTTTCCACGCCAGTTGCCTTCATCTGCTCATTTACGTAACAATTGCTTGTAGTTCCGCCAATACGATTTACTTTCATTCAGTCCCGAATGGGTTCATCAGGGGGCATGGTATCCCGCATACAAAGACCAAGCAGCAATCAGCCTTTGAATCAATATGATTTCACCATGTTTAGTCCAAATATTAAGAGCTGAATTCCCAACAAGGATCAATAATGATAGATAAAAGCAGCGACCAAGCTCATCATCGAGTTAGTTACCCAGCTACGTGCTTTCTTCTGATGCCCCAGTACGTACCATTTGATTGGTGTGCACGACGATGACTTTGTGCTCCAGCTTCGTGAAATCCCACGCGACAGAGTTTCCTCCAGTCTTCCGTACGCTGATCAGCGCTCCCCTTGTGTCGTCGCCAAATGCAAGATAGTAGGTGTTGGTCGGCTGGATCTGGTAAGTAGTGGGAGTCGGGCTGCCGCCGGTCCGTAACAACTCAACACAACACCTACAGCGTCAGCACCACATCCGCCCAACTCCGCCCATCCTCCCCCTCCTTCAGCAACCCGGCATGCTCTCCCGCCCCCCACGCCGCAATCGTCTCGTCCGTCCACGGCAACGGCGGGGTGCTCTTCCACATCAGCCTGATGGCTGCAGCGTCTGCACCATCCGAGCCCCCGCGCTTCTCGCCAAAAACGTCCAGCGCGAGCGCCATATCTGCGCAGCCGCGGCGTGCGAGCATTTCAAGCGACAGCGTCTGGAGCCGGGGCATTTGGCGCACGGCTCTTCCAGCGGCCGCGAGGATTTGGTTCAGGGGTTCCTCTATCCCGGACGATTCGTGCCTGGCGCTGCGGAGGGATCGTGGGGCTCGATGCCGATCAATCACGACGTGTAGTTGTTCTTCATCGTCTAGCGGCTCTGCACACCAGATGCCTGTTTGCATTGCGCCATGCTCGTCAGCGATCGGCGAAGTGGGGCAGCTTGTGGTGATGTATATGCTTACCGTGGGGGTCTATCGGCGCGAATAGGAGGTGAAACTCTTCCAGGAGCGGCCAGTTGGGTAGCCGGGCCGCATCGGGCTCGTCTGGGTTGGGCCAGAAGAGAGAGGGCGTTATGCATATATCAGAGAGCTCTATGGAGCGCAGACACGTTGATAGATTCCTTAGGCCTATACAGTGGCGGCTGAATGTGGATGAGACGTGGGAAAGCTGGTCCGCATGCCTGGTGGACATGTAGTTGTAAGTGCCGCTGAAGGCGGTAAGGGTGTGGGGAAGAGTTTTGATGACTATATCCAATCCTAAGAGATAGCGTTAGCGTGGTCTTCTTAGCCAGTGGAGGTGGTCGACACCTTCGCGATATTCGTTCCAGACTGCTAGGTCAGCTGCTCCGGTGTCGTGCATGTCAAGCGTGCAACCCCTAAGTCCTTTCAACGAGGTTAGGATGTTTAGTAAAGATGGCGGCCACAGACGCGTCTCGCGGGGCACGTCCAATCCGCTTATGCACCGCAGGCGCGGGAGCGGAGTACCCAGTAAATTCATGTACTCGAGCTCCTCGTAGTTGTGATATTCAACAGAATGATCTGATACTACGTAGGCACATTTCAAATCGCTGTATATCATGTTTACGGGCGCCTCGTGGGCGACGGCGATGAGTCGAAGGTCGAGTGAGCGGATCAGATGATCCGGGAGCGTCGGCCAGTCCTTCAATACCTCCCAGAAATGCTGGATCGATGCAGAGAAGGTTAGATCGTTGGCTTTTCGACCTTGTTCCGTCATCGCTTTGCCGGAATCCAGTGTGAACTGTGTGCTGGCGTAGTAGACGATGCGGCGGGGGATCTGACGGCGGCGGGGAGCATCTCGGCTCATCATCTGCTTAAAGCGTGTTGTAGTGATGGGACCGCCGCGCAGGGACTCGGGAATGTTGTCGTCAAAGACGTGGAGGGTCTGGAAAGTCTCGCGTTCGGCGGCAAAGTTCCATGCTCTGCTGAGGGTTGCAAAAGCCGAGAACTTGGTGGGCTGCCGGGGGGGTCGCGAGTAGCGACGGCTTGGCACATACTGCTGGGCTTCCAGCAGCTTCAGGTGCTGCACGATTAGGAAAACGATGTCGTAGGGGAGATCTGGCATTTTTGTGTTCCTGGGTGGTGTGGATCAGAAAATTCCGGGCAGCGGCGAGGCGATTAAATGCAAGCGAGTAGCATCACGTGCCGTTGCGGACCATGGGTCGACGACATGCGCAACCAACCAGTGCCTTGAGCAATACTCACGACGTGAAGTGGCGGTGGCGACAAGTGGAGAGCGAGCACGTTGCCAGGACGCGTCGGATTGCGCAGGAGAACAGTCGCGGTGGAGCAGTCGTTGGAGAGGAGCGCATTGTCCGACAAGTTGATTCACGCCGATGCCGGCTTCTGGCCTCAGGAAAGCTGAGTCTCTGTACTAGGCCAAACAGGGTAAGCATGGCGCTAGTGCGCCAGGCAGCAGCGTCCCGCGCCATAGATAGCCATCCACCCCTCGCGCAACGCACCAGTAGCAACCTTCTCCATGGACCCTCAGCTGTGCCCAGCATGCACTAAAGCGATTCGAAGAATCTCATCTCAGAACCAATCCGGTTTTGTAGACCTCCAGTTAGCTGATCTTAGCAGCTCCGCATCTTCCTGTTCCCTTTGCTACCTCACGAAACGCGCGATCCAGGATGCCGGCTATGAGAAGGACCTGGACCCTTGTGACGACGAAGGCCGTCGGCTCCAGCGAGCGCGCTTCGTCCAGTTGTGGCTTCGACCTGCCGACGTGAAAGACGCCGTCCACCTCCGAGATGAGGACCTCCCAGGAATAACCATCATGCAGATCCAGTACAACAGGAACAGCCACGACGACGGTTGCTTCATCTTCGACGGTTTCAAAACCTACGTCCGCTTTTCTGCCCAGCCAGACAGCCCCGCCGCCGCATCAGCCAAAGTCTACTCCGGCCCGACCATCACCTCATCCGCCTCACCCGTGTCGTTCACCAACATCAACATGCTGCTTTCCAGCTGCATAGAGCACCACGCCGAGTGTCGTCAGACTCTCGGCGGCACACCCGTCGACGATCACTCCCAGCCGCCCACCCTGCCCACCTACATCCTCGACCTCGGACACTCAAACCCTCCCTCTCCCTCCATCCGTCTCGTCGCGGCCGAGCCCGGCCAACGCGGCCACTATGCCGCGCTGTCCTACTGCTGGGGCCCATCACCCGCGCACCACCCGCCCACGACCACCAGCGCCAACCTCGCCTCCCACACCGCCGGCATCCCCCTCTCCACCCTCCCCAAGACATTCCAGGACGCCGTAACCGCAACGCGCAACCTAGGCCTGCGCTACCTCTGGATCGACACCCTCTGCACCGTGCAAACCACCACCACCACCACCACCAGCCAAGCCCAGCACCACCGCGCCTCCACCGCACGCACCGCACGCACCGCATACACCCACGCGCAAATCGTCCTCGCCGCCGCCGACGCCGCGACCCTAGCCGACGGCCTCTTCCGGCAATACCCCCCGCGCCCCGCCGCCACCGTGCCGTACCTCGACGCCGCAGGCCGGGCCGCAGGCACGATGCGCGCGGAGCTGCGCCCGCACTCGCGCGTCCTCAACCCGGAAAACGGCGCGTTGTTGCACGAGTGCGCGTGGGCGACGCCGGCCCTCGTGCTCGCGCGGCGCGTCGCCTTCTTCGCCGCCGCCGCCGTCGTCTGGAGCTGCCGCCGCCTGCCGCGCACCGCGCGCTGCGACGACGCCGTGCTCGACTACTTCGCCGCCCGCCCGACCGACTGGCCGCGCATCGTGGCGGCTCACTCGGCCCGCCGGCTGGCGGCGCCGGGCGAGCGGCTCGGCGCGCTGGAGGCTGTTGTGGAGGAGCTCGCGCTCGCGGGGGAGAAGAGCGGCGAGGGCGCGCAATGCGTCTTCGGCGTGTGGACGGATGCCCTGGCGGCGCAGCTGATGTGGTCGAGGCGCCGGGCGCCCGGGTCCCTGAGCAGGCCGCCCGCGCTGAGGGAGGTGGCGCCGTCGTGGTCGTGGGCGTCGACCGAGGGCGGGGTGAGTATGATGTCGGAGGAGCAGTGGCGCGGTGGTGGTGGCGACGGCGGCCTGGAGGTGCGCGCGCAGCTGGCGATCGATGGCGGTGGCGATGGACGGAGGATCAGGGCGAGGGGGAAGCTGGGCCGCGTCGAGCTGCGCGTCATCGAGAAGCCGGATCCGTACCTGCATCCGTGCGACTGCGAGGTGCGGTCGTTGGATGATGATGATGATGGTGTTGTCGGCTTGGCGGCGTCGGATGTTGGGTTTGGCGAGGGCGTGATGACGGCCGTTGTCTGGTGTTTGGTCGTCGTGTTCCATCCGTACAACTGTCCTGGCGGCTCGTACCTGACGCTGTATTTGCGGCCGCGGGAGCGTGGGTCGGATCACTATGAACGGATCGGGCATGGCATGGTTGTGAAGAAGGAGTGGGCTGATCGGCTGGTGGAGTCGGAGCTGTACTTGGTGTAGCTTTTGGGTGGGAGCTTTGGTTGGCCGACAGATGCAATTGATGTTTCTCACATCATTTGCTGCGGGCCGCTTGGCTTCGTTCCGTCGATTTCCCCGGAAAATAAACATACGCGAGTTGCTCACGGCGACGAATCGGTGTAGGCACAAGTGTTGGCTTATCATGTTATCGGTTGCATGATCTTGAAAGCGATCCACGCGCTATGGCCGCTGAAGACGGGTAGACTGGAACAGTAACCGTATTCTTGAGGTGCGTGAGAAGTTTCCCGCAACGAAAGCAGCCACTGCGATCACGAAGGCTTGGATAAGAGAAAGCGAGATCCCCCTCGTTTGTTCTGTGAGGATCATAGCCCGCCCCACTTCCTGTCCTGAAACGCCATCACCAGGCGCTGGAAGTATCTGCTGAATGGTACAGTGGGCTGGGCCGCAGACAGCTGCCATGGATTCCGGTGGAACCAGCACATGCTGCAGTGTAGAGCGGGCAAGAACCTGCCCGTCTTTGTCCAATGCCTCCACAAAGCCCGTGGACACATATTTCTGGCTTTCAAAATGCGTCTCAAACCCCTTCTTTTCCACTGTTCCGAGTAAGCTACCCGTCGTATCGCCTTCCCGCTGTCCGTCGGCCGAATATATTTTCCAGGCCACGACTTCAGTAGCTCCATTCCAGCTCATGTAAAAATGGGCCGGTTCACCCTTAGCACGTGCGTAAAGGTACAGGTCCGGTACAGTATTTGGGAAACCTCGCCATGGAGCTTTAAGCACCCGGTAAACGTGTGCCTCCACGTCGACGAAAGCTACATCCAAGATGCGTTCACCATCGGATGTGAATTCGCTGAACTCGGCGACACCCCCCCAGCTCACGAACGTGTTGCCGTTTGGCAACATTTGCACTGTACCTTGATGGCGAGCGAGACCGCCCTGAAGTGGGAGCCATTCGTGCACCAATCGGGCGACGGCGGGGAAAGTAGAGTGGTCAATCGTGATCTCCATCGCGGCGGAGACAGTTCGGGTCTTCGTGATGCCATTCCAACCGTTGTTGAAGAATGAGATACGTAACTTGTTCCCTTCCTCTGAAAGGATCCGAGCGTCGTGTTGGGCAGAGAAGCTGAAGTCTGCAAGATGAATCGAGGAGTTGTGTCCGCCCATCCGCCAGAGGATTGAGCCGTCCTTTCGAGAAATCCGGTAGATGCAATCTGCATGCCGTGCAGATACCAGGTAGTCTCCATTCGAGAACTTGTCTACAGAGTTTATGTGGCTGCAAATTCCGTCAAGTAGTGGCCATAAAGAGGATCTGCTTACTTACAAGTAATCAAATGCAACGAATGAAGATCGACCGCCACCTGCTGCGACATCGGGGCTTATGGAGGTCTCCAGCAGAGGCACATGATCCCAGGCTCTCCACTCGAAGAGCACTTCTCCGTTCTCCAGATCGATTTCCCGGAAGACGCTGTCCAATATCCAACCAAGTCCCTGCGTGACGCCATAAGCGGACAGATCGCCCTGCACAGGCTGAAAGCTGGCGATGATTGCTTTGGAGCCTCCATCGAGAAGGCTAAACTCATGGAAGTCTAAAGATGTTCCCGGCGTCTCTGCTTCGATGGTTCGAACTGGCCGGTACGCGTCGTCCAGGAGGAGGATCTGTCCTTGGCCGCGGCCTCGGTCCGATCCACCTCGAACAACCGAGAGGATATGGGAGCCATTCGCTAGCTGGTGCCGTTTCAAGTTGAAGTAGCCTAACTTGGCGAGACTAGGCTGGTAGCCTGACCAGACTAACTGCTTTGGTTCGGATTAGCGAGTGGCGTCATCCCATCTAACCAAGACATACCCCTTTTCTATCGTAGACGTAGGGCGCACACTGGCAGGCCCCTCCCCATGTTGAGAAGAGCAAGGAATCAACAGTTGACGTTTGTACTTCATCCAAACGAATGTCCAATCTTGGTACAAACAGGTCCGGTCTCTGCTTGACTGGTCAGTCTGTTCTTAGAGCTGGGCCGGGGGTACGGTTTCCTTACTGAAAGATAAGACGTGCATTCTGGAAATGCGGAAGCCATTGACTCCGTCACCAGGAAGGTGAACGTCAAAATAGGTAAAGAAGCTACCCTCATCTTGGACACACAATGGTGTTCAAGATTTAGTCAGGCCCGCACCTATAAAAGATCGCTTTGTACGGCATCCTACTGGACAGTGCGAGACTAAGCACGCACACGAGTCAATCGATCCTTAGCGATTATGAGCTAACGAGAAGTGAGACACTTGGCGCACGCGAGTCGTGCTCCACTGCTCAAAGTCTCTCTCGGCGAGGAATATTGATTTAGCTAATGATTCAAGCCTACAGTGCACGTCGCGCCGCCGCGGTCCGGAGTTCGGAGTTATGCATGAATCATGGCGTAGCTTGGGTATATGTATATGAGAGATTACCTGCGGTTGATACCTTCTTTCATTCTGTCAACGACTCCAGCACCGAATACCAACCGACAAATCCCGAATACTACATCACCATGCACTTCTCCAATACCGCCACCCTCGCCCTCGCCCTTCTGCTCGGTACCGCCATCGCCGCGCCCGTCGCAGCGGACAGCGAAGGAGCCCACCTCAACTACATCTACACACAAAAGAAGGATGCCGCTAAGAGAGCGGATGCGCTGGCCGGGGATGTCCACCTGAACTACATTTATACGCAGAAGAAGGAGGAGAAGCGAGATGAGCCGCTGCACCCCAACTACATTTACACGCAGAAGAAGGACCAGAAGCGAGATGAGCCGCTGCACCCCAACTACATTTACACGCAGAAGAAGGACCAGAAGCGAGATGAGCCGCTGCACCCCAACTACATTTACACCCAGAAGAAGGATCAGAAGCGGGGAGAGACGGATGGTCTTGTAGACGTGCTTGCTGTCGAGGGCGGCCCGCGGAACTAAGTTATCCTTAAGTTAGTGGCCTCATAGATACAGATCAGAGATCATTTTCCAGATTGTGTAAACCGCAAGGTTACTTGGAAGAAACAAATGCTAGCTGTTACAGCTGGCTACCAACACTTCCTACTGCTTTGTTCATGAAAATCATTCACCCAGTATCTCCCAGAAGTGCAAAAAAGGTGACGGGAGACGCCCTTTGTTCACGATGTTCGACGTAGTGATCGACGGCCTTTCATGCCGTGTTCCCACATGCCGCAGCCCGGACTTCCAGCTACAGCACGATAATACCCCGCGGCCTTTCCCTACGCTACTAACGCTGCATATATTTCGGATAGCTACTTTCTTTCAGCCAGACGAATCAATAGCTTTCCTCCGCTAGGCCCAGCACTGAACAGGTCGTACATCCTCATATCCTCGTCTCGCATGGACTCATCCACTTCAGCGTTAAAGCGTAGGAAGAAGGCCGCCACAAGCTTGTTCAGCTCCATCTTCGCCAGGCTGCAGCAATCAGTACTGCCCGTCTCTCTGGAGTGTCTTGAGTAATGCGTAACCTACTTGATCCCGATGCAAGCCCTTGGGCCAACTGAAAAAGGCGTAAACGCTTCTCTCCGAAGCTCGTCACCCTCCACCTCAAGCCAACGCTCCGGGAAGAAGTTTTCTGGATCGGGGAAAGCGGTGGCGTCGCGGAGTACCGTGTAGTTCTGCGAGCCGACAATCGTCTACGGCGGAGTGGTTTCAGTGACGATTCCCCTTCACGGCATCACAATCCACTTACCCCTTTCGGGACCGACACACCCGCAACCACGGTGTCCCTCAGCGCAGTCCGTGGCTTGGTGGCGATGATGGTGGGATAGCACCTCAGCGTCTCGTTGACAACAGCCTGCAGGTACGGCAGCCTCGCACACTCGACCGCCGGCGGGACAAGACGCCTCCCACCATGCCCAAACGCGGCCTCCAGCTCCTCCTGCAGCCTCGCCATCACCGGCGGCCTCCGCAGCACAGCCCACAGCAGATACACAAACGTATTCGCCGTCGTGCCACTACCACCAAACAAGCCGCCCATGCACTCCTCGGCCACCTCGCCATCGGTCAGCTCGCGTCCCAGAAACGCATCGCGCTTCCCACCCAGGACATGGCGCAGAAACGGCGTCTGCGTCCCCCGCGCCCGACACCGCCGCACGACGCCGACGCAATACTCCTTCCACGCGCGCACGTCGCGGAAGTACCCGCCGACGCGGCCGGGCACGTAGGGGCCCCACCGCTCGAGCGCGGGGACGAGCTCCTTGAGCGCGAACGTCGGCCGCCACGAGCGCAGGCAGCGCACGACCCAGTGCTCGCGCGCGCGCGCGACGCAGCCCGGGTCGGCGTCGAACATGAGGTGGTGGACGACGTCGAAGCCGAGCCAGTGCGCCCACGGCACGGCGTCGACGACCCCCTTTTCCTCCCCCGCCGTCATTCGCGACCAGTGGTCCAGCATGGCGGCGATCTTGGCGGCCACGTGCGGCTCGAACTCGAGCATGGTGGCGGGCGAGAAGCCGCGCTGCAGCAGCTTGCGGCGGTGGCGGTGCGCGGCGGCGTCGCGGAAGCTGAAGAGGTGGTCTTCGTGGTGGATGCGCTTGGCGCGGTAGAAGGAGGCCTCCTTGGCGAAGACGGCGGCGGCGGCGTCGCTCGCGTAGATCTGCTTGGTCGCCGCCGCCGACGCGAAGGAGAGTTCGTTGGGCCCGATGCGGACGACGCCGCCGTGCGTCTGGTGCGCCGCGTGGATGCGGTGCGATTTCGTGCCGTGCATGTTGCCGATGCGGCTCCAGAGGCGCGAGATGCGCGCGACGAAGGGCCCCGGTATGTGGCGGAGCGGGTGGAAGAAGATGTTGTACGTGCAGCTGGCGAGGAGGTAGATTATGGCTGTGAGCGTGACGAGGGAGATCGTGGTTCCGAGGGAGATGACATCTTGGGGCTTCGCTGACTGGATGGCTGATAGTATGGATGAATGCATGAGGATGGTGATGATATCAGCTTGTTGTGGTCAGTATGGAGCTTGGCATTGTCCTTGGTCTGATATAGGTAGCCAGTTCCGAGACTATCGGATGCCTGCGTGCGGGGTAGGGGCGTTAGCCGAAACCCTTGGAAGCTTGTTGCGGGGCCGCAAGCACCATTGTCCAGTGAAAAGACATTACAAAGGTAAGCAGTGCGCTAGCTTCCGAGAAGACCTCCACCTGTTGATCTCCCCGAAGGACTACCGAGTCAGAGAACCGTTGTGTTGTCAATTTAGTAGCCGAGGTTATATCATTCTAAGCATCAAGCCCCTGCGTAGAGACAGGCGCCAGATTGTCGACTGTGCTCAAACGAAACGGAGAGAAGTGTATGAAAAAGACGGGAGGAAGTGACTGGCATATGGCTGTTGAAGTTATATACGTACTGCTGAACTTTCCCGGCGTGGCTCAGGCAAAGCTAGACTCTTAGCTTCCACATGATCGAATCGTGCAAGACGGTGATTAGGTGTGTTAGCGCCTCTAGCTGGATAATGTCAACCCCATATCTGAGGAACTCGCTCAATGCCAAGCTGAGCATGGACCAACCTGCGGAGCAAAGTATTGTGTACAGGCGGGCAGTCTCCACGTGTACAACTCTTACAAACAAGCTTGAGGATGCTGCAACCCACACAAGTACATCGCTTCAAGCTACGTGTGGGGCTCTGTTCGATGGTCTTCTCCCCTAAAGCGCCATCCGCGAGGCGGTGTACATAGCCGTATACTTGGCATACAAGTACACTTTGGATGACCAGGTATGCATCAATATGCGTATTGATGCCGAGACGTTGTGGGGCATGCGACCCGCGCTCCAATGCAGGGCTTAGTATGAACGGATTCAGATTCAACGAGACGAAGAACACGTGTCCTTTGCATGTAGACTGTCCCTTTTGACAGTCTCTGCGGCCGATCATCAGTCTTCAACGCCATCGCAATTTGGCCTTTCTCACCGTCGCTACACGTATTACCAACCATCACTTTGTCTTATCTAGTGGCGCATTCTGTGGAAGATGTTTTTTGGGCTTTGTGTTGCACGGTGGCGTCAGCATGCAGCTTGCTGATGGGATTTGCGTTACCTAGTGGCGTCCCCGAAGTAGGGGTCAGAGCGTCAGGCATGGTGTATCCATACACATGTGATTCCGCCGTCACTTATAGTGTTGTGTATTTTAATATTATGGCGTATATTGGTTGCACGGGAGAACGCGAACGCGCGGCTCAGTCAGGGCCTTTGAGCTGATGCGGACCCCTGTAAGGCCGAGGGATACCACCGTTTCATCCGGCCTGCACTGCCACTGAGAAAGCCATCGTCAGAGAGGTCCCGATTGGCGGAAAGCAAAGCTGAAATGCAAGCCGCGGACAAGGAGAAGGTAACCTCTGGCATATCAGCATCGGCTACAGATAGGATATTGTCTCATTGCAAGCCACAAAATCCTACGAAAACAAGAAAAAGAAAAAGAAAAGAAAAAAAATACGCACCCGCTCAGTCGCCTTTTCTAGGCGTCAGATGCCTACGGTCGGATGCCTTATGGGCGGGCGATGTATAAGTAGTCTATCTACCTGGCGCCCACTTGCTACTGCAAGCATCTTCATCAACTTTAGAAACTCAACGTCAGCAAGTCGCGATCAGAGAAATGGAAGACTATTATCTTTTGCGCTCGTGGCGTCAACCACTACTACTTCCATTATCCTTTCTCCTCTTGGCCGGAACGACTCTGGCATACAACCAAATTTCCTGTTGTGAAATCGGAAAGCAAAAGTCTGGTATTCTGGAACCTGTACCGCCCAATTTGAACTGTGCGCAGACCTACGATCCATCAAAAACACCGTCGCCGAACGCCTTCGTCGGATTCACCTTCTGCAAGAAGGAATGCCCTGGTATCGGCCTCTCGCAACCGAAGGAGCCTGGACAATGGGCGGCGCCTATAGTGCAGTTCATTTTGCCCTCTGTCATCTTCAGCATGACCATCCCCCGAGCGAAGCAAGTCGACTTTGACTTCATTGGTCGTTTCAATCAGTCATGGAAACACATACCCATTTCCCTGGTCAGACAGCTATGGGCTGTAGTTCTCCTTTTAATTGACACAACGTTATGGATCGGTGCCATAATCATCTGGGCCGCGCCGATGATGGTTTCAGGACTGTACGAGGGCCTTCTTGACCATCGCGTTCTGAGCTGGCTCGAGAACCAAGAGCAAGGACACGCCGACAAAGGCTCTCTAGAGTTCCTGGTCACTGTCGTATGTGGCAACATATGCCTGAAGCATGATATGGGCCGCCATTCCGACACTGAATCTACAAGATCAGATGACGCCAATCTGCTACACAGGCAAAAAGACCACCCCTTGGTGGAGCTCACGAGCGAACTTTCGAAAGCAACACAGCACGAGAGACAAGAGAAATTGCGAGATATTATGGGCTCACAGATGAGCTTCGGATCGATTGTGGGAGCCCCTGTCCTCTTCTATCTGGGGGCGTTCGTCTATACGATACTTGATCTGCGCAACGATCCAAGCGACCAGGACGCCGCAATATCTCTGGCTTTTGGAGTAGAGTGGATGATCATTCCTCACGTCGCGATCATTGCCGGCTGCCTCCTCGCCAGCAACAACCCAAGTACAGCCACGGCCATTCTCGGCAATCCGCCGGACTCATCGTCAAGAAGAAGACACTGCAAGTGGACTGGATGGGGAAGTACCAATGAGACCCGTTATCTGACCGCGTACATGTGGAATCGGGGCCAAAACAAGATGCAATGGATAAAGGCTTGTAACAAGTGGAATGGTGACAGCCACTGCAGACAACACTTCAACATCAGTGTTTGGGAATGGATACTCTACATCACGCTGCCGACGTTCCTCCTCATCTCACTTCCAGCACTTGCCGGCGGGGCCGTCGCCTACGGAACACCACCAATTGGCTTAGGATGCCGTTCTCTGACATTCATGGTCTATGCAATCTCCCAAGTTATCCTCGCGCTCGGAGCGGTTAACGAAACCCGACTCCAGCACAATGCCCCTCGAGCAACCACATTGGCCAAGAATCGTTGGATGTCCTACTTGATGGTCGCTCTCAAGTCTTGCCTTGGGCTCATTTCCTTTGTGTCTGCTATTGGAGGGACGCTCATGCAGATAGTCGGTGTCTTTCGGAATTGCATCTGTTACGTCAACGCGGAGCACTGGCTGCACATAAGATCCGAAGGCAAGATCAACGTGGCATCGGACACGAGTGAACAGAGGAACTCGAGTGGAAACTGGATCATCATGGGGTCGGCTGCAACTGGATTCATGGCCTTGTGCTGCTACCTTGGCTGGTGGTATACGCGACTCATCCGCCAAAGATTTCGAATGGAGGTTCAACGTGTGCGATCTGTCGAGCTTACTGCAGGGTACGGTGGCATCATTGCGTCCTAATTTATTTTAACTTTAGCCCAATGAAGAGCAACGGTATTTGGTGGCACTAACCAAAATTTCCGCGCTGGTAGAGGAATTGAGCACCCGAGAGCGCCGATGAGCCGTCCAGAGGAGAAATACGATCTCATCCCTCGGGTGAAACATCATCTGGAAGGCGGGGCTTTGTCACGACGGACACGATTTAAGCAGCATGGCCAACAAGTGTCGAGCTTTATGGATACACGACAAGCATAGCGTAGCGTGTACCCAGGAGCCATTGAGCGATCAAGAACGCTGGAACAGAAGCACCTTCTGAGCAGCCGGCTCGTGATTTCTACGCTTACAATGATGTAGACACCTCAACATTGCCAACCGAGCCAATGGACAAATGCCGTGAAGAGACGAGAGGGCACTGGGAGGAGGGCGGGCCAATCGAGAAGGGTAATGACTAGAAGAGAAACCAGGATATATGGGAGAACCAAGCTACACTGAGCATTCCAACGGGGGGATGAATTTCGAGCGCCAGGCGGACACAGACGAACTACGCATCACGCCCGCCGTGGCTCGGCTGTACCTATTGCTATCTCGTTACCGTCACTAGCGGCCACGAACCCGATAGGCGGATGGATAGTGGGTTGTGGGCGAAACCGTCGAGGAAATTAAGGAGATCAAAGTAGAATGGTACCGAGAAGAAAAATCGATTGTTCGGGCTGTGGCTTGTGTGTGGCTTGCGTGTGGAATGCGTGTGGCTTCGGTGAAATGGAGTTGTCGATGCCACAGCCGCCCTTCCACGTCACCTCTCCAATCCTTCATCCTTCGTGGAAACGCTGTAAGAATTTCACGAATGCGACAAGGAAGGGCGAGGTTGATGGCGGGGTGTTCGGTCGGCCGATCAGCTCCATGGGGATGTTAAGATTGGCAGCGGTACCAGCCGAGCGGGTAGCAAAGGTGAAATTCCGATTCACGGCGGAGACGGAAAAAGGGGTTAGAGCTCGCAATAAGCGCCGGCAGTCCCGCAACCTTAGCGGCTCCCGACTGGCCGTTGTGGCTAGCGCAACGTAGTGGCGCAGGGGAAAAGACCGCAGCTGGCGCCAACGTTGCCCGATTCGGCTAGCCTCCCGCCATGCCAGCCAGCCATGCGCTCGCCCACGATGATAGTCCTCCAATTCGGGACGCGGCATCGGACCGGGTTCCATCTTTTGGCCTTGAGCTTGAACTGGAATCCCACCCCTCAACCCCTCGGCCTCCCATCCAGACGCGAGCACCGGCTTTTGCCGTCGAGCGGGCAGACGCCTACACCACACATCCGGACAAGCAACCCACCCATGGCTTGACTATGGCTTCGAAATGGCTTGAACATCAGCCCAGCGCTGTCGGCATCGCCGTGAGGCTTTCGGCAGTGCCGTGAAGTATTCCATGTGTTGGGTGTATAAGTAGTGAAGATGCGCAACAGAAACACCACCATCCAGCAAGCAGCAAGAATTCCACTGATCTCACTCTTTTGATCATGCGGTCCTTCATTGTTCTTCCTGCGCTCGCCGCGCTGGGTGCTTCCCAGTCCACCACCGTCTCTACCGATCTTCCGGCCGATGTCAACCCCACCCCGGATGCCCTCGACCTCGCCTTCCTGAGGAGCGCCGCCGTCCCGACCTACTCGACCGTCGAAGGCGCTTCCTCGCAGGACATTCCCTATGCCACCGCCACCGCCATTGCCGCCATCAAGGCCGAGCAGAGCGAGACTCCTCTCTCTGTTTTCCCGGCCGTGACGTCCGTGGCCATCAACGCCGACGGCGATGACGGAGCTTCTGCCACTGCCACCGCCACCGCCACTGCCGCCAAGCGGGACGTTGAGAAGCGCACCGCCTGTGCTCCTCAGGCGACCATCTCCAACTACTACAACGTCGACGTCTCGACCTACGAGAAGTTCAAGGCCGACTCGATCATTGCGTCTGTTGCGAACGCCGCGCCCACGCCCGCCGGCTACTTCCAGAACTTCAAGAACCAGGATGGTGCCAACAGCGCGTACGCCTACATGGGTTACACTGTCCTCGAGACTGGATACGACGTCAACGCCTGTGCCAAGACCTGCTCGGACAAGGACGGCTGTCTCGCCTTCAACATCTACTTCGAGCGTGACCCTACCGTCGAGCCGGGTGATGCCGATGGCTGCAGGGACCCCGAGGCCTTCGCCAACATCAAGTGTTCGTTCTGGGGTAGTGCTCTGGACACCACGACGGCCAACAACTATGGCCAATGGCGCGCCGATTTCCACGTCGGGATTGCTGGCTCCAACGCCTACACCTCCTACGAGGTTGGTGGCCCCGTTGCCGGCTGGACTGACCCGCTTAGCCTGGGCAACGCTGCTCTCAACGCTCCTCTGAGGGACTGCGCCGGTACCTGGACCTACATGGGTTACAAGCTCTTCCAGAACACGCCCTTCGACCCCACTCTCTGCGCCGCCGCGTGCGACTCCCAGACCGAGTACAACATTGCCCACCCGCCTTCCAGCGGATACACTCCCTTCTGTGCAGGTTTCGGCACCTACCTCCTCACCATGACCAACTCGACCGGCTCCTACGTCCAGGGCCAGATGTGCACCATGTACACCTCGGCCTGGAGCAGGGAGTACGCGGTCAATACGGCCTCCTACGACGATTCCATTGGCGCCAAATACACCTACAGCTACAGCTACTTCTACTCCAAGTCGGCGCTGCAGCCCGTCTGCGACGCCGACCTCTCCTATCTCCAGAGCGAAGGCGCCGACTTCTGCACCTCGTACCTCGCCTACAGCGCGCCGGTGACGACGACGACGGCCGTCATCACCCCCAGCGGCTTCACCACCAAGCGCACCACCGTCGCCACCACGACCACGACGGTCGCGGGCACCGTCACCGGCGGCGCCGTCTGGAAGCGGCAGGACGCGGCCACCGACAACAACGCGACGACGGTGCTCGCGACGGCGACCGACTACACGACCGTGGCCTCGCTCGCGACGGACTCGGTCGCCATCCTCACCACCATCACCGCCGCCACCATCCCGTCCAACGACACCCTCTCCACCTCCGCCGCCCTGGCCAAGCGCTCCTCCGCCGCCGCCGCCGTCGCCACCCCAGCCTCCATCTCCGCATGGGCATCCGCCAAGATCTCAGCCGCCTGCTCGCGCGTCGCCACGGGCACATCGACGCTGACCGCGACCTCCACCGCGCCGCTCCTCACCACGACCCTCGCCGCCACGGCCACCGCCACCGCGGGCTCCTGCACGCTGCCGACGCAGCTCCCCGCGCTCTTCGCCTGGACGCCGCTCGCCGGCGCGTGGGACGCCGCCGCCGGCCAACCCGCCGGCAACCCCACCGGCGCGCACTACGGCGAATCCTTCACGGCGCAGCTGCCGTTCGCCGTGTGCGCCTTCGGGTCGTGCGCGGACGTCATCAGCGTCGGGACCGACGGCTACGCGTCCTTCGGCGACGTCGCGCTGCACGCGTACTCGAACCTCGGCGGCGGCATCTACATCTACCCGGGGGCGGCGCACGGCGTCTTCTACCGCGTCAGCGGCGCCGTGGGCTCGCGCCGGCTGGCGCTCGCGTGGTACGCGGCGACGGTCGGGTGGGGCCACCAGAGCACGCATGTTGCGATGGAGTTTCGCGAGGACGAGGCGAATGTGGTGTATTATAAGTACTTTGACGTTGCGCAGGACGCGCCGTGGGGCGATCGCGCGGATGTGTACGTGCAGAGGGGGGAGAGTGTTACCCGTGTGGAGCCGTATGGGACGAAGATCGATGCGGGGGCTCAGTATAGGGTTGTGACGAATGCGGATGGCTCGGCGGCGGCGGAGAAGACGCTGCATGATCGGGTCGAGTGCTGCACGAAGCAGGGGTGGCACAGCTGCACCGAGTTCGGTGCTGATGGCACTGTTGCGTAAACGGGGGTTGGAAATGGAGGTTGAGGATGGGAAAAAAGTTTGGGGGTGTCCTTCGCCGAGTCCCCGTGGGGATTCGTCTATTTGTAGTTTGTAGAGGTTTGCTCGCTTCGGGCGGGGTGATGGTAATAATAATGTATGACGTTTTTCCCATCCATCCACGTTCCTCTGTGTAAATGAAATTCCTTCTGAAGATGGAGATTTGAGGGATCGGGGCAACGATAAATTGCTTGGAGCGTATATGAATAAGTTACCATTGATCTTGAACAGTAGCCACTCCAAAGATGCCGAAGGATCCCTGCTTGCATGTCTCAAACTCTCGGTCTACACACCAACAGCGCTCAGACACCGCCTCAAGCAGGGTGTTCCCAAGCTGCCGACAGATGGCGATGACGGGAAATTGCGAAAGTAACGTAGATGGTTGGTAACAGGGAGCTGTCGACAAAGGTGATTCGGCAAATTTGACATTGGCGGAAGAGAACAGTCAGTTTTGGCACGTTGAATGGCCGCCGTATTCGGTGACGATGGATGCAGCCGAGGGAAGAAAGAACATATTTATCCTTTATCCAAACTCATAGTTGAAAGTGAAATTGCCATAGGTTTATGTATCCGTCTAGACGTATGAAACCAGCTCACACCCATGGAGCACTTCGCTCAGCTTTTACCTAATCATCTGTCACTGCAGCGGGATTGCTGGCATAGTAGTCTGTCTCATGCAAATGGCGGATAGGGGAGATTTCACCAGATTTTCTGTCAGCTCCCCAGTACACAGAGATCGTTCCAGAGGAAGGCTATTTGACCATTTTTCGATCAGAGGGATAGTGACCCGGCGACAATTATGCCTATATTTTGTGGGCACCTTTGGCCAGCGGTGATAGCGCTGACATCGATGGGGCAATTGATGCCAGGGCGGAGATGGCGATAACAACAACACCAACGACCAAAAGGCAAAATTCTGCTGTAGCTGGAGCGCCGGGTGGATGGATCGGGTTCCGAGTTGGGCGAGAATGGGGGCGGGACAGCACAGCCTCTTGACACGTAGCTCTGTTGTGGAGACTGACCCGCAAGCTCCACACGGAAATATTAGAACCCTCTCTGGGAAATACTCCATGGAGCCGCTTCGCTTCTCATCTTCATCGTTCAACTATCATACTCATCAGGGATCCCTACTCCGTTTCATTGCTTGCAACAATGTCTTCGACGCATTTCTCTCTCTCGTCCCTAAGCCGCTCGTGTATTACCTGGGGTGTGCTCTGCATGAAAAAGCGCTGCACAACCTGCAAAACTATTCGACAATGCTTCTACGATCGGTACGGAGAGATATACGACTGGGCTGGACTCCTGAGGAAGGACCCATATTCAGACGGTATAAAGCTCACAGTATGCTATGAATCACCATTCGAAGGGCTACTAGATCAGCCAGGCCTATCACTATTCCTTTTTTACACGCCGAACAAATCGTGGAAAGGGTGGATTGAAACGCAGAAAATACTGCTGGAACGCCGCCTTCGACCACAGAGGATCACGTTTGAATCTTCCGATTCGTGGAGGGGTAATAATTGGTCTGGCATTGAGCCTTCACGCGTGGATCCCCAGACGATAGATGCGAGACGAGTGTTGAAATGGATCAAGACGTGCGAACTGTCCCATGGGGAGCGATGTCGCGTACCAAAGGACAGCAACTCAAAGCCTCCGGATTCTTTCCGGCTCATTGACATCCGGCAGCAATGCCTTGTCAGTGGGTCGTTCTTCGAAGCATATGTGGCAGTGAGCTACGTATGGGGAAGTACACCAATGTTTAAGGCAACACGTTCCAACATTTCACGATTGGAAACTCCGGGAAGTCTCAGGGCACTAGATTGCAGGCTCCCCGCTACCGTTTCTGATGCTATGGATGTCGCGTCCGCGATAGGCATCAGGTACGTATGGGTCGATGCACTCTGCATCATCCAAGACGACAAGGAGTCAAAGCACGTTCAAATTGGGCAGATGCACCAAATCTATCGCAATGCATTTCTCACTGTCGTAGCCGCGGCCGGGTCAAACGCAGACGCGGGGCTTCCAGGAGTGACAGCCATCAGGCCGCGAAAAATAAAGCAGGTCGTGATCCGGTTGGAGCAATCCGATTACTTCGTTTCGCAGAGGCCATTGGAGAGCCTACTAGGAGAAACTCGAGTCATGGCATCAAAGCAAACATCAACATGGAACACAAGAGCATGGACGTATCAAGAGCGCATTTTTTCGACGCGGAAACTGGTGTTCTTGGACGAAGGAGTGCACTGGAATTGCAATTGTGTGACCTGGATGGAAGACATCAAAGACCACAGCGTCAGCAACAGGCATTATTTCCAAATGTTCGACTTCAACCCTTTCCACAACTTTTCCTACGACAGTCCAAGCCAGTCCGCTCTGGCAAAAGACTCGTATTGCGCCGGCCTCTTGTCCAATCCAGACTTGGATGACTTCTGCACCATTGTGCGGGAGTACTCTGCACGTCAGTTGACGTACGAAGATGATGTGCTCAACGCCCTCTCTGGAACTCTAACGACGTTGAACTTCGACGGCGGCTTCCTTTTCGGACTTCCTAGAGCGTTTTTATTTCTGTGTTTGCTATGGCAGCCTCAGAATGCCGTCTCCAGGAGGTCGCCACTCACGTCCAGCCACCTCAAGTCAAAGTTCCCGAGCTGGTGCTGGTCAGGCTGGACTGGTCCGATTTCGACAGAGAACTGGTACTCGAAACAAACAAGCGACCACCGCTTGACAACTATCGAACGCTATCTCTCCCCAGCCGTGCCTTCGACGTTCCATACGGCACGCTTCCACGAACCTGAAGATATGGGAGATATACCGGTTCCGGAAAACCCGTATCTCATGGTGACAACGGAACTCGCGCGCTTTGGACTGAGTAGCGGAACATTTTCCGACAATGTACACATTCACGTGGCATCAATCATGAGTTCTTTCGGTGTCGAATGCGGCTTCGTACAACTACACAACGGCTCTCATCCTATCTTTTCCCAGGCCACGGAGGATTGGAAAAATCTGGCTCAGTATGACTTCATCTCGGTTAGCAGAGGAGAAATCGCAGCCTACATCCTGGAGGAGAATTGTGGATCATTTGTAGAATGGGAAAGACCGAGACCGGCTTTCAATGGTATGTACAAGTACCAAAACGTGCTGTTGTTGGCTTGGGAGGGCGGAATAGTGTATCGGGCGGGGCTCGGCCGTATAGACGAGCGCGCATGGAAGAACTCTTCTCCCGTGACTAAAGTAGTAAGGCTTGGCTGAGATTGCGTAATCGTCGCCTTGAGATCAACGGCGTTGGCTTTCTTGATGGTGGTAGCTTATAGGTTATTTTCTTTTGAAGTGTCTGCAACTCATCGTTAAACACTTGATGGTTTTCACCATCCGTCTCCTTTGACCCAACAGCCACTACTATTGTCACTATCTTTATTTGGCAGACATGGCGGATTTGTTTTGCATAGACGTTTGTCTGTTTGAGTCGGACAGCACACGGTAAATAGACGAATGTCGAATGTGACCCAAAACGGTTTAGCGTGTATATTAGTAGAATCCTTTGCCCCCTGACCCTACGAAGAGCAATCGATCCAGTTCATGAGTTCAAAAAACGCTTGGTGCCAGGGCGAAGACCCTTCCTTCCAAAACACCGGTCAGAGTTACGAGATGGCCGAGGCTTTCAGGGACATGAGCTCTAATTTAGCGATTACGGTTCATGCGAGCGATACTCGACACTAGCGGGCCGGGCCAGCGAGTGACGTGAAGCCAAAAAAAGATTGCGGGCTAGCATTCTGGAAAGTTTGGTTGGGCGCAACACGTGGCGACGGGCCCGCTTAAGGAGTTCGTTCGTAGGGCTGATCGTAGCCGAAAACCATCTTCTCGAGCGCCAAATGAGAGGCACCGACGGCAGAGATTTGATGTTCCTCTGACCGCCCGCGCGCAGCCAATGGAGGGGTGCGCCTGGAAGGGGGTCCGGCGGTTTCAACGGCCGATTGCTGGACCAAGCCGCGCGTCGGGTCAGCCAGATGTGGCCGCCCTGACTCGGCGGATGCTGCGCTATGCCGCGTGTGGTGGCGTTTTTCCGCTTTCCAGCCGCACGACTCGCGCGCCGTGGGAAAATCGGTCGAGGCCCAGCGCGACGGAATATTGTTTGCAAGGGTCTGTGATCCTGGGCCCCGCCTGATTTGTGGCTGGACGCCTTGTTTGGCTCCTGCATAATGAAATTCCCCGCTTGCGGAGGCACACTTACCACCTGGGGAACACCCTCCACAGTGATCGCTGTGAACCCCTTTACGCCTGACTAGCCTTTCCGCCGCACCGTTTCACAGTACATCCGCAATTGGCCCTATCTTTCGACGGTGGAGCAGCTGCGCTTCCGCTCTCGTGTTGGCTGCCCAATCACCCGCCGCCGATTAGCTACCGGTGCAATCGTCGACCCTGCTCCGGCATCTGTCTCGGTAAAATAATAGGGCGGATCGGCTTTTGCTCAGACCATGGGGTGGGGCACCGTTCGTGTTGGCAAGACCCGCCCGCTGTGCCGCAGCATGGGCCACGGCCGCACGTATTAATAACTACACTGCGGCGGTCGCACCTCCGCTGCACATTCCACTCTCGCCGTCTCCATCATGGCGCTCGCTACTTTGGCTGCTCCCGCAGTCCTTGGCGTGGCTTTCCACGCCGCCACCCAGCTCGTCGAACTGGACTTCTATATCCCCCACACCGTTGCCGGTCTCTCCGCCATTGCGCTTGGCGGTCTCTATGTCGACTCCCAGCAGCGAGGCTTCCTCCAGGCCGCACTGTCCCTGGTCATTTTCTCGTTTGTTTTCACCTCGACCCTGGTAGCATCGACCATCGTCTACCGCCTGTTCTTCCATCGCCTCCGCAAGTTCCCTGGCCCGCTTGGAGCCAAGATCTCCAAGTTCTACTCTCTGTACCTGTCGCGCAAGATTCAGTACCACTTCGAGGTCGAGAAGTTGCATCAGCAGTACGGAGATGTTGTCCGCACGGGTAAGAAGAACCCGAACACAAGTCCCATGGAGCTCGATAATAACAGCGCATACAGGCCCCCGCGAGCTGTCCATTGCCCGTATCTCCCCGATCGGCCAGATCATGTCCTGCGGAAAAGGCAACTTCTACGGCATGGCCGAGACCAGGATCGAGCGCCAGGGCCTCCCCTTCAAGATGGATCAGGAAGACCACCGCCGCGGAAGGAGGGCGTGGGAAATCTCCATGACACCGCAACGTCAGCCGCCTCGATCCCGTCATGTGTTCTTCTGTTGACATCTTCTAGAAATCGCCAGGTACAACGGTGCCATGCAAGATACCATCTCGCTCTTCCTCAACCGCCTGTCTGAGCCTCAATTCGACAAGCCTGTGAACGTTACCGACTGGATCTCTTGGCTCGGTTACGACATCATGGGCGTTGTTGGCTTTGGCCGCGATTTCGACTGCCTGCGCAAAGCCTCCGACCACGCCGCCATCAAGCAAATGCACGAATTCGGTTTCGCCCTTGGTTTGTTGAAGCACGTCCCGTGGCTGGGCAACCTCATGGGATACCTGCCTCTCGAAAACGCCATGGAGCCCTACGCGCGGTACTGCAGGGACTTGGTCAGGGAAAAGATGAAGGTGAGTTTCCCGCAAGCACAGAGCGAGCCGAGCAGACACTGATCCGTCTCGCCTAGGCTCTCCACAACAACACGGAAGAGAAGCCCGAGGCACCGACGGACGTCCTGGCGTGGCTCATCCAAGCCTTCGAGGAAAAGAAGCCGTGGGGAGCTAAGACCATCGAGGGCCTCGACGACGACACTCGCAGTCTCGTCATGGCCGGAGCGTACGTACATCCTGCATTCACCCCCAACACATGCCCCATGCTGACCACCCCCCGCCAGCGACACCGCCACCGCCACCATGACCAACTTCTTCTACTACCTCAGCCTGTACCCGGAGATCCAGCGCGAGCTGCACGCGTCCATCGTCGAAATGGTGCCCGCCAGCGCGCTCGCGGACCCTGCCTCGCTCACCCCGGACCTCCTCGACCGCGTGCCGCTGCTCGAAGCCATCATCAACGAGACGCTGCGTCTGCAGCCGCCGATCCCGTCGGGCAACCCGCGCGTGACGCCGCCCGAGGGGCTGTACGTGCGGGACGCCAAGTACGGCGACATCGACATCCCGGGCAACACGGTGGTGTACATGCCGCAGTGGGTGATCCAGCGCGACGAGCGCTACTTCGGGCGCGCCGACGAGTTCATCCCGAACCGCTGGATCGCCACCAGCCCCGAGGCCGGCCTGCTCAAGGAGCGCGCCGCCTGGTTCCCCTTCCAGGTCGGCACCTACTACTGCGTCGGCCAGAAGCTCGCCATCTGGGAGCTGAAGAGCGTCCTGGCCCGCTCCATCGCCAAGTTCGAGGTCAGCTTCGCCGACGGCGAGGACGGCAAGGCCTTCATCGAGGGCAGCAGGGATCAGTGGACGCTTACCCTGCAGAAGCTGATGCTGCGCTTCAAGGAGAGGAAGGCCGAGTAGATGGGATGCGAGACCCGGGTAGATGGATTGGTGCGAGGGGCGTTTCTGTTTCAACCTGCTAGATGCATTATACTCGTGCTTGTATTTGACACACATGCGCTCGTTTATCCTGCTTATAATACCTCGGAATGAAATCTGATCTATGAAATCTTTCGGGTTTCACCCTACAAATTGGTTCCATGCTTCCTGAACGCTCAAAGAGGCTGCATCCTCGGCGGCGGCTGTTGATCTTCTCGGATGTCCTGGTGTTTACAGTCGTCTTCTTACTGGGAGGGCATTCGGGTACCCCCTGACACTACGAGTCAGCTCGACACGCCTGGGTAGAAGTCTGTGTCACGGTTCCGTTATGTACAGGCTCCTCATGCAGATTCTGGCCCGCATAGCGAGAGTCGTTTTCGGGCCGGCCCGGCTGTGCCCCTTTCTGTTTTTGCACCAGCGGTCGCTTCGCTACGAGACACTGAAAAGGTAAGGATGCTGTTGCAAGCGATATGGCATACGACGTTTCCAGTCAATATGTCTGAGTTCCGCACGTACCAAGTGTCATCTGCTGCCTGACATTTTCCACGTGGAAACTTTATGCACGTTTCGGCTCTGACTCATTACATCCCGATCCAGGGTCGCTTATCGTTCGAAGTCTCATGCTCGTATATAAATATATGTATTTCACGACTCATGCCCACGAAGCAACATCGCAGCTGCCCCTCCCCACCCACGCCTCAAATCGCAGAACCATGTCGATCATGCCAACGGCGTCCTGGCCCCTAGTCGACTACGAGTTACCCGGCGATCCCGTCGGAGCCGCCATCCGCGAGAAGGTCGGGTATGCCTGGAACATTGAGACGCCGCACTTTGAGCGCTGTGGCAGACCTCGTACCACATGGTGGTCCCCGAGCAGCTCCCCAACGAGCCCGAGCATTTCCGGATGCAAATCGACAACACCACAAGCTGACGCACACGATGATGCCACCCCCCTTTTTCGAGCGCCGGGAAGTGCCGCCCCAGCAAGGTCCGGTCCAACGCCCTCAAGCCCGTCGAGATTAAGCTCTCCGGCTCCAAGGGAGAGACTGAAATGCTGTATGTGCTGTTAAAAAATACCGAGAGATATCATGTCGTTCCACGCTATGAGCCGGCCGATACGAAGATCGAGTGGTGCTTAGTCTGGTTGGCCGTACATAGTAGTCCGCGTCCTCCACTTTCGGAGGAGACGAAGTGGGAGAAGCCCAAGAAGAAGATACTCACTGGTAAGCTCCTCCATAACGCCTTTGACCTCTAACCACATTGACCTCGGGCGCTAACCATCTCACATGTCACCCCTTGTTTCCATGCTGCAACGCACGCCAGGATGACGGAAGCATAGCCACCGGCAGCAGATATCGATGTCCGACCCGCGAGAAAACGAACATGCCGGATCTCGATGGAGTACTACTGGCGCCCGTCATGCAGGTGGGTGGTGACGCGTCCTTTTCCATCAACATCTTCGAGCCCACGTGAGCCCAAACGTATGCTTGTTGACCGTTGCACTTCCATGCGTCTTCATGCCCCACAATGCGAAGACGGACTGCTTAGGACCACGACGGCTGTCAGCGGCAGTGAAAACCTGGTGTAGATGTGCGTAGTTGCTTATGTCTCAACAAAATATTGTGTTGCACGATTGATCCTGAGGACTCGCGAATGTACATCGATGTAAGACCAACGTGGATGACTTCCCAGCCTCGATATCTATACGTATTTGTTGATAGCTGTACATATTGTCGCTACCGGGGTCGCAAGCGTGCTGGAGTCCAATCTTTCTAAACAGCAGGGAGCGGAACGGTCTCTTGTTTCGAGTGCTTTCTTGCAACAGCTTTGATCCGACCGGAGCCTTTGAAATTCGCGTCGCCGTGCTGCAGCTTTACACCCTCAAAATGATCTCAACCATGCAGCCAGATTTTCGTGACCGTGACAGAGATCAATGACACAACTCCCCGACGTAAGCGCTAAGAGGATCTACAATTCCTCTTGATTGGCGCAATGGTTCGACGCGTCTTACTTATCGCGGCTTATTTCATCTCTCCGCAGTGATTCGGCCGAGCGGCGCCAGTGGAATATGGGGGCGTTTCGTGGGGGAGAAGGCGCTCAGCGTCGTAATGCGCCCGGCCGCAGTGGTCTTGCAATTGGGCTATTTCGGCATGTGGCACTGCGGCGCAGTGCTCGCAGGATGTGCAGACGCGTCAGTCAGCCTCCAAACTCACGTTTGCAACACCTCCTGCGTTCTCATGCCCTGCAGGGATCCAATTCCTGGAGGATTGGCTGCAGTTCTCACGTCCTGCCATGCTGTACTTTTGCTACTACAAATTCGCCCAACATTTTCCGACTGTTCCAGATTGGTTCATATTCCAGGCTGGTCATTGATCTGTGAAGTACCTCCGGATGCCACACGTAGCTAATTCGAGCTCTCAACCAAACTAAAACGCCGTAATTCCAAATCTTGTCCTTCTGGAATGGCGTCCTGAGTAATACCAACACCTTTGTGCTCCGACTGATATGGTCATCGTTTACCTCGCACTGGTTACAACAACCATCGAAGGCGATGCAAGATTGTACAATCCCGATGGCCGTGCAACTCATGGCGCGCTGATACGTACGCTTCTTTGCTATTCTTGGAAGTCGGACGTCGTGGCTGGTCTATATAAACTTGCACGTAGCCAGCTACAGGTCGACTGCAAGCACCAAACCACAGGTTCTTTGACTCCGAATTGTCTCATACATTGCAAGAATGCATTACCTCTACCATCTCTTGCTTTCTCTTTCCTCAGCCTCCATGGCCCTCGCAGACTGCTGCAGAGTGGGTCCATGCCTGCCCGATCCCGGACTATCGTGCATCCAAAAGTGCGGCGATGGCACCGACGGGACGCCGTGCTGCGGTGTCGGCGGATGCAACATCTTCTGCTGCAACTGTGACGGAGGTATGCGCATTTCCCTGGCTCCCACCAATATGTCTTGTTCGACACTCGCCCTGCTTACTCTCCCACCAATCCAGGTTGTCGTGGGGCCAGTGCGGCCAAACGGGATGCAACAAGTGGAGACGACTCATCGGCGGATGACGACGAAACGTTCGCTGCAGCCGATGTCGACTCGTCTGGCAACGTGACCATGGCTCAGTACATGGCGTATATGAGGCCGGGTCTGAACATGGGCTTGTACATCGATCGCTTCCACAAGTAAGTTGACCTGCTCCTTCCCAACACAAGGTATTGATGGGTTGGTAGGCACGACAAAGATGGCAATGGAGTCATTACCCCGAACGAGATGAGGATGACGGGTGACACCTGAACCAGCACTCGCAATGAGAAGAGGTAGATTTCGCTTGGTCGATAGAGAGTGCCCGGCTTTGTCCTTCGTGGAGCGAACTTATGGCCCTCTCTCGTATAGTTATCAATATCTCTCTCACATCGATCGTTTTGTCCCTGTGGCGCATTGATCATGACTACCACCACTATCGCCATCGGCATGATGGAGGGTGCACAGCTTGCAGCCCACTCAGATTTCAAGGTAGCGTCGAACGACAGCGCGTATTCTTGCTGGTTTCACGAGTCCAAGGCTTTGCACTGGTTGCGGAGGGCTCACATAACTGTCGCTCGGCCTGAGCTGCTCATCTTCTTCAATGGAGGACACTTTTCGCTTACGTGGTGGAGGCTTGAGCGCTGTTTGGCCGGCTAGTAGGGTTGACTGTCTTTATCTTAGAGTGTTGTGTCGGTGGCAAGATTCTTTCGACTCTCACGACGTCATCGGGCAGAACAGACAGGGCTTGCTTTATCGATTCTGCCGGCGCCTGGGGCTGAGTCTAAGCTTTACAAGGCAGGTAGCCGGTGGGGGTGACAGCTGATAGGAAGCGGGGTAGAAGTCGGAGCGGGTCCGTTACGCAATAGATGTCTTTAGCTCTATGATGCACCCTGGCATTTATGGGATGAGGATCGCGCTGCAGAACAGGGGAGCGGGAGAGACTGTAGTAGTGTAACTTGGAAAGCTATGTTCCGTGGACATGCGGTCCGCCCGACTAGGCTAAAAGGGGGCATTCCCAATCAACTCCTAGTATCGACGGTCCAGATGCACGTCTGACTCCCACCGGATCGCACATGCAAACTCGGCCCATTCTGAATAACTTAAGGAGCCATAGAATATTCCCGCCATGTGACATGGCTTCGAAGTCTGGGGTTTATCAATTCAAATTGCTGTGGCCGTACATCAACCAGTCACCCTATTAAAGTGGCAGAGAATCATGAACTTTGCGACCTGCAAGCTGCGAGACGATCGATGCCCATCTATCGCCGCCTATAACCAGCGTTCACGATTACTAAGCGCAAACAATTTAAGTAATTCTCGATATAAAATTATAAGCGCTTAGGCGGTGGTTTAACTTAATTTATCTTCTTAGCATTTTAGTTTAATTTACTTATAATTTACTTAGATAATTAGATTACGATTCTTAATATAGTATTAAGTTTTATAAGACTTAATTTCTCGTCTATCGTTAGTGTTTAATCTTCTACTACTACTATCGCCGCTATTATAATATTAAATCTTCTTCTATTACTTCTACTACTACTTCTACTACTACTTCTACTACTACTAATATCGCCGTTACCGCCGTCGCCGTCTACTAGTATTACGATTCTTAGCGTGGTATTAAGTCTACCGCTATATAGCTTATATAGTCTATGCGGGCGCTAACTATATACGATTAGAGCCTTCTATAATAGGCTTAGCTTCGATTAAAAGAACGTAATCTAGCTTAATATTATATATATTTATCTTACGATTCGTACTAATATTCGTATATCGAGCGTTCTCGTCGTAAAAGTAAGTAATTCGACGTACGTTCTTAATAAAATATAATTCTTCGTAGTCTAACGAGGCTATCTACCGTTCTTACGATATATTTTACGCACTAAATTACTTAAATTAAATTACTTTTAAGAGGTTAATATTTAGTTTATAAGTTTAGCCCTTAAATTAGTTAAGTAAAATAAAACTACGGTTTGAATTACGAAATTAGTTTTAGATTAATAATTTGTCTTGGCAATCGTGAACGCTGAGGATGGCCAGGCCGCTGATGAGATCTTCCTGTTTGGCTTCTCACGTGGCGCCTACACTGCCCGGGCATTGGCCGGTATGGTGACTGAGATGGGGCTTCTTCGGCCAGAGGAGCTTTTCCATTTCCCGGACCTATACAAGGTCTACAGAGCTCATGGAAACGCAGCCCCCTCCATGAGCGCTCAGAGGGATACAGTGGGCGGTGAAGGGGCTCGCGATCATCAAGTTGCAGGTGATGTGGCTCACGGCACTGAAGCTACTGGCAGCGGTACTCACAAGGACCCCGAACACATCAAGCATACCGGAAAATTCTGGAAGTCAGCAAAGGAGACTGCACATGGTATCGATACGAAGATGTGGGACAAGATAAAGAGGTTCCATCCAAACAACAGCGACAACAACAGGAGCTCCCATAGTCCTATCAATCACGAGGTCAGGATCAAAGCCATCGGCGTATGGGACACGGTGAGTTATTCCACAGTAAAGAATAAAAAGAAAAATGACTAAAGTAGCAACATGCAGGTGGGAAGTCGGGGTCTCCCCGAAAATTGGTTCACACGGGTGACGGGGTGGAACGCATCATACCATTTCCACGACACCGCGCTGAATAGAAGTCAGTTCACAATCCATCCCGTAGTACCGTGGCTAGCCTAACGACTATTGAGCCAGAGGTCGACCATGCCTTCCACGCGCTCTCACTCGATGAGCATCGTGGAGCATTCCAGCCCACTATGTGGTATCTCGACCACTCAGACCCCGATTACGGCGCCAGCACAGACCTGAAGCAGTGTTGGTTCCCGGGGCACCATGCCGACGTCGGCGGCAGAATAACCAGCAACACGTCGGACAGCACGTCGGATATCGACGAGATCTCGCTCGCCTGGATGTGCGATCAGGTCGACGGCCTTGTTCAGTTTGACAGATACGCTTGTGACGCGCTCTTGCTTTTCAAGGAAGGGCCAAAGGGGGAGCGGAAGGTGCCGAGCAAGTGGGCCGAGGGGTGTACCAATGACTCGAGTTTCTGGTACAAACTGTCAATCGTTGGCGGAGACGTCTTCCGCACTCCCGGTCAGTACAAGAAAGACCTCACGAACAACAGATGTGCCAGGGGAAACGGCGACTTCGTCACCAATGAAACAGTTCATCCTTCGGTTCAATACCGCATGGAGGAAATTCAGGGATACCGCCCCCGGGCGTTGAAAACACAGTCTGGTTGGTTTAAGAGCAGGGGCCAGATGTGGGACTTCATGCCCAAATCTGAAGACGACCTGGGAAAAGGCGCCCAGTGGGTGCGGTGCGATGGATCTGCGGCGAGGGGCTGGCTTTCGGGCAATGCGGATGGCGAAAGAAAGGTGAGGCTCGACGAGTAGTAGATTCGTGAGAGTTAAGAATCGGGACGCCTGAATTTTTGTTAGAATATAAGCGTTTGCAGCAGTAGATAGCTTAGTTAGCGAGGAGTAGAATATATAAGCGACCTCTAAGATAGCCCTCTATCGCTTCTTATGTCTTATCTCTAATAGATATATAAATACATTCTTATTTATTTAAATTCTAATAGTTATAAGCCCGGCCGCGTAGTAGATACTTTCTACCGTCTAGCGTATTCTTCTAAGATACTATTTATACTATTATCGTCGTTCTAAAGATATCTAGACGATATACGATCGCGAAGTAAAGTTACTACGTTTTAGGCCTTAATATCTCTCGTAATACTAATTTATTAATTATAGCGCTTAAAGCATCTATTTATAGATCTATATATTTAGAGAAGCCGCTTCTAGCTAGCGTAATACTATCTATACGCTATAGTAGCGTCGTACTATCTACTAGTACGTTCTAGTTTATCTATAATCTATTAATTCTTCGACTCGACGAGACGGTTCGCCGTAATACTAATCTTAGTAGGGCTAATTACCGTCTAGTACTATCTATTATATCGTCTAGTAGTACGTCGTCTAAGTCTATTATAGTACTTAAGACGAGAGAAGACTAGAATAGCTAGTAATATATTATTTATTTATAAGCGAAGAAGGCGGCGATCTTCTAGTATATTAACTTATTTAAAGAGAGTTACTCTAAATAATTCTAGATATCTAAATAGCCTCGTTTATAAGAAGATAAGAACGAGAAGAATCTAAAATAATATTATAAGAAGTATAAGTACGCTAGAAAGAAGTATAAATAACTAAAAAAGAAAATAAACGACCTCTTATCGCTTATTAAGAATTTAGTATTAAGATATCTATTATCTTTATTAGAACGTCTTAGTAACTCTTATTTATATACGCTTCTACGCGCGCTTTAAACGCGTATAAAACCTAACGATATAACGTAGTAGAAGGTTCTTTTAAATAATTTTAAGAATCTTCTTAAGTCTTCTTATAATCGCGACATCTTTAAATAGATAGAAAGCTAGAAGTTCTTTATTATAAAGACTAAAGCGATTAATCTATTTAATATTTAAGAAGTAAAAGATATTTAAATATTTCTACGACCTCTTAGAGATTACGATCTAGCGTATAGTACTATAATTCTTAAGAAGATTTACCGCGATAATAATAAGATAACGATTAATAACGTTATAAGTAACTTTCGTAGTTACTACTTCGCTATTAACTTTATAGTCTTATAAGATACTCTAAGAGATAAGAGACGTAATACCTTCTCTATATTACTTTATAATTAATACTAGAAGAAGTTACTCTCGTATATCTATAATAAAAACTATAGAAATCTAGCGATCTATTAGTATCTAAACTCTAAGATATTAAATAAGCCTTCTAACTAGATCTCTAATAAGAAGATTTAGAAGCGCGTTAATAAGTAGTTAAGAGAGAATCTCTTACTAAAGAAGACGCTTAAAGATGCTATTAGTAAGTATAATAAGAAGTATAATAATAATAATAAAAATAAGAATAAGAGAAGAAATAATAAGTAGTATAATAATAATAATTATACGTCTATTACTTTATTCGTCGCTACGATAGTAAACGCTATTAAAGAACTTTTAATCTTATTCGCCGCTAGATATAAGAATTCTACTATCTTAGAATACTTCTAGCTTATTAATACTAGATCTATATATTACGTATATAATCGCTTTATAAAGAAGCGATACACGAAGAAGAGAAACGCCGACCTAAATAACTTTATAATCTATAATAATAATAGGCTTTTAATTAAGTCGTTTAGTAACGTTATTATTAATATAAAAAGAAGTAAGAAGCTAAAGATTATTACTCTTAAAGACGCCGTCTATATTCTAATATTTATAGCGAACCTTCTCTCTATTACTAAGATAGAAGAGAAGAACGTTTATATTAATATAAATAGACGCTACTTATATAATAAGAAGAATAATAGCTCTATATATAATCTTACTTATATAGAAGATTAATTCTTCGTTAAATATATAAAAGTATAACTAATAGTAATTACGGCTAGTATTACTATTCGTAATCTATCTTTTTTATAATAGTACGATATCTTTATCTATATAAATAATAACGTTATTTAGGCCTTATTAAATATAGTTAAAGAAGTAGTACTTATTAAGAATTTAATATCTATATACTACAACGTTTACGCTCGTAGTAAGACTTACTAGCTAATTACGCGATTCTCTAGATATAAGAAGAAGTCGATTAAACTATTCTTTAGAGTATTAATAGATTTTATTTAGATAAACTCTATATATAACTAGCACTAGTAGGTTACTTATCTAGAGTACGTAGCTACTAACTACGTATTTATAGAGACTTATCTAAATAAGTATAAGTATAATTATATTATACTAAATATGCTATTACTTATTCGTAACCGCTTAAACTAAAGAATCGTCTTTCTACGATCTAATAATAAGAGAATATTTAATAATCTATTTAAAAAGAATCTCTAATAACGAGATATTATCTAGAAGATTATCTTATTATATACGCTAGTCTAAAACGACTATATAGAGCGATTAGAGCATTTACTTATTATAAAAGCGCGCGCGCTTTACGTTATAGTAAATCTATCTAACCCGCTCTAGTCTAAAGTATTTAAAGCGACGGCGTATATCTTAAATAGAATTTCTATAAAGCGATATAATTAGATTATCTCTTTTAAACTAGTTTATACGAAGAAGTCTAACGTCGCTTATCTACGTATTTATAGCTATAAGACCTACGCGCTTAATAAGCTTATTTCTCGTAGTAATAAGCTATAAGAGCGTGCCCTTATTAGCTATTTTATAGACTATAATTCTACTAATATCTATCGTATTTAGTATCTACTAGATTCGAAGATTATTCGTACGAGAGACGTTACTTTTAACGAATTCGTTAAATACTTTTAGAATAACTCTAATATCTTTTAGTATCTTATAGATACTAACGAGAAACTAGATAAAATTATACCGCGTATTTATTTAGACTCTAAGAATCTTATAAGTAGTAATAAGAAGTCTATTCGCCGGCCTTATATAAATAAGAACCTTAATATTAACTAGACCTCTACTTCTCGTACGCTTTATTAAGTATCTAAAGAAGAACTCTCTACGTCTTTCGATAAGAAAGTAGACGTAGAGTAGAATCTACTTATGCTAATATCTTTAATAAGAACTTCTAAACTCGACTACTAGAAGAACTTCGCTTTAGTACTATAGTTATTCGTCTAATAATAATACTAGTAGTAGTAGTAGAACCTCGTAGTCTTACTAGATCGCCGGAACCGTCTACTATCTATCTAATATAATATTAAACCTATGCTAGAAGCTACGCGCGGTAATAGAGCTTCGCGCGTAGATATTATAAACGCGAACGTTAATAAAGCGAACGTTATTAAAGATAAAAGAATAAGAAGACGTCGCTAGACGTATATTATAATAGTAAATAATAGCGCTAAATATAACGTTAACTACTACTTCTCGTTTACGACGGCTATCGATCTAATTAGATATATTCTATAGTAGCTTCGCGTAGCTACGCCGTAGCTACTAAGAAGATATAAGAATATCTAGAAATAAAAGAATATAGTACTAAGTACTAACGCTAGATCTAATTTCGTTAAATCTAACGTAGTATATACTAAAACTAAATCGAATTCGAAAGAAACGATAACCCTCTTAATACGAGTAGAAGACTTCGCGGAGCTTCGCCGTAATAGCTATAACCTCTAGTAGAACTTACTAATAGACGGTATAAGATACTTACTAGTAGCTCTTACTACTAACTATTATATAATAATACTAGATCTTCGGCTAGAGAGTCTTATAGAAGAAGAGCTTTATCTAAAGTACTACTTAAAGTAGTAGTTATCGCGTATTTATCGTAATAATCTTCTACTAGAACCTTACTAGTATAATAATATTTATAAGTATTCTCTCGCCTCGTTTCTTTACTAGGCGATTAAGCAAGAATTAAATAAGCTAGAAGATAAGAAGATATAAAATATTATATCTATAATAAAGATACGAAGACTTAATAAGAAGATTATATCTCTATAGTAAATCTTTAAATATAAGTTTAACGAGTATAGATATTTAGTAAAGATAAAGGCGCGTATTTACGTATAAGATAATCTTTAATTCTTATATTACGATATCTTCGCGGCGACGCTAGTCTTTAGAATCTTTAGAATACTTATTACGATAATCTATACGTTTAATCTTAAAATAAGATAATATAACGTCGTTAATATCTTTTCTTATATATCGCTATCTAATACCACCTTCGTTAAACTCTCTAAAGAAATAAGATTATCTTTAGACCTTATTCTTAAGCTTAATCGGGCACTATACGGTCTAAAGAAGTTATTTATCTTATAGTAAAAGTACTTCTACTAGACTTTAAAGAATCTTAGACTAGAGATAGTACTAGATACTCTATATCTTTATACGAATAGTTATCTATTTATATTCTTCTTCGTAGATAACGTTATTCTCGCGTTTTATATACGCGATAAGGCCTTCGTAAACGCATTCTAAGAAGATCTATTTAAGCGCTATAAGATACGAGTAATAAATAAGATCTAATAGTTTCTCGCTCTACGCGTTATTCGTAATAGATAGTTTAAACTACTATAGCTCTTTTAGAAGTTATATATTAATAATCTTATTACGCGATATAATCTTATTCTTATAGAGCGTACTACTACTCTACTAGTAAAGTAGAAGTAGCTAAAGTCTAATCTAGATAAATACGCGACTTCTAAATAGATATATATATACTAGAGTTAAATAAGTTTAGTCTAATTCGTAGTTATTAGTACGCGCGCTAACGTTACTTATATCTATTTAATACTATTTATCTATCTTACTAATTTCTTTATATAATATCTATAGCTAGTAAATCGTCTTCTTATCTATCTTAGTAAGACTAGTAAGCTCTCGTTATACTATAGAGAGTATTAAAACGACGATTATAAAGTATTTACGATTAGTAGTAACGCCTTATACGCTAGTATTACGAACCCTAGAGTATAAGGGCTTTATAACTCTAAGAACTAAAAGCCCGTATAGAAGAAAGTACTATAGAGACTAACGAGCCTTATAGATAATAGAGCCGCACGATTAGAAATTTCGTATAAAAAGAACGGGCGTAAGAAAACTTAGCGTCTATAAAACTAAGCTTAGATAGTAGCTAAAGCCCGCACGAGAAGAACGCTTATAAGAAATCTAAAAAGAATAGAAGACTATACGTAATAGAAAGCTCGTAGAGAAAGCTAAATTATAGAAACTTAATAATCTAGTTAAATTATAGTTTTATAAGAAATACGAGATCTAGAAAGTAGAAAATAGACGTAAAGACGCGAATATAAGTAAGATAGTAGTTACGTCCGCTTAGTAGCGACGAAGTCTAAAAGTTAAAATTCTAAAAGTTACTCGAAGCGCTAAGACCACGTAATAAACCTACTTAAATTTATATAGATTTAAGTCTTAAAATCTACGACTCTTAAATCTATAAGAATTAGATCTAGATTATAACTAGCTTTTCTACTTATATATAGATATACTTTCTTAGCTAGCTTCTTAACCCTTCGTAGTTAACTTAAAGTTCTAATTTAAACTCTATTAATTTAGAGGTAACCGGCTTACTATATATTATATAATTACGTAATATCTTCTTATTTAATTATTATTATCTATCTCTTATCTCTCTAAGATAAACCCTTTAGTTTAATCTATTTACTAAGCGACTCTAAAGCTTAGTAGAAGAAGTCTATCGTTATACTTTAACTACTATTCTTATAAGCGAAGAAAGATAGTTAATTTCTAAAATAGAAAGTATTTCTAGTATAGAAATTACTAATAAAGTAGTAATATAGACGTCTCTATAAGTAATAATTTTTAACGCCCTACGATAAAAGACCTATTCTAAATAATTAATAATACTTAAAACGAGCTCGAATAGCTCTAAAAATAGTTTCGCGACTAGAGCGAGAAAAACGCGCGGCTTAGAGAAGAACTTAAAACCCTTTAAAGTTAATCTACGCTAGTAATATCTCTAGTCGCGATAACTATCGAACTAGTAGTAATACCCGCTACGAAAGTTAAGATCTCGAAACCCGATCTATATTAAGACGATTAAAAAAAGATATAGAACTTTATTATCTAGCTTAATAACTATATCTACTTCTCTTATAAAGAATTCGCTAACGAATTAAAGAAGATACTCTACGCTAGTATCTTTCTATATAACTTCGTAGAATAATAGTTTCGTTCGTATAAATAAGAATAGTAAAAGAAGCCCTCTAGATAAAGAAATAAAGCTATAATTAAACTCTTTAATAGTTATTAAGCCTTTACTAAGGCTCTTAAGAAGGTCTTTATCGATCTCGATAAAGCTCGTCTCGCCATCTATACTCTAATAAATCTTAAGTAAAGAGAAACTATCTAAAACTATACTACTTAGTTCTAGAACGTAGTCTATCTTACTATCGAATAGTATATCGACGCGACTCTATAGACGTTCTACTACTAGAGACTAAAAGAGAAAATTAAGAACGCTATAGTCTACTATAATAGACTTAAAAGTCTATCTAAGCTTATCGATCTAGTCTAACTTATAGATCGACGACGTAACGAGCGATAGTTTAATAAGAAGTCTTACGAAGCTAATAGTATCTAGCTACGGCGATCTCGTTATACTTAGAAAGAGAATAATACTATAAAGTTAAATAATATCTAATAAAGCACTCTAACGAGTAATAATAAGAGTAGAGAATAGAAGAACGAAAAGAGTAGATATATATAATATAAGAAGTAGATATTCTAGTAGAAGTCTCGATTTAAGAAGAAGCTATATATTTACTACGACGATAAATAGAATAGAATATACTACTACTTATATAACTCTAAGAAGAAGACACGTAATACTATAACTACTACTAGAAATAACTAAAAGACTTAACGAAAGCTCTTCTTAACGCTTAAGCTAGAAGAGATCGATCTATTTAAGAAGATCGATAGACGACGTAGAGTATTTAATACGCTTAAATATATAATATTTAGTTAGACCGCGTGTTACGACGACGATTATATTACTTACTAAAGTAATAAAGATGCTACGAAATAGTATTCGAAGCCTCGACTCGTATAAGTTATTCTTCGTACCTATACTTAGTAAGATATTAACGAGTTTACTAAGGCGCTATTTCGAAATAACGACTTAGTAAATAGCGATACGAGAGACTTCTACGATAGTATTCTTAAATCTAGCGATATTAAAAGCGAATAAGACGCGGCTATACTTACGCGAATTATTAAATATCTTAAATAGTATAAAAGTATACGTCGAACCGACGATACGACTTCTACTACGACCTAGATATCTACTAACGGGCTAGGTCTAGATATCTAGTAATTTCGAATTTAGAAAGAAATACTAGAAGAACGGCTATAGAACGGCTAGTAGTAGCACCTCTAGAAGAAATTTCTATATTAAATAGCGAAGAAAATTAGTTAGTAGCTACGAGATAAAGTACGTAACGTTTAGCAAAAATAAGATCGTAGAAGTCTTATACGTTTTACTAGACTACTCTTCTAAAGAGAAGCCGTATCTATTAGAAGAAATACTTTATATTAGCGATTCTATTATAAGAATAATACCTCGCCCTACTACTATTAGATAAGAGCCGAAACCTTATACTAGTAAAGATAAATCCGCCGCGAATAATAAATCTAATAGAAGAGCTCGACCCTTCGAATAGAGTAACTAGATAATATAACTATCGAAGACCTCGTTTAATCGAAAAACTAGACGGCCTCTCTAGTTAGAAACTCTAAAAGAGGCCGTTAGATAGATTTCTTAACTAGATTATACGTATATCGAACGAAATTATATCTATTAAAATAGAACTCTTTAAACTACTATATCTATAGATAATCTTTTATAGTAAGAAGGTCTAGACTATAATTAATAGCGGCGTATAGAGTACGTATATCGATCTATTCTTCGTCGTTAAGTACTAGTTATATTAGTAAGAAAAAGATAAGCCTTACTCTCTCTAAACTATAGACGAATTATCCGCTTAGTATAAAAAAGATTAGATAAGAATCGAAATAGAGCTAGTATTAATAACTATCGCTAACTATAAGAAAAAAATTAATCTAGACGTTATAAAGATACTAGAATATAATATTATTTTAGAAATACTATAGCTAAAGATATACGCACTATATATTAACTAGAGAACCAAGAAAATTATCTTTTCGAATAAATAATATATTAAACACCTCGCTATCGTAAAACGAATAGGCTAGACGCTAGAAGATAGAGCTAGAGCTAGAAGCTAGAGCTAGAAGAGCTAGAGTAAGAGCTAGAAGCTAGAAGTCTAGAGCGTAGAGTAACGACTTAGCGTAAAAATAAGTAGCTTCGCTAGAGTCTAGAAAATCTCTCTAGCGATAGTTAAGCGTATAAAGCGTAGAGGCGATAAGGTTTACTATCTCTACTTATAATCTAGCGCGGAAATAAACTAGCGGATTATTATAAGAATATCGGCCTATCGAAGCTAGTTCGATAAAAGATTATCTACTAGAAAGAAAGTCGATATCTATAACTAAGAGTTAGACTATCGCGTACTCTATAGTTCTTTCTAAACGGGGCCTCTAGAAGAGAATAATAGTCTAAAGTTAGTTAAAGAAGACTATCTCTAGAGAATCTACGCGCGCTATATAAACGTAGTAGTATATGATTATCTAACGAGAGAAAAACCGATACTCGCGACTTAAAAGTAAGCTATCGCGTACTTCGTAATAATTTCTAGAAGTTAATTAAATAGGCCTATCGAAGCTAGTTTAATCTATAGTTATCTAACTAGAGAAAAGCCGATACCCGTAGATAATCTAATAAGCGAGAAAATATATAGAAAACTCGATAAGATAATAAGATCTAAAGAAATAACGATACTAGAGAAATAACTATTACTATCTAAAATAGCCTCTATACTAGAAGAATTCTAGAAGTTTATAGATCTTTATAAGAAAAGAGAAAAAGAATTCTTACTAAAATACTAATCTTAGAATTATAAGATATCTCTTATTTTAGAAACGTAGTCTATATTTAAGCTAATATACTCGCTATCGCGAAACGAGTTAGAGGCTTTAAGAAAATACATCGAGAAGAATCTAAAACGCGAATATATACGATCTTCGTCTTTATCGACCGGCTATTTTATTCTATTCGTTTCGAAGAAAAACGGCGAGCTTCGTCTCTATATCGATTATCGATAACTAAATAATATTACGGTTAAGAACCGTTATTTATTATCGAAAATCGACGAACTTTAAGATAAGTTCTAGACGGTAAAGTACTTTACTAAGTTCGACCTTCGCGAAGAATATTACTTAGTCTATATTAAAGAAGGCGAAGAATAGAAGACTATCTTTTAAACGTAACTAGAATACTTCGAGTATATAATAATATCTTTTAAGCTAACTAACGTCTCTATATTATTCTAGAGCCTAATAAACGATACTCTACGCCCGTATTTAGACGTATTCTATACCGCGTATCTAGATAATATTATTATCTACTCGAACACCTTAGAAGAATATAGAAAGTATATTTAAAGAATACTATTCGCACTTAGAGAGAAAGATCTACGAATCGCCTCTAAGAAGTATAAATAGATTACGTAGAAAATAGAATTTCTAGAATTCGTTATTATATCTAGACATATTAGTATAAACGAGAAAAAGCTAGACGTAATTAGAAAATAGCTCGAACTACGAACTATTAAAGAAGTATAATTCTTTCTAGAATTTACTAACTTCTATCGTAAGTTTATTTTAAACTATACGAAGGTTACGAAGCCTCTTACTAGACTTACTTATAAAGAGCACGGGTTTTAATAGAGAGAAGCGTAGTAGAAGATATTTAAGTCTCTTAAACGAATATTCTATAAAGCGCTTATTCTAGATATTTATAATCTAGAGCTACCCGTTATTATAGAAATAAACGTATCGAATTACGCTATTAGCGCTTATATTAGCTAACTAGACGAGTAAGATAAGCTTTACCCGATCGCGTACTATTCTAGAAAGATAACGCCTTCGAAGCTTAACTATAACGTCTATAATAAGAAACTATTAGCCATCGTTACGGCTTTTAAAGAATAAAGATACTATCTCGAAGAAGTTAAATACTAAGTAATAGTTTACTACGATTATAAGAACCTTACGTACTTTACTACTATAAAGAAACTAACTCGATAATAAGTTAAATAGACTAAAGAATTAGTATTCTATAATATAAAGATTATCTATAGAAAGAAATCTAAAAACGCTTACGTCGACGCGCTAAGTAGAAGAGCCGACCACGTAGAAGAAAAGCTAGAATTATAACTAGTAGTTCTAAATAAATAGAAAGACGGTAGCCTTATATCTACTAGAACGTATATATCTATTTTTAGAGTAGTTTAATTATAGCTAAAGAAAGTACTAGATATCTCGCTTATTTTAGTTAGGCTACTAGCTCCGGCGTATCGCTTAGAAGATAACGTCTAGATAAAGAAGATTCGAGAGGCCTATAAATATAACGTAATAGTCTAGAAACTCGAAAACGTAGAGAACGACCCTCGCTTAACTAGAGACGTAGACGATACTATTCTATATTTAGAATTAGTCTACGTTCTAGTAAAGCTACGAAAAGAAATCGTTAAGAATATCTACGAAGCACTAGCATACAATTATTAAGAAATAGATAAGACGATTAAGAGAATTACTAGAAATTACTACTTTTTAAGTCTATAAAGAACCGTTTAATAGGTAGTTTTATAGTACGACCTTTATATTCGAAGTAAGGCCTCGAGACACGCGCTATACGACTTACTTTAGCTACTACTAGCCTCGAAAAGACCCTAGTAATTTATTTTACTAGACTTTATTACGAATCTACTAGAGTTAGTAGAATTACTTACTAAGATTAAATATAACTCGATTCTAGTTATCGTTAATAGACTAACTAAGTACGCGTATTATTTACTATATCTTAAAACGATAAATATAAAAGAACTCGTTTATACGTTTCTTAGAATAATTCTCGATAACTATAGATTACTAGAAGAGCTTATATTAGATAAAGATTAACTATTTATCTTTTAATTCTAGTAGACTCTTATTCGATAACTTAGTTCTAAGCATAAGTTATCTATTACGACATACCCGTAGATAGATAATTAAACGAAATAAACTAACTAGACGCTTAAATAGTATCTACGCTATTATCTTAACTACGTATAGAATAATTAGATTAAACTATTACCCCTCGTCTAATTCGCGTATAATAGCTTTAAAGCGTTAGTAATCTAAGAATTACCGTTCTACGCTAACTACGGATACGAGCTAATAGCTTACTAAGAACTAATATTAAGCGAATCTCTTATCTAAAAAGAAATTCTTAAAGTAGACTAGCTAAAGATACTTTATAAGTAGCTTAGCCTCGACATCGAATATAACGAATTTTTAATATTCCGCTACTATAATAGACGGCACTAGAAGGTATTAAAGCTAAAAGAGAAGAATAAAGTTTATCTTCTTAAAAAAAACATTAGAATAAGACGTCTAAATAATAAATTAGACTTTAAGAAGATAGAGCCATTCGAAATTAATAAATAAATTAGAAAGATTAATTTCCGTCTTAAATTACTAGAAATAATGCGAATATATCTAGTATTCTATATTGCCCTTCTTAAACTAGCCCTAGAAAACGCCATAATAGTCTAATAAATAGAAGAGATAGAACTAAAAAATCTAGACGCTAACGAAAATAAAGAATAGATCGTAGAATAGATTCTTAATAATAACTACTCTAACGATTAGTTTAGCTACTTAATTAAATAAAAAGAAGACTAGAATAATATCTAAGAACTACTAGAAAACTATAACGGCTATAGAAATCTTATTATAGAATTCTATCGTTAAAATTCTAAACGCCCCATATTAGTACCTCGCTCGAGAGAAAGACCTCGAAATCGAACGAAGACGTAGCTCGTACTCGATTAACCGGCTTAAACGACTTCGGCGGCGTAGTAGAACTTAAAGAACTAGTAGAACCTATATTAATATTAGCTAAGAACTCGCTATATAAACGCTTTAGCGACTACTTCTTCTTAGTATTTTTAGAATTAATAGCGGGCCTAGAACTCGTCTCTAATCGATTTAACTCTTTTAACTTTTCTACTAATATCGTCTTAGAAGAAAGTATTAAAGCGGTCTAATAATAAAGAAAAGACCTCTATTTTTTAGTGCGATCTAGACGTACTATAGAAGTACGAAGCTCTTAACGAGCTTTTTTCTCGATCTAATTAGTCTTTAATAAAGTCTAACGAAGGCGTAAGACTAGAAAACACGTTAGCTCGAATATACTATACTTAGTAAATAATATATAGTTCGAATTATCTAAACTACTAGCATTATAGAACGCTTTACCTTAACGAGTATACTTATCGTAATAAGAATATATCTTATCTATTAGATAAGAAATAAAAGAAGAGTTCTTCTTATTCTTCTTAAAGTTTATAAGAAGATAAGAGAAGTAAGAAAGCGATATTTTAATATTATTATAATTAATCTCGTCTTCTAGAATAAGATATTTAGCCCGCTAAATAGAACGCTTACGTTTACGAAAATTAGTAGAAGATATAGTAGAAAAAGAACTTACGAGAAAAGAGAAAACCGCTAGAATAATAAAAGATATATATAAATAATAAATCTTTAAGTTAAAGATTCTTAAGATAGGGGGTAGTATTACGAATCTTAGAATATAAGGGCTTTATAACTCTAAGAACTAAAAGCTTATACGAAAGAAAGTATCGTAGAGGCTAACGAGTCTTACGAGCGATAGAGTTACACGGTTAGAAATTCTATACGAAAAGAACGAGCGTAAGAGAACTTAGCGTCTATAAGACTAAGCTTAGATAGTAGCTAAAGCCCGTATAGAAAGAACGCCTATAAGAAATCTAGAAAGAGTAGAAGACTATACGTAATAGAAAGTCTATAGAGAAAGCCGAACTATAGAAACTCGATAATCTAGTTAAATTATAGTTCTATAAAAAATACGAGATCTAGAAAGTAGAAAATAGACGTAGAGATATAAACGTAAGTAAGATAGTAGTTACGTTCGCTTAGTAGCGACGAAGTTTAAAAGTCGAAATTTTAAAAGTTATCTAAAGCGCTAAGACTACGTAATAGACCTACTTAGATTTATATAGATCTAAGCCTTAAAATCTATAATTCTTAAATTTATAAGAGTTAGATTTAGATTATAACTAGCTTTTCTACTTATATATAAATATACTTTCTTAGCTAGCTTCTTAACTCTTCGTAGTTAACTTAAAGTTCTAATTTAAACCCTATTAATTTAAAGATAACCGGCTTACTATATATTATATAATTACGTAATATCTTCTTATTTAATTATTATTATTTACCTCTTATCTCTCTAAGATAAACCCTTCGATTTAATCTATCTACTAAGCGACTTCGAAGCTTAGTAAAAGAAGCCTATTATTATAGCTAGTAACGTTACTACTAAACGTAGCTATTAGAGCTTAATAATAATTCTATTCGATGCTTCTATAAATTAAAAAGCGTCTAAATAATCTATCGTTACTATCTCTTCTACGAAAGTAGAGCTACTAGCCCTCTCTAAAATAATAAAGTAATACTACTAGTAGAAATAGTTCTTTAAAGATATCTTCTTCGACTCTAGATACTATATTAATGTTTAATACGATAATAAGTAGATACTTCTTCTAATAAAATAGAACGCTATAAAACTTAATACTAAGCTTCGCTATATTAATATTTACTATTACTAGCTTCGCTAGAAAGTATAGGCCGATAACGTTTACTTTAGATAGACGCCTACTATAGATATAGTAGCGAACGAATTAACGAAGATATTATCTAAGTAAAAGTATTAGACGTTTATTCGTTACTTAGAGCTCGTTTCTCTTAAAAAATAACGAGCGTATTAATATCTAGATTATATTATCTTTCGTATTTAATTTTATACTTTTATTTCTATTATCGCGAATTATAATTACGTAATAATTATATATATATTTATTTACTTATTTCTTTCTTAATACTAGCTTCTTAATCGAGTAACTAGCTATATAAACTCGCTTACTAGTACTTTATTAGTTAACTTCGTAACTTCTCTTTTATCTAATTACGAGAATTACTAGTATAGTAATATTTATTTTATACTAACTACGTATATACTACTATCGCTAGATAGTAAGGCGCCCTACTACTATATCTAGTAATTAGAGAGTAAGTTCGATTTCTACTCTTATAAAAGTCTTTAATACTATTATTAGTTCTTATAGAAGACTTTAATACTATCTTTTCTTTCTTTTTACTATTTACGAGTTTAACTCTTAATTATTTTATATATCTTCTATTTTACTACTTAAATACTATGGCTAGTGTCGCGTACTTTTCTATTAGATAAGGCGCGAAGAAGATATATTAGAATATAAGCGTTTATAGTAGTAGATAGCTTAGTTAGTAAGAAGTAGAGTATATAAGCGATCCTCGAGATAGCTCTCTATCGCTTCTTATATCTTATCTCTAATAGATATATAAATACATTCTTATTTATTTAAATTCTAATAATTTTAAGTGGAACCTTCTTACATCCGAATTAAGAAATAAACTTAAGAAAAGAAATAAGCATAGAAGTAAATAAGAGTTTAAATACTATTATCGAAATAAGTATAGAGAGTTAGCGAAGAAAAGATATTAAAAAAGAGATAGTGCTTTTAATGGCTTCAAAGTGATTAATAAGTCTATTTAGAATTCTTATAGTTTATCATGTCACTCTCTCACTTCCACTTCTTCTCCTGCGGCTCAATAGCCAGCCCTCGAGTCATGCCTGGAAATTGTAGACACTGACTGCCACCTGTGCTGTTGACGAGCATGCCCAAGAGTTGGGATGTGTTGTTCAAGGCCCGCGCCGTCGCTGCTACAGCCCTTTACCTTAATTCTCTTCGGTCCGGTCAAGCACTTGGATTGACAAAGCCGTAGGTCCCTTGGGGTGTCGCAATGTTGTACCGCACCCGCGTATTTCCAAGTCCGGATGGTCTTGACGGATCGCGTAGGTCAAGAGCCACAGCATCTCTAATATGGGTCGTTTGTGAGCTCCTGATAAGCTCACCGATGTTACCCGATCTCATTGTAGGTAGGTTCAGGCGACGATGAGCTTGCGAGTTCCACCACGCAAGGAGAAGGGTCAAGGTTAGCACTACTGCCGGTGGAATAAGTAGTACCCATGTCCTCTTCTCGTCAAGCCGGGCCGAAAACTGCTTGCATAGAACCTCTACGGTGTGCGTCTTAAACTCGTTGGCGATCCCGATCAGAACAGCTCCTGCAGTAACGTTCACAAAATACTTTAGCTCTGGAATAGTCCAGTGGGGGCTCTTGTCGTCGCTCCACGTTGTTTCAACCGTAGGTAAGTTTGTAATCTCCGTTCTCTCGAACATTGGTTGGGCTCCAAAGGTGCTGTCCCCGATCACGGTAGGGGCAATACCGATCCAGGCAGCTATATCATGTAGGGTTCCGTTACCGAGGGGCGGAGGGTGTAGGCTTTGCAGAGTCGATATCGTAGTTCTGTTGGCACCACCTGCCCCAGAGCTAGCCATTGCGTCAATGAGGTTAACTTCAACTCGGCATGCGACTGCCGAGATGCCCTTTGCAGCATGTCCACCTCTCCAAGCTCCGGTGAAGTTGGTGTAATGGCCACCCTCGATTGTACCGTTGATGACGGCGAAAACAAGTGTTACTACGCTGCCAGCTTCACCAATGTCTTGGATATCATTCACCCAAGTCGTCAAAACTGGTTGCACCCTAACCCTGATTTTCGCTCTCTGTTTCGTGGTACCGTTGCCCAAAGCCCACAATTGGATGAAATAACCATCGTCGCTTATATCCAGAACGTCCACGGCATGGCCGGAGCAGTTCATGTCAATTGATGTTCCAACGGTATTGACAGAAAAGTTTCCGATACGAGACAGGTTGTTACGGTCTAATACGAACCCCCGAAGTTCGGGCAAAGGCTCCTCAGTGAGACGCTTCGTCCAGGAAGAGTAAAAACTGGTAGCGATACCGATAGAGTAAGGTCGGTCACGCGGGGGGCTGGCTTGATTGAATCGGAATCCAACCCCGCCCCCAGCCCAGTATTCGTACTTGTAGTGGGTCGAAATGTTGACTCGATTATAGGCATATCCAACAAGAGTAGAACCGGATAGAGGTGTAAACAAGACCGTCGTAAGGGACAATACGATTAAAGCTGCACTGAAACTTCGGGTAGATCGATAAGCACCGGGCAGCGAGGCCAGAGATCCACGGCTTGCTCGGAGGAAATTTTCGAATTCGTTCAAAGCGTATGGTTGTTGCCGTAGGATTGGCCATGCAGCTGCTTCACTCAAAGTGCATGCCGTGTATACCATGGAAGCCATTCCAATGTTGAAGATTGTTGTCACCACGCCTTGCACCAGCCCGAGATGTGGCTCTATATTTTTGACTCCTCCATTGACGTCGCAATCCAAGGCCCAGGTAGGACAATCAAATCTTTGGTTGCTGAGCCAAGCTGTAAAGCCGTAGACGCTGAAGATGCATGCCAATCCAACGAGTGGTGAAATTGAAGCCGTCCAATGGTGGGACAAGAAATTCCATAGACCTTTATGAGTTGTCGAAGAAGCGTACTCAAAGTTTTCGACTTCCGTGCGGCGCGCTGTAGGTTGATCATTCCATGGCAGATACCCTGGAAAGGTGGCCTGAGGCGAGTCGGTCAGATTATTACAGTTATACATCCTGTCTGCACTTACTGAACGGGTGGTTGCAGACGTGCTCATGGCCATCGAAACCAGGCGGGTGGCAGACACACGAAAAGTTGATATATGCACACCCAAGACAGCCCAGCTGCTATGTTTTATAAGTGCACCGCATGAAGGGATTTGGAGATTCGAATATCGAATGAGAAAAAGCCAAAGGCAAAAATCGGTGATAGGCTAGCATCAGACCTGAGAAATGCATCCCAGCACAACGGTACACTGCATCTCTCACGCGTGGATCAGAAGCGACCAGCTGAAACCTCAGCCTTGCGTAATTTGTTCAGCAGGTGGAACCCGACAACGCCAGGCTAGGAAGCAATGACAGTACTTGTAACGCATGTAGTCATAATCATTGGGTCACGTCAGATGGACTGTTCTCGGATGTGCTGACGCAGGTGATGTAATATCTGTCGAAGCAAACAAATCGTATGACTTCTACTGGGAAACCCCCGCGAGCTACTCTGCTCGTTGTGGTCGGTGGAATGAGTGGCGTGGCTGACAAAAGGATAGGTGGTCGGATTTGACTGAGTGCGTGATTCACGGAGAACGCGTAGCTAAGAGCGGGGTAATGCATGGTGCGACATACTCTGTAAGGTGAAATGAGGAGGGATTCGCTGAAACGAATTAGCTAGCCAATGAGTTGGAGATACTTCCAGGGGCGGATTCAGTAGAAGCTGTGCGATCGCTCACGCGGATGGTGTCAGCAATCCCCGTTGGTTCAATGGAGGATTCGCGAAAGTAGTCGTACGTAGCGCACATTTGTCGTGGCAGATAAGGAGGTGATTCTCTGGATGACATTTGGCATGTGATTGCCGAACGGAGGGGGCGTAAACCCACCCAATGGCATTGCGGACGCCAATTAGAAGCCACCAAAATTCCAGAAAAGCTTGGTCGACTCACTACGCATGTGCATGTGCGGTGCACTTGCTGCCTGAAACGGAGTTTTTGCTGCTTATAACGGAAAAAGCCGCCTTTCAGCTCTTGGCACATTACCTCTTCGAGCACAGCATGTGTCCACTGTGCCCGCTGCTTGGTAGCCTCATTTTTCCTCTTCATGTGACACAGGTCTAGCGTACTCTGACACGTGTACGGATCAATTTGGGTGGGATATATCATTGGGTGGGCTTGAGTTGGTGGTAACAGGCCGGGCCGCGTTTAATTTCTTGGAGCCCAAAGCACAGCCTCGTCTGTGACAAAATCGCTGATAGGGCTGATACGCTAGGGACAGAGCTCGTTCAAGCGATTGGGGGCCACAGGTCTTAGAAGTGGGAGTAGGCAACGAGAAAAATGGCTGCAGCCTAACAATACACTGTGTGATTTTAGTGACACACCGGTGAGCTTCTCTATCGGATAAGCCAAGTTTGATATTTCTTTGGCGGAGCTGTGGACGACGCAGCAGCCCACGACATGCCGGTAGGACACAGTGTTTCATCCTTACGCTGGCCATGTAGCTAGAGGCATGCGAGGCGTACTGACTACAGGGGCCATGTGCAAGGGTGAAGTCGAGTGCATCGTCCCAAGCCTTACGTATGGAGGCCAACAGGCTGAGCACACGCATGAGCGGACTGCCTGTACCAGGATTCTGGGTTATCGTGTCAGAACGGCTGCGAGTCTATCGCAGCCCAGCAACTTCCCGGACACGGCATTGCGGAAGCCCAGCCCAGCCCCGCCACCCATCTCCAGCAGCGTCTTCGCACACACCCAACGCGACTCGCGACAACCGCCACTACCGAGCGGGAGGTCGGCCAGTACAGTGCTGCCTTGGCGCAGCGCGATGACTGTCCCGCCGTACGAGACGGACTTGATCATGAAACGTGTGGCCGGGGTTGGGCGTCATCGTCATCGATGACGCGCCGAAATCAGCGAAGTCTTCGTGCTTGGGCTCGATGGCGGCGGCGGCGGCGGTGGCGCTTTCTGGGGGTGTGGAAGGCGTGCGGATGATTGAGTCGTCGTCGTCGTCGTCGTATTCGGACGTGTCGGACATGGTACCCGGGGACTGGCTGGGCTGGGCTGAGTTGGATGAGCTAAGATCGGATGGGAGCAGATGAACAGACATCTGCAGCACCTTCGGAGACCTTTAAAGCCCATATCGTCTTAAGAGCTACATCCTGCTAAAGCCTTAGCACGAACCTTTGTCCCTCTCTACGTTCCTAGTTATCACTACGACACGCCGGACGGCCTCGTGCTCAGTCCGGGTAATTTTGCGATAACCCGGCAGGCATTCCGTAGCCTATCTATTATATGCGTTATTACTCGACTCCGCGGATGATAGCAGGGACGCATTAGGTTTTACTGTAGCTATTCACGGGGCAGATGCAACCACGAAGTGTATAATAGTAATAGATGGTACGTATCGACGAGCGTGATTAATTTAACGTGAATAGAAACTCTTCCTAAGGACTATTTGCCGGGCGTTTTATGAACGTAGATAACTTATAAGGCGGCACTATTCAACGACCCTTCGTCTCGCGCCTATAGAAACTAAGGTAGTTTTTATAAATGACTTTTATCGGCGTAGAGGAGGACGTAGATGGATTCGAATAAAGAAACGATAATTATTCTTTATTACTCGAATAAGGCTTATAATAACCTAGTATACGTTACATATAAAAGAATTATATATATAAGCGATTAACTAGCACTCTTTTTAACTTAGCGATAACTTATTTAAGTTAGTTAAAATATAAGCTTAGCTTATCTTAGTATCTATTAATAGAAGTTTTCTCTTAAGAAAGTATAGTCTATATTAAAGAAGTATTAGAATATAAGCGTTTATAGTAGTAGATAGCTTAGTTAGTAAGAAGTAGAGTATATAAGCGACTTTTAAAGTAGTTCTCTATCGCTTCTTATATTTTATCTCTAATAGATATATAAATATATTCTTATTTATTTAAATTCTAATAGTTATAAGCCCGGCCGCGTAGTAGATACTTTCTATCGTCTAGCGTATTCTTTTAAGATACTATTTATACTATTATTATTATTCTAAAGGCATCTAGACGGCATACGATCGCGAAGTAAAGTTATTATATTTTAGGTCTTAATATCTCTTATAATACTAATTTATTAACTATAGCGCTTAAAGCATCTACTTATAGATCTATATATTTAGAGAAGCCGCTTCTAGCTAGCGTAATACTATCTATACGCTATAGTAGCGCCGTACTATCTACTAGTACGCTCTAGTTTATCTATAATCTACTAATTCTTTAATCTAACGAGACGGTTCGCCGTAATACTAATCTTAGTAGGGCTAATTATCGTTTAGTACTACTTACTATATCGTCTAGTAGTATATCGTCTAAGCCCGTTATAATACTTAAGACGAGAGAAGACTAGAATAGCTAGTAATATATTATTTACTTATAAGCGAAGAAGGCGGCGATCTTCTAGTATATTAATTCGTCTAAAGAGAGTCGCTTTAAATAATTTTAGATGTCTAAATAGTCTCGTCTATAAGAAGATAAGAATAAGAAGAATCTAGAATAACATTATAAGAAGTATAAGTACGCTAGAAAGAAGTATAAATAGCTAGAAAAGAAAATAAATAACCTCTTATCGCTTATTAAGAATTTAGTATTAAGGCATCTATTATCTCTATTAGAACGCCTTAGTAATTCTTATCTATATACGCTTCTACGCGCGCTTTAAACGCGTATAAAATCTAATAATATAACGTAGTAGAAGGTTCTTCTAAATAATTTTAAGAATCTTCTTAAGTCTTCTTATAATCGCGATATCTTTAAATAAATAGAAAGCTAGAAGTTCTTTATTATAAAGACTAAAGCGATTAATCTACTTAATATTTAAGAAGTAAGAGATATTTAAATATTTCTATAATCTCTTAGAGATTACGATCTAGCGTATAGTATTATAATTCTTAAGAAGATTTATCGCGGCGATAATAAGATAACGATTAATAACGTTATAAGTAACTTTCGTAGTTACTACTTCGCTATTAATCTTATAGTCTTATAAGATATTCTAAGAAGTAAGAGACGTAATATCTTCTCTACGTTACTTTATAGTTAATACTAGAAGAAGTTACTCTCGTATATCTACGATAGAAACTATAAAAATCTAGCGATCTATTAATATCTAAACTCTAAGATATCGAATAAGCCTTCTAACTAGACCTCTAATAAGAAGGTTTAGAAGCGAGTTAATAAGTAGTTAAGAAAGAATCTCTTACTAAAGAAGATACTTAAAGATGCTATTAATAAGTATAATAAGAAGTATAATAATAATAATAAGAATAAGAATAAGAGAAGAGACGATAAGTAGTATAATAATAATAATTATACGTCTATTACTTTATTCGCCGCTACGATAGTAAACGTTATTAAAGAACTTCTAATCTTATTCGCCGCTAGATATAAGAGTTCTACTATCTTAGAACGCTTTTAGCTTATCGATACTAGATCTACGTATTACGTATATAATCGCTTTATAAAGAAGCGATATACGAAGAAGAGAAACGCCGGCCTAGATAACTTTATAATCTATAATAATAATAGACTTCTAATCGAGTCGTTTAGTAACGTTATTATTAATATAAAAAGAAGTAAGAAGCTAAAGATTATTACTCTTAGAGACGCCGTCTATATTCTAATATTTATAGTAAACCTTCTCTCTATTACTAAGATAGAAGAGAAGAACGTTTATATTAATATAAGTAGACGCTACTTATATAATAAGAAGAATAATAGCTCTATATACGATCTTATTTATATAGAAGATTAATTCTTCGTTAAATATATAAAAGTATAATCGATAGTAATTACGGCTAGTATTACTACTCGTAATCTATCTTCTTCGTAATAGCACGATATCTTTATCTATATAAATAATAACGTTATTTAGGCCTTATCGAATATAGTTAAAGAAGTAGTACTTATTAAGAATCTAATACCCGCGTACTACGACGTTTACGCTCGTAGTAAGACTTATTAGCTAATTACGCGATTCTCTAGATATAAGAAGAAGTCGATCGAACTATTCTTTAGAGTATTAGTAGATCTTATTTAGATAAATTCTATATATAACTAGTACTAGTAGGTTATCTATCTAGAGTACGTAGCTACTAACTACGTATTTATAGAGACTTATCTAAATAAGTATAAGTATAATCGTATTATACTAAATATACTATTACTTATTCGTAATCGCTTAAACCGAAGAATCGTCTTTCTATAATCTAATAATAAGAGAATATTTAATAATCTATTTAAAAAGAATCTTTAATAATAAGATATTATCTAGAAGATTATCTTATCGTATACGCTAGCTTAAAACAACTATATAGAGCGATTAGAGTATTTACTTATTATAAAAGCGCGCGCGCTTCGCGTTATAACGAATCTATCTAATTCGCTCTAGTCTAAAGTATTTAAAGCGGCGGCGTATATCTTAAATAAAACCTCTATAAAGCGATATAATTAGATTATTTCTTTTAAACTAGTTTATACGAAGAAGTCTAACGTCGCTTATCTACGTATTTATAACTATAAGGCCTACGCGCTTAATAAGCTTATTTCTCGTAGTAATAAGCTATAAGAGCGTGCTCTTATTAGCTATCTTATAGACTATAATTTTACTAACATCTATTATATCTAGTATTTACTAGATTCGAAGGTTATTTATATAAGAGACGTTACTTTTAACGAATCTATTAGATACTTCTAGAATAACTCTAATATCGTCTAGTATCTTATAGACACCGACGAGAAACTAGATAAGATTATATCGCGTATTTATTTAGACTCTAAGAACCTTATAAGTAGTAACGAGAAGTCTATTCGTCGGCCTTATATAAATAAGAATCTTAATACTAACTAGGCCTCTACTTCTCGCACGCTTTACTAAATATCTAAAGAAGAACCCTCTACGTCTTTTAATAAGAAAGTAGACGTAAAGTAGAATCTATCTACGTCGATATCTTTAATAAGAACTTCTAAACTTAACTACTAGAAGAACTTCGCTTTAGTATTATAGTTATCCGTCTAATAATAATACTAGTAGTAGTAGTAGAACCTCGTAGCCTTACTAGATCGCTAGGGCCGCCTACTATCTATCTAATATAATACTAAACCTATACTAGAAGCCGTACGCGGTAATAGAGCTTCGCGCGTAGATGTTATAAACGCGAACGTTAATAAAGCGAACGTTATTAAAGATAAGAGAACGAGAAGACGTCGCTAGACGTATATTATAATAGTAAATAATAGCGCTAAATATAACGTTAACTACTACT